>CM053773.1:47435371-47448804 GCA_028658325.1 Potorous gilbertii
CTTGAAATCAACACTCGGGGAGGGACAGGATCAAAAGAGAGAATAGAAACAATGGGGAGCAGGATAGGATGGAGGGAAATACAGTTAGTCTTACACAACATGACTATTATGGAAGTCATTTGCAAAACTACACAGATACGGCCTAAATTGAATTGCCTGCCTTCCCAAAGGGAATGGGTGGGGAGGGAGGGATGGGGAGAAGCTGGATCTTAAAGTTTTAGGACCAACTGTTGAGTATTGTTCTTGCTACTAGGAAATAAGAAATACAGGTAATGGGGAATAGAAAGTTATCTGGCCCTACAGGACAAAAGAGAAGGTGGGGTAAGGGAAGGGAGGGATGATAGAAGAGAGGCAGATTGGTGATATGGGTTATTAGAATGTCCAGTGTATCGAGCAAGGGGGAGGGGACAAATGGGGAGAAAATTTTGGAACCCAAAATCTTGTGAAAATGAATATAAAAAGTTAAATAAATTTATCTAAAAAAAAAGGACCAGGAAATGTAAAAAAAATAAAATAAAATAAAATAAGGGGCTTGAGCAGAAGCTATCATACTTCAGCTGAAGTAAAAAAGGGAGGGATAGCAATCATCTCAGTCAAATCAAAAAGGAAAATAAACCTAATTAATAGGGATAGTCAGGGAAACTACATCTTGTTAAAAGGAACCATAAACAATGAGTAAATATAAATATTAAATATATATTCACCAAATGCCATAACGTCCAAATTCTTAAAGAAAATATTAAATGAATTGCAGGATGAAATAGATAATAAAACAATCCTAGTGGGGGACATCAAATTTCCCTTCTCAGAGCTAGACTAATCTAACCATAAAATAAGTAAGAAATAAGTCAAGGAGATAAATAGAATCTTAGAAAAGTTAGAGAAAGCTGAACAGAAATAGGAGGAGTATGTCTTCATTCAGCTATGCATGGTACCTTCACAAAAAGTGACCAAGTATTTGGATGGGCCTACAAAACATATGGCCTGCCAAAGGATTTTGGGTAACCCACAAAAAATGTAGAGGATGTAAAACAGGACTACACAATATGCTGTACACAGAATGCTTTGGTTGGCTGCAAGTGACCCTCTGGTCATATGCTGTGCAAGCCTGTATTAGGAACAAACATCCTCACAACTAGAAAAGCAGAAATATTAAATGTAGCCTTTTGAGATGATAACTCAAAATTATATTTCATAAAGGAACTGGGAAGCATAAATTAAAACTAATTGGAAACTAAGGAATGTGTGGGTCAGAGAAAAAACCATACAAATGTTCAGTCAATAATTTCATTAAAGAAAACATTCCAAAACTTTTGGATTCCAGACTAAGCAGTACTTAAAGAAAATCTTGGTTCTAAATGTGTACATCCATTTAAAAAATTAAAAAAGCATCAGATCAATGAATTGGACTTGCAACTTAAAAAAAAATAACTAGAATAAGAACGTTTAAAATCTCCAATTGAACACCAAAATGAAAATCCTGAAAAATCAAAGGTTAATAACACTGAAAACAAAAGAACAAACTACTGAACTAATAAATAAAACTAGGTGCTGATTTTATGGAGAAAAACAATAAAATCGAAAGGTTAATAGGTTAATCTGATTTCAAAATAGAAAAAAATTATTAATTTCAAAAATGAAAAAGATGTTGTACTACCAATGTAAATGAAATTAACGCTATTATTAAGAGTTATTGTGCCCTATTTTATACCAGTGAAATTGACAATCTAAGTGAAATGGATGAATATTTACAGAAATCTAACCTGCCTAGTTTAAAAGAGCAAATGGAATACTTAAATAACCCTATCTTAGAAAAATAAATTGAACAAGCCATCAATGAGCTCCGTAAGAAAAAATCTGCAGGACCAGATGGATCAATAAGTGAATTGTACCACCTCTTTAAGGAACAATTAATCCCAATACCATACAAACAATTTGAAAAAATAGGTAAAGAAGGAATCCTACAGACAGACAGACAGACAGACATACACACACACATATCACAAAGATCATACAGCTTAACCAGATTGAATTTATACCAGAAATGCAGGGCTGGTTCAATATTAGAAAAACTATCAGCATCATTAACCAATCAATAAGAAACCCCCCAAATCCTAAAATTATATGATGAACATAGAAAAAAACTGACAAAATACAACACACTCATTCCTTTGGGGGAAAAAAACCACTAGAAAGCATAGGAATCAATGGAGATGTTCTTAAAATGACTACTATCTATCTGCTATGAAGACTAAGATTATCTATAATGGGGATAAACTTGAAGCCTTCCCAATGCAATGAGGAGTGAAGCAAGGATGACCATTATCACAACTATTATTCAATATTATATTAGAAATGCTCTTTGTGGTTCAATTATTTTCAGTTGTATCCCACTCTTTGTGACCCCTTTTGGGGTTTTCTTGGAAAAGGAACTGGAATGGTTTGTCACTGCCTTCTTCAGCACATTTTAAAGAAGTAAATGATTGAGATCAGATCTGAAGTGACAAAGATGAGTCTTCCTAATTCCAATCCCATCCTTCTTTCCTCTGCATCACCTAGCTATCACTAAAAATGTTAACTACAGCAATAAGACAAGAAAAAGAAATTGAAGGAATAAAAATAGGCAAGGAAATAAATGTATCACTTTTTGCAGATGACATGATGGTATATTTAGAAAACCTAAGAGAATCAATGAAAAACTACTCGAAATATTAACAGCTTCAATAAAATTGTGGAATATAAAATAAACCCACAGAAATCATCAGCATTTCTATATACTAACCAAAGCTAGCAGCAAAAGATAGAAAGAAAAATTCCATTCAAATTAAAAAGATATAAAAAACCTGGCAGTCTACCTACTAGGACAAATCCATGGATTATATAAAGACAATTATAAAACACTTTTCATGCAAATAAAGACATTTCTAAACAATCAGAGAAATAGTAATTGTTCATGCATAGGTTCATCCATTATAATCAAAATGATTACTCTACCTAAATTATTTATTTATTCAATGTCATATCAAACAAACTCTCCAAGAATTATATTATAGAGCTACAAAAAGTAGTAACAAGATTAATCTGAAAAAACAAAAAGTAAAATTATCAAGGAAATCAATAAAAAAAAGTTAAGGAATGTGGTTTAGCAGTTTCAGATTTCACGCTATATTACAAAACTGTAACCTTCAAAATAATCTGGTATTTGCTAATAAACAGAGTGGTGGAGGAGGAGACTAGATTAGGTATACAGTACACAGTAGGAAAGGACCACAGTAATCTAGTGTTTGATAAACCCAAAGATCTAAGCTTTCAGGGTAGAAATTCATTTGACAAAAGTTTCTGGGAAAAGTGGGAAGCAGTGTGACAGAAATGAGGCATAGACCAAAATGTCACCCTGTACCCCAAATATGGTGAAAACAAATAAATTATTCAGGCATAAAGAGTGGCATAGAGGAGCACTGAAAAATGTACCTTTCAGATCTGTAGATAAAGAGAGAGTTTATGACCAAACAAGGGATATAGTGGATTATGGGAAGTAAAATAGATAATTTTTATTATATGACATTAAAGAAATTTTGTACAAACAAAACTAGTGCAGCCACAACAAAAGAAAAACAGGGAACAGGGGAAAATTACTGAAAGATTCTGTGATAAAGGCCTCATTTCTGAAAAATATAGGGAACTGAGTCAATTGTATAAGAATAAGAGCCATTCCCCAGGTATTAAATGGCCGAAGGATATAAACAGGCAGTTTTCAGAAGAAGAAATTAAAGCTATCAATAGTCAGGTGAAAAAAATGCTCTAAATCAGTATTGATTAGAGAAATGTAAATTAAAACAACTCTGAAGGGCTACCTCACACTATCAGACCAGCTAACATGACAAAATGGAAAGGATAAATATTGGAGGGGGTGTGGAAAAACCAGAACACTCATATTCTATTGATGGAAGAGTGGACCAGTCTAACCATTCTGGAGAACAATTTGAAACTAATTCCAAAGGGATAAAATTGTGCATATCCTTTGAACCATCAATACCACTTCTAGATCTTTATCCCAAGCAAATTAAAGAAGAGGGAAAGGACCTATCTGTACAAAAATATTTATAGCAGTTCTTTTTGTGGTGGCAAAGAATTGGAAATCAAGAGGTTGCCGATCAACTCAGGAATGGCTGAGCCAGTTTGGCATATAATTGTGATGAAATGCTATTACACTATGAGAAATGATGAGGGGGATGGTTTCAGAAAAACCTGGGAAGACTTCCATGAACTCATGCAAAGTGGAGTGAGAGAACCAGGAGAACATTGCACACAGTAACCGAAATATTGTAAGGATGATCAGCTGTCAGACTTAGCTCAAGATCAGATTGTGACAATAATCCAAGACACTTTTGAAGGACACGTGATGAAAAATTCTATTTACCTCCATAGAGAGAGAGTAACGATTTCTTGATGCAGATGGGAGGATCTTTTTTTTAACTTTCAAAAATAAAATAAAAATAAAAACAAGCATATATATATATATATAAATGAGTTAGAGAAAAACAACTTTTTATTAATATATTTTCTGGACCTGACACAGGTTTTACCTACTGACAATTAAAAGTTTAGTTTCTTGCTTTGAATGCAATACCCTCGGCTAAGCCAAGTCCATCCTAGGACTTTAAAAAAAAATTAACATGTTTTAAACTTAAATACTAAGAGACTCCTTTTCTTCAGTAAAATTTTAAGGGTTTCTGATGTGAAGGCCAAGAAGTTTTTGAAGTTTTCAGGTTGCAATTCACATGTAATAGTTACAATTTGGGGAACTGTCAGACAGATGCACCCTTTAAATTATTTTCATAATCAGGGATGGAGAACAAGTCCCTTTAATAAAAGAATTTCTTCTTTAAAACTTAGACTCAGTCAAAAGGCCACATTCTAGGACCTAGAAGGCCACATGAGGCCTTCAGGCCTCAGGTTTTCCACTCCTGCTGTAGATTTATTGAGATCTTTGTAAGAGATGCCAATATTTTATCATCAATAGGCAACCCTTGGCAGAGTCATTAACTTTCTGAGAAGCTGGTTTGGATTATTCTGACACTATATGTGTTGCTTCCAAAACTATATTATGATGTAGTCAAAAGTAATGAATTTGGAGTTAGTTCTTCACAATTTGGCCACAACCTTATGACCCAGTTGTCCCCTTTCTACATTCTATAATTCAGTGAAAAAGGTATTCTAATTGTTTCTCAAACTCATACAAAAGTACAGCTAAGAACATACTGTGATTTTGCTCATTATTTTTTACACTGTGCAAAGAATATTACAAATACAAATGTGATGCCCCCTGAAAAACTGTTATTATTTATAATTTATATTAATAAATAAAAAAGTATTAAATATTATCTATTTCAATTGTAGATCATCCTTTTAAATTTCTGTTTCAGGATGTTTTATAATGTACCAGCTATATTAGTATAATAGTGAATGTACATAATGTGCCACTGTATATAAATATAAATGTTTGTGTATAAATATATACATCCATGTGCACATTTTCAAAGATGTTTTACTGAGCAGTTTGGACAATCAAAAATGTTTGTCTACCATTGATACAGACAATAAGTATTCTTTATCCATTGGAGTTTTCCCATGTGAACAGTTAGGTCAAACTCTTGAGTCACAATAAATTTCATTTAGGGGACTCAGCAGTGTTCCAGGGTTTGATGAATAATGCCATCTGGAAACAAGAACATCTGGAAGATTTTACCATTTATAGAGGAAACTTCTTTGACTTGGAATCTACTTTAGAATTCCTCATGATAAGGGGGAACAACTTTGATAAATATACTTCTCATTTTATGTTTTATTTTATATTTACAATCAGAAGCTTGCTAAATAGTATAATCTGTGTTTTATCTTTCAAGGAATCACATAATTTTGACAGATGCTTGAGAGGCATCAAGGTGGCATTTTGCTCTGCCAAGTCAATTTTTTTTTGCAGTTGCCAAATAATAAACAAAGAATTTTTAATTCCCTATATTTTGCAGGTAATTTTGTTATGGTGCAGATATGTCCTACGACACACCGTATTACTTGCAAATTTATATTTTCTTTTTGTAATCTTATCAAGAATGTCATCAATATATTTATAGATTTTTCTCAAAAGAATTTTAGGTAAATCAAAATTAGGCAATGGGCTATTTATCTTCACTTTGGTCACTTTTTGTGGGGCGTGTAGAGGAATGATAATAATGTCCAAAAATGTTGTCCGCATCTTGGTTTTTCCCCAATTTTCCACATTTCAATACATTCAAAACTGCATCACCTCTAACATAAATCATTTTTCTCTTCAGAGTACTGGTATCCAGACTTGAAAGTAACGATCCAGGAATAAGTGTCCATTTGTCTAACATCAGGAAAGAAATACATAGAAAAAAGTACCCTAAACCCAGGTTTATACTTGCTTAGGCAGGGTATGTTCTTTACACTCCATGTATTCATGGCATCATAAAGACTGAGGATGGTACTTAAAGTCTCTCATCTCTCTCTCTCTCTTTCTTTCCCCTCTGCCTGAACTGAATCAACTTCCTCCACTGTTTTTAGGGCTGGGGGAGGATAAAGAAGATTTTCCATGAATTGTTTTTCTAGCGTTGGTCATCCCTGAACTACAGACTACATCATTCAAAAAAAGTAGTACAATCTCTTCCCCCTTCTCCCTTAATGGTTCTGACAGAATCAAAGGAAAAAGGCTTAGTCAGGGCATGCTTGTGTCAGCAAAGTCTCTACAGCACAAAAAGGTCCCAATATGGACCCCAGGCCCAACAAGGGTCCTTCCCAACATGAAGGTATGTGGAGCCAGGCTGCTGAGTGAGCACATCTGAGTTAATTCACAATGATTTTGCCTTATCAGGGCCCTCTCTTTATCTTGTGGATTAAACTGTAATCATTGTTCATATGACACATAATTCTTTGGGTGGGGGATGGGGATGGTTGGAGGATGTTGATAGTTCATGGAGAATGAGGGAAGTGTTTAGACAGCCATCTTGTTTATCCTATGACCTGAAAATATATTATATTGAATTATAATATTCTTTTAATCTCTAAAGTATAATTAAGCCATATTTTAATATGTAAAACACTGCAAAGCACCAAAGTATTGAATACATCTTTTGCTATAAGTCATAAGAAGGAAAGATGGAAGGAAGGAAGGAAGGAAGGAAGAGAAAGGAAGGGAAGAAAAGAGGGAAGGAAAGGAGAGAAGAAAGGACAGGATGGAAGGAAAGGCAGGATGTAAGGAAAGGAAGAAGGGAAATAATGGGGAGGGAATAGAGCTGGGAAGGGAAGAAGAAAGGGATGAAAGGAGGGTAGAAAGTGGGGATTTATTAATAAATATTTTCTTCCTCCTATCTGTTCAAATGTACTTTAATTCATATAATTACAAGTGGATATAATTTTACTTTAAAATAAAAAATTTCATCCTACTACATTTTCTTTGCTTGATGGGGGGGAAAAGCACCATATCAACTGATACAGCTTGCTTAGTCTTTTCAATATTTGTAAAGTCCAGTCCTTCAGGTGATATAAAAGTAGATGATGGCAATCAAATGCTTGTCAGTTAAGCTGTTACCCTTAAGGAGCAATCAGGATCAGTAAACTTACTTAATATCTATCATAGCTTTATGCAAATAAGTTCCAAAAATTTTAATCATTTCCCAAAAATATTAAAAATAGAGGTGCTGAGCCTAAAGGGTGAAATCCCTTACCTTAGAAGCTGCATCCTTCTCATTACCCACTTTCAATTACATATAGTCTTTTTACTCTAAATTGAATGCCAATCTTCCTTTACAATTCTTAAAATTGATATTCAAGATATCACTGCTAACTGGTTAATTAGATAGCAGACAGCATAAAACTGTAATCCATTTTCTTACTCGATATTTATTGAAGCCATTGGAATCAATTTTTCTTAAAATCCATAGAAAAACAAACAGTTTACATACAGAATGCATAAAGCCATGTATAATTTCAAAATAACTCGATAGAGAGAACATATGCAAATGTTTCCAATTTAGCATTTGCTGGAGGAAGTTTCATAGAAACAGAATTTCATTGGCTGATGGAATGAGAATGTCACTTTGCTTTTGCATAAAAATTAACACATCCTTTCACTGACATTTAAGACGAGTAATTGGCTGTGAAGTGCTGAGCGATGCTTAGGGATAAACTGCACTATGAAAAAATAAATGGCATTATTAAACTGAGCTTGTAGTTCTCCTCTAGACATTTTCATGCAATAGCTGACATAACTCCCTCTACCTTGGTATTAAATTGCGTGTGATAATACACTATTGGTAATGACTGGTTTTCTCTATGATAGGTTTCTGGAGATAGGAACATTTGAATTAAGAAGGCCAATCTAGGTCCCAATAAAACTAGCAATTTCAGACCATTCAAAAGAGACAAGACCTCAAGTTAGGGTGGTTCTTTTACAGAGTTTTTATCACTTGATTCCCCATTTTTATGTGTCAGGGGAATCCTTAAAATATAAAAATGAGAATTATCTAATATCTATAGCCAGCTTAGTAACAATTACAGGATGGATAATCATACCTGACATTTATACATCTTATTTGGTCCTTATAGTACTTTGTCGAGGTAGGCAGGGAAGGTGTCACTATTCATTTTACAGATGAAGAGATTAAGACTCAGAAATGTCAAGTGGTTTGTCCATGTTCACACAACCAATAAGTGGTCAAGGTGAGAGTAAAACAAAAGTTTTCTGACTCCAGGGCAAATGTTCTTTCCTCTACCCTATTTTTCATTGATAATGGATGGAAAAGAAAGGAAGCTAGAGAAAACGAATGAGATAGAGAGAGAACAAATATATTTTTTATGCTTCTGTGAAACTTTTTGATCCCCTAAATTTCCACTCCATCAGGATGTGGAATTGATTCTTCAAGGTTATGGGAAAAAAGCTCAAGTTCTAGAAGCTCTCACGAAATCAATAAGACTTCAGTTCCAATGATTGACTTTGCCTACTATGAGAGGTCCAATCCAACCACTGGTGTATAAGGTTCATTGGAGGAGCTCATTTGTTACTGAACACATGATAATGACTATTTTGGTCACCCCAATACTCAAATTCTTTTTTTCCCTATTTTTAGTATTTATTTATTTTTAGTTTTCAACATTCATTTCCACAAAATTTTGAGTTCAAAATTTTATCCCCATGTCTCCCCTTCCTCCACCCCAAAACACCATGCATTCTGATTATCCCTTCCTCCAATCTGCCCTTCCTTCTATCATACCCCCTTCTTTCCCTTATCCCCATCTTCTCTCTTTTCTTGTAGGACAAGATAGATTTCTATATCCCATTACCCACATTTCTTATTTCCCAGTTTCATGCAAAAACAATTCTCAACATTTGTTCCTAAAACTTTGAGTTTCAACTTCTCTGCCTTCCTCCCTCCCCACCCATCTCCACTAAGAAGGCAAGCAATTCAATATAAGATATATATGTGTAGTTTTGCAAAAGATTTCCATAATAGTCATGTTGTGTAAGAATAATTACATTTCCTTCCATCCTATCCTGCCCCCCATTTATTCTATTCTCACTTTTGACCCTATCTCTGATCAAAAGGGTTTACTTCTAAGTACTCTCTCCTCCTATTTGCCCTTCCTTCTGTCATCCCCACACCACACTTATCCCCTTCTCCCTATGTTCCTGTAGTGTAAAATAGATTTTCATACCAAATTGAGTGTGCATTTTATTCCCTCAGTAAGCCAAATGTGATTAGAATAAGCTGCACTTTTTCCCTCTCACCTCCTCCTTTTTGCCCTCCATTGAAAAAAGCTTTTTCTTGTCTCTTTTATGAGCTAATTTGTGCCATTTCATTTCTCCTTTTCTCCTCCCAACATATTCCTCTCTGATCCCTTAGTTTTACTTTTTTAGATATCATTCTTTCCTATTCAACTCACCCTGTGCCCTCTGTCTATACATATGTGTGTGTGTGTGTTTGTATGTGTATATAATCCCTCCAACAACTCAGATGCTGAGAAAAGTTTCAAGGGTTACAAATATTATTTTTCCATGTAGGAGTATAAACAGTTCAACTTTAGTGAATCCCATATGATTTCTCTTTCCTGTTTACTTACCTTTTAAAGTTTCTCTTGATTCTTGTGTTTGAAAGTCAAATTTTCTACTCAGCTCTGGTCTTTTCCTCAAGAATACTTGAAAGTCCTCCATTTCATTGAATGAAAATTTTTCCACTGAAGTATTATACTCAGTTTCTTTGGGTAGATGATTTTTGGTTTTAATCCTAGTTCCTTTGACTTCTGCAATATCATATTTTAAGCCTTTCTATCCCTTAACATAGAAGATGCTTGATTTCATGTTACCTTGATTGTATTTCCACAATACTTGAATTCTTTCTTTCTGGCTACTTGCAATACTTTCTCCTTAACCTGGGAACTCTGAAATTTGGCTGCAATATTCCTAGGAGTTTTTCTTTTTGGATCTCTTTCAGGAGTGATGGATGCATTCTTTCAATATTTATTTAACGTTCTGGTTTTAGAATATCATGGCAATTTTCCTTGATAATTTCATGAAAGATGATGTCTAGCTTCTTTTCTTGATCATGGCTTTCAGGTAGTCCCATAATTTTTAAATTGTCTCTCCTGGATCTATTTTCCAGGTCAGCTGTTTTTTCAATGAATTAGTTCACATTATCTTCCATTTTTTCATTCTTTTGGTTTTGTTTTGTAGTTTCTTGGTTTCTCATAAAGTCATTAGCTTCCATCTGCTCCATTCTAATTTTTAAAGAGCTATTTTGTCCAGTGAGCTCTCCAACTTCCTTTTGCATTTGGCTAATTCTGCCTTTTAAAGCATTTTTCTCCTCATTGGCTTTTTGAACTTCTTTTGCCATTTGAGTTTGTCTATTTTTAAAGATGCTCTTTTCTTCAGCATTTTTTGGGTCTCCTTGAGCAAGTTGTTGACTTGCTTTTCATGATTTTCTTTGCATTGCTATCATTTCTCTTCCCAGTTTTTCCTCTACCTCTCTTACTTGATTTTCAAAATCCTTTTTGAGCTCTTCCATGGCCTGATACACCTGCATATTTTTTGGAGGTTTTGGATGCAGAAGCCTTGACTTTTAGGTCTTCCTCTGATGTTATACATTGTTCTACCTCATCCAAAAGGAATAAAGAAAATACCCATTTACCAAGACAATAGCCTTATATATTATTTTTTCCCCTTTTGGGGATATTTTTCCCGCCAGCTACTTGATTTTTGAGTCCTTTGTCAAGAGCTGGGTCTACTAGGGGGACCTGTAACTTCTCAGTTCCTCCAAGGTGGTACAATAAAGGGAGAGGAACTTCCTCCTCTCCTGGCCTGTGCTCTGGTCTGGGAGCAACCACAAGCTTTTCTGCCCAGGATCTGAGATTAGAACTCCTTCTCCACAGCCTCCACCAGTTCCAGTAGCCAGTGCTCCTCCTCCCCACCACTCAGGGCTGAGATTCAGATCAGCTGCAGGATTCCCCCAGGGACTTTTGGCCAAGGGCTACAAAAATGGACACTGCCATTGCAGTGGCTGCTGCCAGCAGGGTCAGACAGTGTTCCCTTCTCACCCAGGTTAAAGAGCTTTCTCACTGACATTTGAAGCTGTTTTTGGTGTTTGTAGATTGTGCAATCTGGGGACTGCAACTGCTGCCCATGATTCTGCCCAGAAGCCTGTTCCAATCCTGTTGGAGCTGTACCCCACAGCCAAGGCTGGGCTATGCTCCATGTGCTGCACTCTGCCCCAAGCCTGGAGCAATAGATCTTTCCTATCCACCTTCAAGGCTGTCTTGGACATCTCTTTCACTCTAGCATTTTGTGGTTTCTGCTGCTCTAGAATTTGTTCAGAGTAATTTTTTACAGGTATTTTATGGGATATAGGAGAGAACTTCTACAGGTCTGTCCTTTTATTCCTCCATCTTGGCTCTGCTCCCCTCAAACTCTTTCTACCAAGTCACAGAGGAACAATATGCATTGGCAGAGGGAATATAAAGACTGACAAAATAACCAAGCTTTAAAAATTTAAGTATAGGGGGTGGAGCCAAGATGGCAGACTAGAAAGACACATTTACACAGGGTCCTCCCCACAGCCCATGAAATACCTGTAGAGAGGGACTCTCAACAAATTTTGGAGCAGTAGAAGTGGAGAATAACAGAGTGGAGGAGATTTCCAGCCCACGGTGACCTGAAAGGCCCATGGAAACATTGATTGCGCCTGACAGGGAGCTGAGAACAGAGCCCAGCCCAGCGTTGGCCGAGAGGTTTGGTGTGACCAGACTCTGGGAGGAGGACACCTCAGGGACAGAATCTCTAGTCGCAGCAGCCGGTCCTCAGAGCCCTCAGCCCACATGCGCTAAAGGTCAGTGACAGTGTTTTATCAGCAGGACAGGAAGGGAGAAGGGCCTTCCCATAGCTCCAGCAGTAGGCAGCCCCACAGAGCCAGCACAACAGCTCATAGGGAAGCTCCATTGTTGGAACGTAAAAACCCCTGGGGGCATTGAAAAGCTGAGTCTTATCTCAGCCCAGAGTGGAGGCCCTGACCAAGCTGGTCTTTGTCTCCAACTGAATGGTGGCCCTGCCCATCCAGCTTATCTGAAAATCAGCCCCAAGTGCTGGCTTGGTGGAACTGGAGGCCAAGTAGCTGTGGAGAGGTATCTGCTAAGATTCTGGGCACAAAAATCCCTCTCTGCATCCAGACCACTACACACCTGATTGTGCCACCTTGGAGGAACTGAGATCTCACAGATTCCCAGAGTATACCCTACTCTTGACAAAGGACCTAAAAGTCAAGTAACTGGCTGGGAAAATGCCCAAAAAAGGGGAAAAAATTAAGACCATAGAAGGTTACTTTATTGGTGACCAGATATCTCCTCCCATCCTTTCAGATGAGGAACAACAATGCTTATCAGGGAAAGACATAGAAGTCAAGGCTTCTGTATCCCAAACATCCAAAATAAATATCCAATGGGCTCAGGCCATGGAAGAGCTCAAAAAGGATTTTGAAAATCAAGTTAGACAGGTGGAAGAAAAACTGGGAAGAGAAATGAGAGAGATGAAAGAAAAGCATGAAAAGCTGGTCAACATCTTGCTAAAGGAGATCCAAAAAAATGCTGAAGAAAATAACCCCTTGAAAAATAGGCTAACTCAATTGGCAAAAGAGGTTCAAAAAACCAATGAGGAGAAGAATGCTTTCAAAAGTAGAATTAGCCAAATGGAAAAGGAGGTCCAAAAGCTCACTGAAGAAAATAGTTCTTTAAAAATCAGAATGGAACAGATGGAAGCTAATGACTTCATGAGAAACCAAGAAACCACAAAACAAAACCAAAAGAATGAAAAAATGGAAGATAATGTGAAATATCTCATTGGAAAAACAACTGACCTGGAAAATAGATCCAGG
>CM053773.1:47448904-47505375 GCA_028658325.1 Potorous gilbertii
ACTACTTTTCTATTGGTATGTTTCATTATCCATTCTCTATAATTGAATACTTATATAAAGAGCTATGTCAGGGAAAACACACTAGTATATTGTGTTTATAGATCTCTATCAATGTATCTACTGTTTACTGATGTATAGGGATGTGTGTGTATCTGAATATATTCATAGATGGTATATGTGTAAATGTGTATATGTACATGTGTATGGGGGAGAGGAAAAGAGAGAGAGAGAGAGAGAGAGAGAGACAGAGAGAGAGATGGAGACGGAGACAAAGAAACAGAGAGAGACACGTAGACAGAGAGAGACAGAGAAGATTCTTAGATTTCGCTGTAATATTTCACTGCCCAGTGACCGTGATTTGAGCCTTTGATTTCATCAGAGTGGAGAATTTCCTCTACCATTGCAAATTTACAAATGTTCTACACTACAACTTTAGAGAGTTTCCTAGAGGGCTGTGAATAGTTAAGTAACTTGCCCAGGATCTTATATCCAATATGTGACAGAGGCTGCACTTAAACCCAGGTCTTTCCGGCTGTGAGACCAACTTATGTTGGTTTACTTATGATTTACTACAGTGATCTCCAAACTTTGTGTGTGTATGTAAATATACACACATGTATTTGTGTGAAAGAGTGTGTGTGTACACTCATACATACATCAGTATTTTTCCTTTGTGGTGTGCTGTTGTTGGGGTAGGTAGGTATTCAGTCATTTTTTTTCAAAAGCCTTACTCTATGTACCTGAACCAGAGTTAGATGTTAGATTATAATTACTTTGAGAGGTTGAATTGCTGCTTAGAAGATGGAAGGTGAAAGCTTTCAAGGTAGAGAGGAGTGTAGTGAGAGATTCTTGGGCTGTAGTGGGTAGGATAGAGAAGGCTGAGTTGGATATAAGACCCTGAATACCTGTAGTGAGGATGACAGTTTGTGAACCATCTTCTTACCCTCTTAGTCACTGATTACATACACCTGGCCACAGTCACCCCTTCTGCCCCATACCTGCTTTTGAGGATGAATGAATTGTACTGTTCTGTCTTTCAAATATGGAAGTTTCATATGAAACCAAATCCATACAATACAGTTATGGAGCTATCAATCAGCTATCTAGGGTTTTGCACACACCAGTGGAAATAATACAACACTACCACAGTAGTTATTATAAGGTACAAAGTGTTTATCCAGTGCAAGAATTACTTTATCACCGAATCAGGATAAGCCTATAATATACATTCAAACCAACCAACTTACCCATAGGTGAAACAGCCTCTTTATTTATTCTTTAAGTCTTACACCATGGGGAAGATACTTCCTGCAAATTATAGGTAAACCATTGCTTTCCAGTGAATTGAAGGGATGGGGTATTTGTATATTTTGCTTTCTGAACAAAATCCTTGAAATGAGGGCTTTGACTTTTGGATCCTTTTTCATTCTGAAGATTTTATAAATGAACTAGAAAAATATTTTTCAAACTCTTCCTTTGTTTTTCCCCAAATGCTACTCAAATACAACTTGACCAGGGACAAGAAACAAGGATCCAGAATTAAAGCCAAACTAGTGTGTATATGTATGTATATAATAGTATATAAATGCACATATTTACTTCATATGCTTGTATATAAGTGAATCAATCAAAAGCATTTAAAAAATACCTACTATGTGCAAGGCACACAGCTAGATATTGAGGATACAAAGACAAAAATAAAACTATTTCTTTTGAGAAGCTTACATTATGAGGCAAAAAATGTAACAACAACAATATCTAGCATTTATTAGCCATGTGGCAGGCACTGTGCTAAGTGATTTACAAATATTATCTCATTTGGTCCTCACAACAATCTTGGGAAGTAGATGGTAATTTTATCCCCATTTTTCAGTTGATGAAACTGAGGCAAACAAGGTTAAGTCACTTGGTCAAGGTCATACTCTTCTATCTCTGGCTCAAAATTTGGTATGTGTATATGAATATACACACATATACACACTGATATGTGTCTCTCTATATGTATGTATATGTGCATATACACACATGCACATATTTTATATATGACTATATAATACATTATGAATTATATATGTTAATGCAAGATGATTTATGGAGAGGAGTGCTAGCACTTGGAAGAGGTCAAGAAATCTTGGTGTACTAGGGGGTTCTTTAGCTGGATCCTGAAGCAAGGGACTCTAATTAGGCAAAAGTGAGGAAGGAGATACTTCTCAGAATACCTATTATTTCTCATTGTTAAAATGTAAGCTTCTTGAGGATGGGCTGTCTTGTTTTTGGCTTTGCATTCCTAACACCTAGTATAGTGCCTGGCACAGAGTAAGTAGTTAATAAATGGTGGTTGATTGATTGACACACTGACAGATAATTCTCACTCTTCTCTATTGAACAACAAATAAAATCTCTTCTCCCCCTCTCTGCCTCCACAAGCAATTTCAACTGAGATCATTTAAAAGCAAGTGAATGTTTTTTAACCATGCCACAGGAGCTCAGATATGGCGAATTGCTTTGTCAAAAGGTTGAGTGATTCCTTGGATTGGTCTATTGGTGGACACGGCTAAACCAGAACATGCAAACATTTGCTTCGGTTTTATAAGTTGAATTGAAATGTTTTCAAATAGATTACTGGAGAGCATAGCTGAGAAGGGAAATTTCAGAAATTAATTATTGAGATGCTGTAAGTGTGTAAATAATTTAATCTGGTCAAATACAACTGTGGAAATCTCATACAGGAGAAAGAGGAAAAATACATTCTAGATGTGTCTCTATCATTGCAGTTCTTAGTATTTGACAGTGGAAAGTCATAATTGTATTTTTCTCGTGAGAGTCTTAAAAAACAATTGTTCAGGTCTCTACATTTGTAACTGTATTTGCTACGTGCTCACAGAACTGCCTTTATCGTTCTATGAAGGGGATCGGTGACTTGGAAGCAGATGACAGGTTTATTAATGTATTAAACACAGGAAATCTGCCCTTCCTTATCTACATCCATTCTATGTCATTGATGCTCCTCAGAGTTTGCATAAAATACATATTTCTAATGCCCTTTGAATACATGACATTTTGTCAAAAATGACCTGTGTGCTCCAGCATGTTTCTCCTAGAGTGATGCCTCCTGGGTCTCTGGTGACAGAGAATCTAAAGTGTCTGAGGAGCAGTTAGTGTTCTTTCTTTTGAAGACAGTGAGTCAGTGAGATCACACACCAGGCAAATGAAACCTGAAACATCACAAAGGTATTTTTAGGACTCTGGCATCCTGTGAATAAGAAATGAAATGGATTTCCTGTGGCTCAGCGCCCTGGAGCCTTGTCACAATAGATAAGGCCAAGTCAAAAAGGGATGCATCCGTTCATAAATGCTACTAAATAATGATGCTAATAGGAAATTTATCATTTCATTCTAGGACACAGAGACTGTAACATCCTGTCCTTTTTTTGATTCCTCCACTCATAATAGCAACAAAACAACTTCATGGGAAGACAAGCTGGAAATTAGATCAAAGAGTAAATCTGTACGTTTATATACCATAATCATATACATATAGTCTACACATACACCTTGGTAAATCTATTCCTACTCTTCCAGGCTCAAAACTTGGTATAAAACTTATCTCCTCCAGGAAGTTCTCTACAATCTAGCTTATTTTCTTAAATACTCAGCTTGTTATAGTTTATATTCATTTATTAATATGTTGTTTTACAAGCATGTTTGAATAGTTACATGTTTATAAGTCATGCCAAAAGACTTAAATGATAACCTTCTCAAGAACACGGACTATCTTTCATACAAGTTTGTCTCTCTCCCTTTCCTCTACTCACAGTTTACACAGTACAGAGTTATATACAAAGTAGGTTTTCAAGGAATGTTGTTTTATTGCCTTCTTCCTTATCTAATGTAGTTTTCTGCCACATGGGACTCTTTACTTCTTGCACTATATTCCACAGCAATCAATTAACACCTCTTTTTTACTTCTACTGTCAGCTTTGTGATTTCATTTTTGGTTTTCCCTGACTGAAGACCCTTTTTCATCTTCAGCTGAGTTTTGTGTGTGTGGTTGTATGTGTGTGTGATAAACCACCTCCTTTTACATATAAATCCAATTGGACAAACATTTGCTAAGGGTCTAATGTATCCAGAGTCTAATACTCTGGGTTACAGAGCATCTGCCACTCTGCAAGCATTACTAAGGAGGGTTTCATCATTAAAAGTAACAAAACCACAAGTTCTATGCAAAGAAAAAACCTAAATTAACAAAACATAACATGTGGAGAGCATTATATTAGCTACTTCAGAAAGTCATAACATGATAAAAGAAATGCTAAGGTCCTTACTCTCATGAGGCAGTTAGGTGGTACAATAGATAGAGTGATGGGTTTGGAATGAGTTTAAATCCTGACTTAGAGTAGCTGTATGTTTCTAGCAATCACTTAATCTCCATATATCTCAGTTTCCTTAACTGTAAAATCAAAATAATAGCTACCTCCATGAATTGTGAGGATCAAATGAGATATTTGTCAAGGGCTTAACATACTACCTGACACATAATAGAGAGCTAGAAATAATTGTTTCCTTTTTTTCCTTCATGGAATTTCCCACCTCCTTATTTTCCTCCATCTCTTCCACTTCTTGTCCCATCTCACTTCTCATAAGGAAGGTAAACAGGAGGGGACATCCTAACAGAAACAGGATTGAAGAGAACTGTCCTGAACAGAGCAACCATTTACATGGTCAATATTGTCAATTTTGATTTGCTCATTGATAACACTGGTAAAGAAGACATTATAGTCACAAGCTTCTCTTTGTGGGCAAGAATGGTACAGTTTGGTGAAGATATAGGCACTAATTCTACTTTTGTGATGAGAAAACAGCTATTCTAATTAATAAACTGAGTAAAAACTTTGATGAGATCTTAAAAAACAGGTTGTTCTTTCAAAGTAATCTGACTCATTAGTTTCCATAATTAAAATCCTATGAAACATCAACAAAAGGTCCCCTTGTTCACATTAATGAGTCTACAGCAGAGTCACACATTAATTGTTTCTATGGCAATGAACAAACAGTCATTCTCAGCAGAGATCTCAGTCCTCTGCTATTAAATATTTGTGAAGTATAATAGCATGTTTCGTATCACTACTACTCTGAATCTACCAAACAGCCCATGTACAGAATTGTGTATGGAAATATTACAAATAATTACAAGTTAAATTGAATATATTTATGGTGGATTATTATATATACTATCACATGCTGGTGGACCATTAATAGAGTCTGTTTCTATGATCAGATTTGGGCTCAGTTTCCTTTAACCAGTATCATAATTGTTGGTACACTAATTCTCAACAGCATGATATCTTTTGGAGGAGAGTAGCCCAAAAGTCCTGTGTCATATCACCAAGGCTAAGGTGTCAAGTGGTATAGGAAAAATGTATGTGGGAGGGAAAGGATGCAAGAAATAAAGTGTGTTAAGATGACAAAGGTTAAATGGGCAAAGAACCGGGGTGAGTGAGTTGCGCATGTACAACAACTGACTGGAGTCCAAGGATACTTCCTTGGTTAGCCTAGACCATCTTGTCATTACCATTCCCTCAGAAGGGTTTCTAGCATCCTTGATCAATTGCTGAGACTTTTTAAAAGTCTCTTTCTAGAAAAGAAATACTGTTGCCCTCAAATTACCTTGTAATGGGGTTAGTACAGTACCTGAAACATAATCGGTACCTAATAAATGATTCTTCTTAGTAAGGTATAGGGATTGTGCATTCCCACTGCCATAACGACTCTTTGAACTTTCTTAGGAACACATTGTCCACTTTTTCCCACTTTCTCATTGTCACTGCTTTCGTTGGGTTGCATTCTGCACACAACCAGACAGTACAGTGGTATATTTCAGTGTGCTGTGAACCATGAGGTTTTCACTCTTGATTTCCATGATTGAGGCCAGATGTTATATACCCTTAAGCTTGCTGTTAGGGATGTCTGGGACCATAGAACTGGCCATAGAAAGAAATTTGGGGGATTGTAACATTCTCCATTTGTGAAATACAACAGGCTTAACACAACTCTGCCAGCATTAGGATGGATGCAGAGGTAGCGATATATCAATTTGACATGGTTATTGGAGGCAACTTGTATCAGCTCCAGGGCATGGGCTACAGGTGGGTGGTCAAAACTGGGGTAGTCAAAGCAAATTAAATAAAACAGTCAGAATGAACCATGATTCCATGCTGGGTAGGCTCAGATTGGCTGGGACCAGTAAGCAGTGGAATCTAGAATCAAAGTAGAGGATAATAAATCAGGAGATCTACATGCACAAATGTGGGTAGGGGGACAAATAAGGAGGGCATGAGTTTGGGTAACAAGGTATTGGGCTAAGCTCAAGAAAGGAATCTAACAAGTATAGGCACAAAAAGGAGGGAGAAAAGAGTTTAATACTATCTAAAGCTGAACTCATACTCTTTTGTATCACTCACAATTACTTTTCCCCTGACTATATCATTTCCATTAATAGATCCACCATTTCCCAGTTCACTCAGGCTTAGCACATTTCCGTCATCCTTGACTCTTTTCTTTCCCTGATCTACTACATTCAATCAATTGTAAAATCCTGTCAGTTTTAGCTCTGAAATCTCTATCACATCTGTCTTCTCCACTGTTCCACCCATTGCCTCCCACCTAGATTATTTTAGTAGTGTCCCAAATGATTTCTCTGGCTTTAGTCTTTCTCCATTTTAGTCCATTCAGTACATCATCAGAAAATTAATCATCCAAACTGACATATAGGATAATATCACTTTCCAATTAAAAAGCTTTCAACGGTTTCCTATTGCCAACTACATGAAATCCAACCAAGTTTTTTAGCCTAGCATTCAAGGTCTTTTACAAACTTTCTCCAATTTATTTGTATTCCCTTTAATGTAGTCTGTGAAATTTACTCCTTTTCATGTGGTTCTTGGTCTACAAAACAGGAAAAAGGATTCAGGAGTAGAATCTGAAGAGGGAAAAGAAAAAAAAAGTAGAATATAGTTACCAAGACGAGGCAAGGTAACAGGAAGAAAAAAATAGAGGGCAAAACCGAAGGGTGGGTGGGAAGAACTGATGAAAGGGATAGGAAGCTTGTGGGAGAATGAAAGGGAGATGATGGCATCTGTAGGATTTTTGAGACTAAGGAAAGGAAGTCGAGTAGCGTTGTTAAGTTATTAAGAAACATTAGTTGCCTGTGCAAGTTCATGTGGGGAGGGAGCCTTGAAATTAAGATGTAAAGGTTTACAGTAGTTGAAAAAACAAGGCTAAAAACTCAACAAGTACAGAAAATAGGGCAAATAATGCAATGACTTGCAATTAGTATGTAATGTTTGTATTTCTGCCATAGTTATTGTTATTTATGTGGTTACTACTGCTGCTCTTGCTGCTACTACTACTAGTGTTTAGTATTTTATAGTGCTATAAGGTTTGTAATATACTTTAAAAATTTCTCATTTTATCTTTGCAACAACCTTGGGAGAGAATTACTATGATTATTTCCATTTTACAGATCAGAAAACTGAGGCAAACAAGTTAAGTAGCTTGCCCAGAATCTGAGACCGTACCTGAACTGAGGTTTTCCTGATTCTAGGAGCAAAACTCTTCACTACACTACCTACCTGTTTCTATAAAAATGTATGCTTATCTATCTCCTATAAGAGAAGGTAAAGGGTCTTGAAGAATGCCTTTCCAAACTTCAATTTGTTATTGAGAACAATAAGGTGTCCCCAAAAGATATAGAAGCAAGACTTCAATGAGGCCAAAAGAAACTTGAATTAGAAAAGGGGAGACATGACCCATGTCAGAGTGCTGGAGAATGGAAGAATATTACATAAAGTGGAAAGGGAAGGAATAGGACAATCATGTCATCATACCTTAAAAGCAAATTTAGAGCTCTTCTTGAAGAGGACAGAACTGGATGTTTTCTCTACTTCTCTGTCTGTTGCTATTATAACCAACCTTCAAGAACCAGAACAATTTCTCATCTCTTCAGGAAGTCTTACTTAACAGCACAACTTCTTTGTTGTCAATTTCCTCCTAGAAATTGTTAAACCAAACCACAGATCTTCCAACACTGCATTAATATTCCTGTCCTTCCACAGGCTATCCAACAATTAAATTGTTTTATTTGTCATTTTTGATAATTTGATAGATAGAAATTCAGAATTATTTTGGTTTTGTTAATTTATTTTAACAGTATTAATTTTATATATGATAAAAACTTTTTCAGTTTTATATAATAAATATATATCTTTAATTATCTCTGATCTTTTCCAATAAAATTTCAATTTATCGTTTATATGATCAGTATTGTCCATGTTTAACTGTTTGTGATCTTTTCTATCCTTTGGTCCACCACAATTGTGAAAGTATTGTTTTCTCTTTCTAATTTTTCCCAGATATGAGAGGTACATAGATCATGTATCCATCTGAAGCACATAGCTAAACAATTTTTCCAATTTTCCCAAGTATTTTTTAGCAGCGAGTCCTCACCCTTGGTTTGATATCCCTGGGTCCATAGAACACTAAATAGCTTTGTTTGATTGTTTCTGAGTCTTGTGTACCTAATATGTTCCACTGAAATCCTCTTAAAGGAACAATAAGGGCTCATATTTGAAATATTCTAAGAGTTAGTATTAAGTGAGGAGAATATTTTAGGGATATTGCCTATATATAATTATGTAGGTAGTAACTGAAATGTCATGTTTAGGGAAAAGTAAGTAGAAGCGTTTGAATGGTGCATAGGGTATATAAGGGGGAAATAACATGGAAAGATAGTTTAAAATGAGATTGTAAAAAGTTTTCAAAGATAAAGAGAGGAATTTGCATTTTATTCTATAAACAATGTAGAAACACTTAACCTTTTTGATCAGAGGTGGGGATGGAGAAGGAGGTGGTGGTGACCTGGTTAGTCCTGTGCTTGGTATACCAAAACTCTTCGTAAAGAAAATTAACACCAGAATGAAGTGATTGATTGGAAATGCAGAGATTAAAGATGGGAAAATTGCTCATTAAGTCCATGAAGGCTTGGCAGAAGATGTTATATGCCAAATCTCCTGACCTGTTGGCACAAAATAAGAAATTTCAGAACATTGTATAAATAGAAGTTATTTCTTAATGAACAGGTATTGATTGTGATTTACAGTGAGCATTGCACATGAACCTTCTGTTTTATAAGGCCACTGCTTTCAATTTTTTTGACTACTGGGGCAAATTAACTAGAAGATACTCCTGGGAGGTATCCATGAAAAATAGTTGGGAGAGATAATATGGTAGCCAACTATAAGTCCTTTTTGATGAAATAATTAAATCAGTCAATCAAAAAGCATTTACTCAGTGCCTGCAATGCTGTAGTCCTTTGGCTACATTTTGGGAATAAAAATGCAAATAATGATAGTTCCAGCTGTCAGGAGGCAAGATAGCGATAAGTTAGAGGTTCCTCTCAAATACGCATCAGGATGATACAGTTGAGGGATAAAGGATGCTGGCATGGCAGAAGATGTAACAGGGAAATAGATTTCAGTTTGTGCCTGGAATTTGGAATGGAAATACTCAGGAGCATGTCTTCAGGCTTGGTTGAAGTGCTAGGAGGAATCAAAACAACATAGGAAGAATAGTAAGGGACATATAAACAACAAGTCTAAACAATCTTGGAAGTGAACAAGTGGTTAAGAAGACACTCTTTAAAAAGAGAACTTGAATGTGTAGCTGATGACTTATGATATAGGAATGCTAGTCTCTTGGCTAAATGTGAAGTACACTTAATGAGAGGGGGTCTGAACATACCATGTACATCTGGATTCTTTTAAAAAATATTTTTCCGATTCCATGTGCAAACAATTTTTATATTCATATTTTAAAATTTTGAGATCTAAATTCTTTCTATCCCTCCTAGTCCTCCCTGCTTCACTGAGAAGGCAAGCAATTTGACATAGGTAACTACAGTAGGCAAAACATATTTCCAAATTAGTCATGTTGTGAAAGAAAACACAGACCAAAACAACAGCAAAAAAAACCAAACAAACAAAAACTAACACCAAGAAAAATAAAGGAAGTTTTTTTTAAAAAAAAATTTAAAAAGTATGTTTCAATATGCATTCAAATTCTATTAGTTCTTTCTCTGGAAGTGGAAAGCATTTTTCATTCCAAGTCCTTCAGAATTGTCTTAAATCACTTTATTGCTGAGAAAAGCAAAGTCATTCACAGTTGATGATCATATAGTACTGCTATTACTTTGTGCAATGTTCTCCTGGTTGTGTTCATTTCACTTTACATCAGTCAGTTCATGTACATTTTCCCAGGTTTTTTCTGAAAGATTTCTGCTCATAATTTCTTATAACACAACAGTATTCCATCACAATCATATACCACAACTTGTTCAGCCATCACCCAATTGATGGGCATCCTCTCAATTTTCAATTCTTTGCTACCCCAAAAAGAGCTACTATAAATATTTTTGTACATGTAGGTTTTGTTTTGTTTGTTTTTTGCTTTAGGATACAGACAGTACTGTATTTCTGGATCAACTGGTATAATCATTTTAAAGTCCTATAAAAATAGTTCCACCAACATTGCCTTAATGTGGCAATTTTCCTGCATCACCTGTAGTATTTATAATATTTTTGATCATTTTAGCCAATTTGATAGGTGAGGTGGAACCTGAAAGTTGTTTTAATTTGCATTTCTCTAATCAATAAAAATTTAGGCGCATTTTTTCGTAGGACTATTAGAGAGCTTTGATTTTTTTTTATTCTGAAAACTTCCTATTCATATCTTTGACCATTTATCAACTGAGGAATGACTTATAGTCTTATAAATTTGACTCAGTTATCTATAAATTTGAGAAATGAGGCCTTTACCGAGAAACTTGTTGCAAAGAAAAATCCCCAGTTTTCTGTTTTCTTTCTAATCTTGACTTCACTGGCTTTGTTTTGAAAAAGCTTTTTAATTTAATGTAATCAAAATTATCCATTTTGCATCCTGTAATGCTCCTTCTCTCTCTCTCTTATTTGGTCATAAATCCTTCCCTTATCCATAGATGTGATGGAGAAAATATTCCATGCTTCCCTAATTTGCTAATGGCATCACTCTTTATGTTTAAATCACTTAATCCACTCTGCTTTCTGCTTCCATTTTATGGATGAGTTCATCCCATTTCCAGTTATGATAGCTCTATATTTCTCTCTCCCCTCTATTTCCACCCCTTTTTATCATTCCTTCTCTCTTCTTTCATCCCATACCTCCTAAAAGTGTTGTGCTTCTGAACACCACCTCCTCTCATTCATCCTCTCTTCTATCAGCCTCCCCTTCTCTTTTCTCTTCTCCTGCTTCCCTGTAAGGTAAGAGATATTTCTTTGTTCAACTGAGTGTGGATATGATTCTCTCTTTGAGCCAATTCCAACGAGAGTAAGATTCAAGCATTGGTTGCCCCATCTTCCCTTCCTCTCTGTAAAAGTTCTTTCATGTCTCTTTTCTTTGAAACAATCTATCTCATTCTACCTCTCCATTCCTTTCCCCAGTGAATTCCTCTTTCTCACACCTTTCTTTTATTTTTTAAGATATCATTTGATCATAGTGAACTCACGCTCATATCCTATGTCTGTGTATACTCCTAACTAACTTAATAATGTTCAAGTTCTTAGGAGTTAAAAATATCATCTTCCCATCTGAAAATGTGAAAGTTTAGCCTAAATGAATTCTTTTTGATTTCTTTTTCCTGTTTACCTTTTTGTGTTCCTCTTGAGTCCTATATTTGAAAGTCAAATATTCTGTTCAACTCTAATCTTTTTATCAGGAGTGCTTGAAAGGCCTTTATTTCACTGAATATCCTCTTTTCCCCTAAGGAATTATACTCAGATTTGCAGGGTAGGTGATTGTTGGTTATAATCCTAGTTCTTTTTCCCTCTGGAATATCATATTCTAAGCCCTCCTATCCTTTAATGTAGAAAGTGCTAAATCTTGTGTTATCCTGACTGTGATTTCATGATTTTTGAATTGTTTCTGTTTGGGCTACTTGCAATATTTTCTCCTTGACTTGGGAGCTCTGGCATTTGTCTTTATTATTCCTGGGAGTTTTCATTTTGGGATCTCTTTCATAAGGTTCTGGTAAGTTCTTTCAATTTCTATTTTATGCTCTGATTCTAGGATATCAGGGCAATTTTCCTTTATAATTTCTTGAAAGATGATATTTTGGCTTTTTTTCTGCTCATGGCTTTCAGGTTGTCCAATAATTCTTAAATTATCTCTCCTTGATATATTTTCCAAGACAGTTGTATTTCAAATAAAATATTTAATTTTTTCTCGTTTATTCATTCTTTTGGTTTTGTTTTAGTATATGTCTCATAGAGTCATTAACCTTCACTTGTTCAATTCTAATTTTAAGGAATTATTTTCTTCAGTTAGATTTTGAATCTCTTTTTCATTTGTCCAATTCTACTTTTTTTAAGGAATTCTTGTTTGTCTGGATTTCACACATCTACTTAAAAGGACTTTTAAATGAAAAGGAAAGGAAATAGAGAAAACTAACTATTGATATTAATCAAGCTAGAAATAATAGAAAATGTAAAACTCAGAAAAAAGTAAGTAGAAAAAATTTACTTTATAGATATTGACTATTGAAGAGATGACATATGATAAGACAATTTTGCTTCATGAAAAAACCCAATTTTTTGTTGGCTATTTTAGGAGTGGTAGTGGGAGCATTGAATATTAAGCAATACTCATATGAGGAAGTCCAAGAACTATATATGGGGAAGCATGATAGAGAACATTTGGGTGAAAATCAATGGAAGTGACAGAAGAAGACAGATTGTCATTGGAGTATAATATAGACCACTTAGATAAAAATGAGGAAATAGATGAATCAGGAAAGCAGATTACTAGCTTGGCACAGAGTTATGATGTAGTAGTGAAGGGGGCTTCAATTATCCAGGCATCTGCTGGAGCTGCCTGCCAAAACCACAACAGCTCACTGTTCCTTGGCTTGCTTTAAGGATAATATCATACCTCAAAACATGAAATGATTTAACCATTGCCTGAACTCTTGCAGCAGTCTTCTAAATGAACTACTGGCACCAACTCCCTACCTTCATCAATCCGTCATCTACATAGCTACTAAAATAATCTTTCCTTCCTTTAAACATTTTTATTGATATATTTTATGTCTCGTCATTTTTCTATGTATCTCTTATAGCAGCTTCTTTCTTTATAACAAAGAATAAAAAAGGGCAGAAAAAAGTTCAACAAAACTAACCAACACATCAACCAAGTCAAACAGATGATTTCATATTCCATATTCGTAATCCCTACCTCTGACAAGAAGAGAGGAATGTGCTTTCTCATTTTTTTCCTGGGCCTAAATTGGTCATTTTAATTACATAGTATTTACTTTTTTTTCCCTATTTTAATGTTTTATATTCCTTTTTCATTGTTATAATTACTGTACATATTTTTGTTTTATTTATTTCATTTTGTATCAATCAGTTAAAGGAGATCTTCTCATGTTTCTCTGTATTCCATTCACAATATCTTACAGTATGGTAAAAAATAGTCCATTATGTTAATAGACCATTCTTTGCTTAGCTATTCTCCAATTGAAATGCATCTACTTTGTTTCCAGGTATTCATTACTATGAAAAGTGATGCTATAAATATTTTGTTATATATATGTGTGTGTGTGTGTGTGTGTGTGTGTGTGTGTGTGTGTGTATGGGGCCTTTCTTTTTATCCTTGACCTCTGTGGGATATAGGCCAGGCAATGAGATTTCTAGATCCTAGGGTATGAACATCTTAGTCATTCTTCATGTAATTTCAATTCTTGTCTTCAATGGTGAGGTCAGTTCTTAGCTATACCAATAATGTATTAATGTGCCTGTATTTCCACAACTACTCCAACGTCTAGTGATCCACTTTGCTATCTATGTTAAAGTGCTGAATGTGTGGTAAACTCTAAGAATTATTTGGAGTTATTTTTCTCTTATTACTGTTGAGTTGAAACAATCTTTCACATGGTTGTTAATAGGATGTGATTCTTTTTTTTAAAGAGCTGTTTATTCAAATTCTTTGATCACTTATCTATTAAGGAATGGTTCTTTGTCTTCTATGCATGTTATTTCTTATATATCTCAGATACTGGATACTTAGATTTATTTTATGCAAGGATTTTCCCCCTACTTGACCATCTCCTTTTTGTTTCTTTCTGCTCCTGGCTTTGCTTCTGACTTTCCACACTTTGCTACCATGCCTCAACTGCCTCTGTACCTGTGACCTCATCAAACTTCAATATTCTTCTGCTGTGCTGGGTCCCATCTGTCATTGGTGAGTTCCACCTGGGCCCTCCATTTTGAGAAGGGGCACAGGCTAGCCATTTTTTGTCTCCTCCTGGCTTTGCTTCTGACTTTTTGAACTTCTATGTTATATCCCTGCATGGCTACCTCCCATTCCTTTCCTATCTCCACTTTTCAGCTTTCCTTTGTGTGTTGTCTTTCCCCTTTAAACTACTTGTGAGCATATATTGTCTTGCTTTTTTTCTATGTTTGTATCCCCAGTACTTAGCACTGGGCCTGGCACACAGTAAATGCTTAGTAAATGCTTCTTGTTTTTCCTGTCTCTATCTTAGTTTTGTTGATGTTTCTTCATTCAAATAGTTTTAAATTTCATTTAATGCATATTAACCATTTTATCTTTTGTGATCATTTCTATCCTTTGTTTGGTTGAAAATGTTCCCTTACTTACACTTATGAAAATTACCTGATCTTGTAGCTCTCTTCTTTACCCCCTTTCTCACTTTTAATATTCAGGTCATGTACTCATTCTCAATTTACTAGTGTATATGTTGTAAGGTGTTGATCTAAGGACAATTTCTGCCAAACTACTTTTCATTCTGCTCAACAAATCTTGCTATAAAAGAATTTTCCCCCAGATACCTATGTTCTTGGGTTTAGCAAACATTAGATTATTGAGTTCAGGTATTTCTGTTTCTTCCCTATTTAGTCTGTTCTACAGATAGACTTTTCTTTCTTTAAGCAATACCAAATAATTTTGTTGATTCCTTCTGTAAAGTACAATTTGAGATCTAGAAGTGATGTTATCATTTTACTTCTTCCTAGTTTTGTTTTTTTACATTTCCATGGATTTTAAATCTTCCCCCCCCATTTATAAGTTTGATTTAGCATTAAGTAGCTAAATTAACTTAGTATTGTCATTGTTTCTTATGTTGCCATGAGCCAGTCATTCACATGAAATATTTAAATGGAAAGGGTGTCAAAGGTAACTTTGATGTTTTCAGTTCAGTTATCTTTGACACTCCCACCCTCTTGAATCACCATCTAATCATTTTCTCATTTATTCTTATTCTTCTGTTTTTCTTATTTTCTTCCACTCCTATTTTTTCATTCCTAATTCTGTCACCTTCATCTAGTCCCTCATTACTCTTTCCTACTCTATTATAAATCTCTTAATACATATTAATCTCACTTCTAACCCTCCCCATCATTTATTCCTTCCTTCATTCCTAAACAATATTGCACATTTTCATATGATTATTACATGTGCCACATCTTGCTTTCCTTTACTTCTTTGAAAAATTTACAAAAATTACATTGTAATTTTGAAATTACATTTCAAAAATTAAAAAAAACTTTGATATAATTGGTCTCTGGTAAACTATACTTTAGGTTTCTTTTTCTTTTCTTGGAATTTCATTTAGTATTCATTGACATCTTTTGCTTTCCAAATATATCTCTGTACTCCTTCACTACCCAAAGAATATCCTCTGTAACAAAAAGAAATGCATTTTAGAAGATACATTGACAAACTGAAGTTCATTCAGAAGAGGGTGATTCCAATTTAGCAAAGTTCCCAAAGTCTAGTATAATTCTTTGCACATAGAAGACATTTAACAAATATAGATTAAATTTAGATCAACCAAGATGGTGAGGGGACTAGAAACCATACTATATTAAACTTACTTGAGGGAAAAAGGGGGATGTTGAAGTCTGGAGAAGATAATTTGGATTTAGGTGGGATATACTTGTTCTCTTTAGATATTTGAAGCACTGAAATGAAAATGAGGAAAAGAAACATATTTCTTTGGTTCCACTGGGAAGAATCAGAACCAATGGAGTAATCACTTAGTGGACATAATTCTTATATGGGACAAATGGTCAGATGACCTCTCAGGTGCCTTCTTACTCTGATATTCTGTTGATTTGATTTTATTGCTTTCAAGTAAATCAGTTAAAAATGATAGACTTTACTTCGGGAGGCAGCTGCAATATACTTGTTTAAACTATTCCTCCAGTTCAAATTTTACATTATAACTCTCCTGTTTCTAACTCCAAAGCCTCTTGACATTGTTGTCAGAGGGCAAATCAAGAAAATTAATGGAATCAGGTTATTGTCACAGAGCCTTCATGGAGGTAAGTGGTGGTTGAATACTGTGAGATACGTGGTTTACTTAGTGGCAGGTTCATGAAATAAGCCAAAGCTGGCCAGGTGGTCTTGACAAGATCCCATTGTATTTGGAAATCTCATATAGTCAAGCTTAAGGTTGGCTGACATAAATGTGAAAATTCTTCAGGGGAACAAATAAGCTGAAAGACCCCTGTGTCAAATGCTAGAAAGCAGAGGTAACACTACTAGCTGACCCACTAATACCTATACTTATTTGATGAAATAGTGATGAAGACAGAAAAAAAAATCCAGTTCTGAAATGAAACAAAATATAATTAATGAAATGTAGGCTTTGTTTATAGATTTATCAACCACCAACAAACCTTATTCTAATATACTAAGGAGGTGACCCTCATTTCTTTATTTTATTTTCAATTAAAAAAGGTTCAATTGTCAAGCATCTGGTTTTTTTTTTTTACCCTCCTTTTTTTTACCTTCCCTACTGGGCTCACTGGGCAGGGAGGTGATTGTGGGGGTGAGGAAGAATTATTTTGACAAATAAGCATAGTTAATCAAGACATATTTCCATATTGGCCATGTCCAAAACTTTATCATTTCAAATATTAGTCCCTTATCTCTGTCAGGAAATGAGTCGCATTCTTCATCACTGTTCATCTGCAATCATTTTTGATCACTGTGTTGATGAAAGATTTAAAATTTCGGAATTGTTCATTTTTTCACTTAAAAAAAATTTGGAAGCAATCAGGGTTAAGGGATTTGCCCAGGGTCACATAGCTAATATCTGAGGCTGGATCTGAACTCAAGTCCTGACTTTAAGGCTGGTGTTCTATCCATGCACCATCTCCATTTTTATACTGTTGATATTAAATTATTCCTTTAGTGATTCCTGTTTCTGTTTTTTTTAATGTTCTCATTTTAAAACTTAGATTTTTACCCCCCCCACACCTACCCTTGTCTTCCCTCCTCCCTCCCCAAGACAGCATACAATTCTATATAGGATCTACGTATACTTTCCTATTGAATATGTTTTCACTATAGTCATGCTGTGTAGACGAACTAAAATAAATGAAAGAAATCATGTAACAAATCAAAACATAACACACACACACACACACACACACACACACACACATACACACAAACATGATCTGCTACATTCTACAAATGAATTCCATAGTTCCTTCTCTGAGTGAGGAAGGCATTTTGCCTTAGAAAACCATTAGGAATTTTTTTTTTAAGTTCTTGTATTATTACAAAATTCCAAGTCTACCAGAAAAATCTCTCGCATACTGTGGTCATTGCTGTGCACAAAGTGCTCCTAGTTCTGCTCCTTTAGCTCGGCATCAGATCATATAAGTCCTTCCAGGGCTCCCTGAAGTCTTCTTGTTCATCATTTCTTATGGCGCAATAGTACTCCAATGCATTCATATACCATAATTTATTCAGCCATTCCCCAGTTGATGGGCATCCCTTTGACTTCCAGTTTTGGGCAACTACAAAGAGTGCTGTTATAAATATTTTTGTGCATGTGGGACCCTTTCCCATTTTTATGATCTCTTAGGGATATATTCCTCATAGCGATATTGCTGGGTCAAAGGGTAGGCACATTTTTGTAGCCCTATGGGCATAGTGACCTTTAATGACTATATAAATGAGAGAACTATTAAGATGAAATTGTCTACTTAGGTATGAAATGTTTTGATATACTTAAGGTGGTCTGGATCTGCTACAGAATTGACTATATTAGCGAACAGAACTTTTTATGTATAAAATGGAATAAAAATATTTCTTACATTATAATAGTACAATAGCTTATTTATTCCAGGTGCAAGCTTAACACATGCATGGAAATAAAAGCACAATGCCTCTATGGAGCATTTTAAATAACTTTAATAAATAATGAATAAATAACTTTAAATAGCATTTTAAATAATTTTTGTAGGGTTAGGTATTTTATATATAACCTTTATGTTTGAGTATTGAGGAAAGGGATTAGCATCAGCTTTAACAAAGGTGAAAGATTATATTGAATATAAGATATTAGATATAATATCTTATATTCAATATATGAAAAGTAAAAGCCATCTATGACTGGACAAACTTCAAGATTTAAAATTAAATGACAAATTCTAGTATAATATCTCAAATTTGAAGAATTTTATACAAAACAATGGGTAAAACTATGGCTTAAAAACATTAGTGAAGGATTTTAGAAGAGGAAATGATCTAGTGTTTACATAGGAGATGGGTGGCACCTAGCATGGCAGGGGAAAAGGGAAAAAACAAGGATTGTATGACTATTCCAATTTGTTAGAAACCCTGAGACTCAAATAGGTGTGAAAAATCTGACCAGATATTCAACACAAATCAGTAGATCTTTATTTAATGAAAGAAGACCAGGAGCATGGAGGAGAAAGGGGGAGCAATAAGCAAAGGACACCGAACAGAATATATTCCAGTCACTTTCTGTCAAGCTAGGAAGGCAACTAATATTTGGGAAACTCTGTGGTATAATGGGACAGCTAGGTGGTACCATGGCTAGAGTCCTTGTGCTGGAATCACGAAGACTCATCTTCCTGAGTTCACATCTGGCCTCAGGCACTTACTAACTGTGTGACCCTGGGCAAGGCACTTGGTTTGCCTTAGTTTCTTCATCTGGAAAATGAGCTGGAGAAAGAAATGGCAAACCACTCTAGTATCTCTGCCAAGAAAACTCCAAATGGGGTCATGGAAGTTAGACATGACTGAACAATAATAACAAAAAGTCGTGTAATAGAAAAAAATGCTGGATATGAACTCAAAGAACCCAAGCATGAGTCTTGGCTCTGCCACTTTCTCCCTATGTGACCATGGGAAAATCATTTAATCTCTCTGGCTTTCAATTTCTTCATATGTAAAATGGGGAATTGGGCAAGTAGAACCTTGTGGGACTCTTCCAGTTTCAAAGCTGTGATCTTCTTATCTACAGGACACGACAGGGAAAGAAAATAGCTAGGAAGTTCCCACAGCCTTTGTGTCTCCAAGATTTAGTTCAAACCCCACCTTTTGCGGAAGTTTCCAGTTCTCCAGCTGCTAGTGCTTTCCTTTTCAGATTACCATCATCTACTTTGTATGTATATTTTATGCAATTAATTATTTATGTGTTGCCTCCTTCTTTAGAATATGTGATCCTTGAAGGTAAGAATTTTTTTTTGCCTTTTATTTACCTTTTAAAATAGCATATAGTAAGCACTTAATAAATGTTTGCTGACTGAATGATTGATAGGTGCCATGATTTTCAGGTCATGAAATGGATGAAGATGTCCACCATGGTGGCACTATTAAGTACTGCTCCTTAGCCTTTGTAAATGATTACACCAAGCTTTTGACATTCTTGGGTTAATAGGTGAGATTCCTGGGTCCCTTATAATTCTATGATTAAGATTTTCCCGGATGTTTGATAAAGTTTAATGGCTTTACTTGTCTGGGGAAAAACTGATTTCTACCTTTGATATTATATTATAGATGGCAAGTCACCAGAAGAGCTACAAATTTTAGCAAAGAAGATTCCAGTCATAAGAGGTTTGAGGAAGAAAAATAGAGATGTCTAGAACAGAGATAAGTTTTCATGAGCTAGCTGAGACCCAGGGTACTAGACCTGTATTTTGAACTGCTCCAATGCCCTAAAGAGAAGATGTAATTTTACTTATGAAAATAGACATGCTTTCAAATAATGTTACAGTATGATATGTTTTGCCTTGTAGACTGGAAACTAGGAAAGACTGAACTTTAACTCAATCATCAAGTGGTGTGCCTGAATGTGAAGTGTCTTCAGGGGTACAAGAGTAATCTAGTTTTGCTGAGGCATGTCAGCAGTTTCTGTCTTTAAGATGCTGACATGGGTTGGCTTGACAGGTTGAAGAAATTTAGCCACTTTGATAAGGTTAAAGGGGGTATCCAACCAAGAACAGAAAACAAACAAAATACTTCTTTAGAAAAGTGAGTGCACATTTTAGAAACCAGTTGTCAAGTGACAATATCACCAACATCCATTACTGCCCTTTCATCCTAAAATAAACAATGCTCTTGATAAAAGTAGCCATTCATATTGGCGCATTTGTCAATTGCACTGTCGGACATAGCAGAAAAATGCTTGGCTGCTACCAGTTAAAAATATATAAAGCTTATTGCTCACATCTTAAATGCCCACTTCAGAGATTGAGTGGCTCTGACCAAGAAATTCACTTGGCATTATGATTTTAGCATGGAAGGAGAAGTGGTATTTAGAGATGTGTTGGGAAAATAATGAAATTGGTGGTTTCATTTAGGATATGGAGTGAGCGTAAAAATCAATGATGGCTGTTGATATTCCTTTGATGCCAAAATAGAGAATTGTTATAAAGAGAAAATTTTCAAATCATTTAGTCACTTATGAAGTAAACTTTGACTCAAAGGGAAAAACTTAATGTTTATGAACATATCAAAAATGTATGAGCTGATAATCAGTATTGATCACACATACTAAATTTTACTCCCACCACATCTTAACTTAATGTGACATAGAACACAGATTTTTAAAGAGGTCATAGTAATGCCTCTAGAGTTTAAACCACCTGTTAAATTTAATGCCAGTAGATAGTTATATTTGGATATACTGGTTCATTTTTTTTTTATTTTAAAGGCACCAATAAATAAGGATACTATGCTTTAAAAGCACTCAATCTAAAAATAAAATTTCCAAACCTATGAGTAATGCAAACTTTGATCTTTTGTAGTCAAAAGCAAGTATTTATCCTTATGAATTACCCTTAAAACATAGGTTAATGTCAGAGACCTTCATCAGCTCCCACTTGAACTACTCCAACAGCCTGTTGATTAGTCTCTTGCACCTAAAGTCTTTGCCTCACTGCAATGCATCCTTCACTCAGCTGTCATTTACTTTCTAAGATGCTGGTCTGATCATATTGTTCTCTCACTGCCCATTCCATAAACCCTAGTGGCTCCATTTTATCTCTAGGATCAAATTTGAAAAATCCTCTATTTGGTTTTCAAAATTCTTTATAACTTTGTCCCTTCCTACTTTCCCAATCTTCTTATACCTTACTGTTTTGAGTACCTTAAACCTGTTCTAAGATTCAGACTCTTGCTTCCTTTTTCTTTATACCAGACACTGACTCCTGTCTCTGTGTCTCCCATGCCTGGAATGTTTTCTCTTCATCTCCCCCCCTACATTATCTATCTTTTCTCAAGTCTCAATTAAGAAAAGATGTGAAGAAGCCCTTCCTAATCCTCCTTAATCTTAGTTCCTTCTATGTGAGACAGCTCACAATTTATCCTTTATATCTTGTTTATACATAGTTGTTTACATTTGTTCTCACCCATTAGACTGTCCATGACTATGGTCTTTGACAATGACCATAGTCTTGGACCATTGGGACTGTTTTTGCCTCTCTTTGTTGAATTGGCACTTAGCACAGTGCCTTGACACACAGGAGGTGCTTAATGTAATTGGCCAATTGGCTGATTTATAGATAAACTCTGTTTAGATTTCATATGTCATGGGAATATTTTTTTTAAGCAGACCCAATATTCTGAGTAATTCTTAGGAGTAAGGCAGTATTCTATAGTAGAGAGTTGAATTCAGTACCAGGAAGACCTTGGGTCCAGTCTTGCTTCTGATGTACTGGCTGTGGGACCCCAAGCAAATCACTTAACATCTTGATACCCTTGGCAATTCTCTAAGACTCGCAGCTGCAGGAAAGATGCTGACCTGCTTGGGTAGAGGGAGCTTCTTCACTGGGAGTGAAATCACAACTCTACTTATTCTTATTTCTTACCAGATCATTCAGGAGTCAATAGAAGACTGTTCTATCCACATCTTTCTTTTCTGTTCCCCCTGACATTTTTCTTAGCCTGTCAATTTCCTACTCTCTACTTTGTGTAACATTTATCACATTCCAACAGAGCTGCAGAATCTCATAGTTGGACCATTTCTTGTACACCGTGGAAGATTTTCCACTTTTGTATAACTGTAATTTTTAGGTTTTTTCTTTTAAACTGCTTTGATAAATTTAAAGGGGGTAGCTAACCAAGAACAGAAAACAAGCTATGGAGCCTAATCCTACCTTTGTGAAAATTTCATCCATGCTCAAGTTCTTTTCCTTGGGACCAAGCAGAACAAAAACTCGAAGATTATTGTAACGATTCCCTTAAGTTTTCAGTTCTCTAGGATAAACATCTCCTTTTCTTTCAACCCATCTTCCTATGACATGTTGATTCATATTGAACTTGTAATCCACTAAAATTTTTTCACAGGAACAATGTCTAGCTATGGGCTATCTTCTACCTGAGCCACTGATTTCTTGAATACAGATTAAGGATATTGTTTTTTAATTCCTATTCAATTTCAAAATAATAGATTTGGTTTATGATTTTAACCTATAAAGATCCTTCTGGATTTTTACTCTGTAGTCCAACATTCTAGTTTGGTGTTATCTGCAAATTTGACAGATTTTCTGTACAGGCCTTCATACATGTCATTAAAAAAATGTTGACTAGAACTAGGTCAAGGGAACCTCTGTGGAGCACTCCAATGGACATTTCCCTCTAGATGTATTATCAATCTATTAATGCTTGTTTTTTTATATCTAATTACTCAACCACCTCCAAAGCTACCAAATGCTATTATCTTTTCTGTCTACACCATTTATATACCTAAGGATAGTATGATTTTGTCAAATGCCAAACTTAATTCCAGGTTCACCATGTCTATGATGCTCCCCAATCTTAACTCTAGGGATTTAATCAGAAAAAGAAATTAGTTAAATTTAGCTTAAGCTGCTATTGATAAACCCATGCTAGTTTTTAACAACAATAATACACACACACATATCTCTGTGTGTGGGTACGTGCGTACACTTCAAGATTTGCAAAGCACTTTAGAGACATTATCCCATCTGACCCTTCTAATAAACTTGTGAGCTAGGTACTATTGTCATCTTCCTTTTACAGATGAGAAAGCTGAGGTACAGAAAGGAAAGAGACTTGCAAAGCGATCACGCAAATGGATATGGCACTGCATCTGAAGAAAGGAAGATTTTTGTCCAAAATAAGATACTTATTATATGACTGTGCAAGTCATTTGATGTATCTGTGCCTCACTTTTCATAGTTATAAAGTGGGAGGGTTAGATTTTAGTAGCTTCCGAGGTCATTTTCTGCTCTAAATCTATGATACCAAGATTCTAAGTATTTGAGCTGAAATTTAAACCCAGGTGTCTCTGTTGACTCACAGTCTTTGACAACACCTTGTGACTTATTGATCATTGTTTTCCTTTCTAAAGGCTCACAAAATATCTTTTTAATAATACTTTCTAGAATTTTGGCTGGTATATAATAGAAGGTTACTCTTACATAGTTTGGGTATTATGAAAGGGAAGTCTATATTTTTCCTTTTTGGAAAATATCCACCCCTCCCCCATTTAATTTTGTTGCCTATCTATCCTTGGTTCTTCAAAAGTCACTGCTAGCTGCTCAGCAATCATTTCCCTTCATTGGCCTTTCTGTCTTGATTCAACACTAAAAGTTTAAATAAAGCCAATCTTCCTTTTTTTTCCCATCGTCATTCTCTTGAGACCCTCTGATCATTCTCATTGACCTGCTGGTCATAATCAAACCCTAACGATCCCTCTCAGCTGTTGCTAGAGCTCACCTTATTCACCTCACTTCATGCTATTGCTTGGACCTGTCCAGCGTCTAGGATTGTAGAATGTTAGAGTTGGGAAGGAATTCAGTGATCCCAGAAATCAGCCCCTTCATTTTATGTATGAGAAAAATACGGTACAATGTACTTGTGATTTGCCCAAAATCACAGGGATCATGGAAAAATTAGGGTCAATATGTAATATGAATTTATTTATATCTTCAAAATACATTTTTTTTGAGATACACGAATAAAAGCACTAATTGCTTTGTATTGCCTTAATATCACATATTAGGCAGTGTGCGTAATGGAACACTGGACTTTGAGTCAGGAAAGCCTGAGCCAACCTCTCTCTTTGAAGCTTATCCACTCTGTGACCTCTCTGTAAAAGGAGGAAGTTGGGCTTCTTAATCTTTAAGGGCCCCTTCAGCTCTAAAATTTTGAGATTCCATAGCATATGGACATAATGATAAAGCTATTTAGTAATATAGTAATATCCACAAAATGATAATTCTCCATTATTTATCTTTAGTCTAACAGAATTTTATCTATTTTCTGGTTTCATTTCTCACTTTTGAGACTTTTCCACCTGCTGCTGGAGATGCTTCTGCCCTTTGACTTTGGCTTCCACTTAGGGAATCCTTGGCCCAGGCAGCTATTTTGTGAGGTATGCAGGCAACAATCACGTAATTTGAGAGCTCTTTCTAGGTCTCTTTTATATGTTATCTTCCTGCAGAAGCATGTGAGCTCCTTGAGGGTAAAGACCTTAAATTTTTATTTGTGTTTTCAGATCTTAGCACATTGCCTGCCATATAACAAGTGTTTAATAAATGCTCACTCACCTTACTGTCTCTGTTTCTGTGTCTACCTGTCTATCTGTTCCTTTCCCTCTACCTTTCTCTCTGTCCCTTTCTTTGTCTCTGTCTCTGTTTCTCTCTCTCTCTCTCTCTCTCACTCTCTCTCTCTCTCTCTCTCTGTCTCTGTTTCTGTCTCTATCTCTCTGTGTTTATCTCCGGTCCTCTCTCTCTCTCTCTCTCTCTCTCTCCCTCTCTCTGTCTCTCTCTCTTTGGGTCTCTCTCTGTGTATATGTGCATGCGTCTCCCCATCTCTCTGTCTGCTTCTCTGTTTTCCTGTTTCTCTCTTTGTCTCTCTGGCTGTCTTGTCTCTCTGCTTAGCTCTGTATGTCTACCTGTCTCTCTCTGTTTCTCTGTCTCTCCATCTCTGTTTCTGTTGTTTTCTCTCTCTGTCTCTGTCTCTCTGTGTCTGTCTCTCTGTATGTGTTGCTTCCTGTCTGTCTGTTTCTCTGTCTCTTTCTCCCCTTCCTTCCTGCCTTTTTCTCCATAGTGATCTCCAGTATCTCCTAATTGTCTTCTTTGTAATGTAAACTGAAATATTAGGACTGGAGCAAAGAGCAGAGGTAAGGCAATTGGCACTGGGCTGAGAATGAAGGGTATGGATACATATAATGGGCATTTAATTCATTCCTCTTGATTTGGATCAATGAACTCTAGCAGTCCAAATACAATGCTGATGATACTTTGCATTGTCACAACCCTATTTTTTTAAAGTGATTTCACAACCTTTGTTTCTGCGGCAAGATTGAAATAGGTGAACTATGATAGTATCCATGGGAAGAAGAGAGGGAGATAGCAGCAGAAATAGTGACCTAATTATTGGAGTGGAATATATGATGATATGGTTGTATTTCCTAAATTGTATATTTCCTAGGGACTCAAAGCACATAGTATCACTGATATGATGAATTCCTGAAGTGTCTTATAAAGCAAGCATGGATTGTCAATGTCCAGGTTATCACGAGAAGTGAAAGCGTGGACTTGGCTAGATCGGAAGTCTGTAAGCCCTCCCCACTTTGTGAAATGGAATGTGGGTTTCAGGGTTTGAGCACTTCCTAACTGTGCTGGGCAGAGGCAAGGGGTAGAGTACAAACTTGAGATTTTGGGCTCCATTTTTTATAAACTTCCATTTATGTTCCAAGGGCATCTCCTGCTAATGCCATGTTATTGTTTGCTGGCTTTCTAGAGGCACAATAATAAGCGAATATCTAAAATTAAGATAACTTTAGATATCAACATTTGATTGGGCCAAGGAAAGGTGAGCTGAGACCAGTGGTTTATCAGTGAACACCCCTGCAATATGAACCGAAGTCTCTTAGGGACATAAAAGTCACATGCATATTCATGAATTTGTGAGAAACTTGAATGGATACTGTAAGGGAACTCATGAGATCCGGGTTCTAGAGCCAGCTCTTCATTTAGATGAGTTGTTTAACCACTCTGGGCCTGGTTCAAATGCCTCCACCTTCTTACAGCCTTCCCTAGTCCCCAGAATCATAAGCAATTATGCTCTCCTTTGAATGCTTGTAGTACTTTGTAACCCATAATATTTTATCATGTAAGGCTTCATATTAAACTTATTTCTTTCCATATTTTATATTTCTTACTGGACTGTAAACTTCTCTTTCTTTTTTCAAATTCTCTCCTTTCCTCCTCTACCTCCCCTATCCATTGAGATGCTAATTATGCCTGTTGAACATATATAACATATGAACATATATAAGAGCAGCTAAGTGGTACAGTGCTATCTATCTAGGATAGAGCACTGACTGTAAAGTTAGGAGGATTTGAGTTCAAATCTAGCCTCAGATACTTACTAGCTGTTGGAGTCCTGAGCAAGTCACTTAACCCTGTTTGCCTCAAAATTATCTGCAAAATGAACTGGAGAAGTTATACAAAGCATATTTCTGCATTGGCTATGGTTTAGAAAAAAAAAGAGAGGAAAAATATGTGCTTTCATTCTGCATTCTGAGTCCTTCAGTTTTCTAACTGCAGGTGAATAGCATTTTTCCCCATGAGTCAGTGGGAATTGTAGTGCATTATTGTATTGATCAGAGTTATTAAGTCTTTCACAGTTGTTTATCTTTACAATATGGCTTATTGCTGTGTACATTGTTATCCTGCTTTTATTCACTTTATTTTGCATCATTTCATGTAAATCTCCTCAGGTTTTTCCTGAAACCATTCCCTTCATCATTTCTTACAGCTTAATAATATTTCATCACATTCATGTAATACAACTTGTTCAGCCATTCCCCAATTGATGAGCATCCCTTCATTTCCCCATTTTTTTTGCTAGTACAGAAGAACTGCTGTAAATATTTTTGTATATATGAGTCCTTTTCCTTTGATCTCCTTGGGGTATAGATTTAGTAGTGGTATTTCTGTGTCAAAAGGCATGCACAGTTCTATAACCCTTTGGGTATATTTCCAGATAATTTCCCAGAGAGATTTAACTAATTCATAACTGTGCATTAGTGTACTAAACTACTAGTTTACTACATCCTCTTCAGCATTTGCCATTTTCCTTTTCCATCATTTTAAACAATCTGATGAATGTGAGGTGGCACCTTAGAGTTGTTTTAATTTGTTTTTCTCCAATTATTATTGATTTAGAGCATTTTTTCATATGACTATTGATACCTTTGATTTCTTCCTCTGATAACTTCCTGTTCATTAAGAGATTGGAGAATACTTTTTTTAATGAATTTGGCTTAAGTCTCTATGTATTTAAAAATTTGCATGTTTGTTATATATTGTATGGTTATATACATTATTTATATTTATCAGACAAACTTGCTGTAATTTTTCCCCAGTTTTCCTGATTTTCTTCTAATTTTAGATGCATTGGTTTTATTTATGCAAAAATTTGTAATGTAATATGATGAAAATTATCCATTTTACCTCCTGTGAACCTTTCTATCTCTTGTTTAATCCTGAACTCTTCTCCTATCCATAGATCAGCCAGATAATTTCTTACATGTTCCTGTAATTTGCTTATGATATTACCCTTTATATCTAAATCATATGTTAATTTTGAGCTCATGTTGATATGACAGGTGATATTGATCTATGCCCCATTTCTGCCAGATTACTTTTCAATTTCTTGTGAAGTAGTGAGTCCTTGTCCAAATAACTGCAAACTTGGTGTTTATTAAACACTAGAGTATTATGCTCATTTGCTTCTATGTAATGTGTACCTAATCTATTCCATTGATCAACCACTGTTTCTTACCCAGCAATAAATTGTTTAAATGATTAAATCTTTGTGGTATAGTTTAAAATCTGATACTACGAGGACCCATTCCTTCACATTTTTTTTCGTTGATTCCCTTGATATTCTTGACCTTTTTCTCCTCCAGATGAATTTTTATTATCCTTCTAGATCTATAAAATAATTCTTTACTAGCTTGATTGGTATGGCACTGAACAAGTGTATCAATTTAGGTATCATTGTCATCCTTATCGTATTAGCTTTGCCCACCCATAAGTATTACCATTTCTCCAATTATTTATTGTATTTATTTGTGTGAAGAGTGTTCTATAATCATAATTTTATACTGTCTGCAAGTCCTTAAAATGGAATTTCTATTTATTTTCCTTCTTGGTTTTACTGGGAATATTTACAAATATAAATAATATGTGTTTATTTTTTATCCTGCAACTTTCTTAGCTTAATTGCTTTGACTAATCTTATTAGTTGACCCTCCAGAGTTCTCTAAATAAACCATCATATATGCAAAAAGTGATAGTTCTTTTTCCTCATTGCCCATGCTTATTCCTTCAGTTTCTTTTGTTCTTTTTTGTTTTATTCCAATAGTTAGCATTTCTGGTACAATATACAATAATAGTCGTGATAACAAATGTCCTTGCTTTACTCCTGATTTTATTGCAAAGGTTTCTAGTTTATTGTCTTTAGTGATAAGGGTGGCTTTTGGTTTTAGATAGATAGTACTTCTCATTTTAAGAAAAGCTCCACTAATTACTTTGTTTTTTTCTAATTTTTAAAAATCAGAATGTGTTGTTTTTTTCCTGCATCTATTGATATAATCATATGATTTTTATTTTTTCTATCCACATGGTCAATTATGCTTGCAGTTTTCTTAATAGTGAATCAGTCTTGCATTCCTGTTATAACATTCTGGTCAAAGTATATCATCTAGATGATATATTGCTATAGTCTCCTTGCTAGTATTTTCTTTAAAATTTTTGCTTCAATATTCATTAGGGAAACTAGTACATATTTTCTTTATTTTTGGCTCTCCATGGTATAGATATCAAATACTATTTATTTCATAGAAGGAATTTGGTGAGATTCCTTATTCATCTGTTTTTTTCAAATAGTTTATATAGTATTTTAATTAATTGTTCTTTAAGTGTTTGATAGAAATCACTTCCAAATCTATCTGGTTCTGTTTTGTTTTGAAGGGGGAGCCCATTTATAGCTTATTCAAATTATTTCTCCAGTATAGAGTTATTTAGGTACTCTATTTCCTTTTCTGTTATTTTTGAACATTTTATATTTTTATAAATGTTAATTTTATTTAAAATGTCAGTTTTATCAGCATATAGTTGGACAAAATATCTCCTAATAATTTTTTCTTTCATCTTCATTAGTTGCATTTTTGACATTGGTGATTTAATTTACTTCTTTCTTACTTAAAAAAAAACCAACCCACCTGAAGGATAATCTATTTTGTTGGTTTTATTCCCCTCCCCAATTTGTTAATTTATTTGTTTTTAGTTTTCAACAAACACTTCCATAAGTTCCAAATATTTTTCCCCTTCTCTCTCTCCTCCATTCCCAAGACAGCGTGCAATCTTATATGGGTTTTATAAATACATTCTTGTTAAACACATTTACATATTAGTCATGTTGCATAGAAGTATTAAAAGGAATGGGAGAAACTATGAGTAAAACAAAACAAAAAATAACAAAGGAGAAAAGTCATCTTCTTTCTGCATTCTGACTCTATAGTTCTTTCTCTAGATTTGGATGGCATTTTGCATCATGAGTTCTTCAGAAATATTTTAGTTCCTTGCATTTTTGTGAAGCACTAAGTCAATAAAAAACAGTTTTCACACACTGTGGCAGCTACTATGTATAATGTTCTCCTGACTTCACTCAGCATCAGTTCACGTAAGTCTTTCCAGGTTTTTCCAAAGTCTGCCCATTCATCATTTCTTATTGCACAATAGTATTTCATTATATTCACATACCACGCCTTGTTCAGCCATTCCCCAATTGATGGGCATCTCCTCAATTTCCAGTTCTTGGCTACCTGAAAAAGAACCGATATAAATATTTTTGTATATATGGGTCCTTTTCCCCTTTTTTATGATCTCTTTGGAATACAGTCCTAGAAGTGGTATTGCTGGGTCAAAGGGAATTCACATTTTTATAGCCCTTTGGGTATAGCTCCAAATTGCTCTCCAGAGTGGTTGGATCAGCTCACAGCTCCACCAACAATAAATTAGTGTTCCAACTCTCCTACAAATTCTCCAACAATTATCGTTTCCCTGTTTTATCATGTTAGCCAATCTGATAGGTGTGATGCGGTACCTCAGAATTGTTTTGATTTGCATTTCCTAATAAATAGTGATTTAGAGCATTTTTTCCCATATGATTATAGGTAGCTTTAATCTATTCCTCTAAAAACTGCTTGTTCATAGCCTTTGACCATTTATCTATTGGGGATTGGCTTGTGTTCTTGTTAATTTGAATCATTGTAGCACCAATGCGATATTCACAGTGCTTACTGTGGCCATGAATGTCCTGGCACAATTCTGAATCATGAAATACCACAGACTCTTCACATGGAAGGCAGAATAAAAACATTTATTCAGACACCAGAAAGCCAAATCCATCACAGTAACAAAAATCCATACACAATAACAATGCAGAGAATAACACCATCCTCAAGCCTTCCCCCAGCTAAGGCTTCCCACAAACCTGGTCTATTAGATAAATCACAAGCAGGCCCTCTCAAACAAAATCACAAACAAGCTTTTTCACTCACACTAGTCAGCAGTCTGTTTCCTTCCTAGCTCTGATTGCTCTCAAGACTAACTTCCACCCTTCCTGTACCACCCACTGGACAAACACCTCCCACTGTAGACTCCATGTGACTCAGGCTTCTATGTGACTCAGGCAGGCCACATGAGTCTTTTAATGAATTTGAAAGATATTCCCATTTTAAATTACCATTACAATCAGTTCTCTATATTTTTTAGAAATGAGGCCTTTATCACAGACACTATTTGTAAGCATTATTTCCCAGTTTTCTGCCTCCCTCCTAATCTTGGTTGCATTGGCTTTGTTGGTGCAAAAAATTTTTTAATTTAATGTAATCAAAACCATCTATTTTTCACTTCATAATGTTCTCTATCTCTTGTTTGCTCATAAATTCCTCCATTTTTCATAAAGCTGACAAATAACAATTCCTTGTTCCCCTAGTTTGTTTATAATATCAGCCTTTAGACCTAGAGTATGTACCCATTTGAATTTTATTCTGGTATACAGTGTCAGGTGTTGATCTATGCCCAATTTTCCCAATGGTTTTTGTCAAACAGTGAGTTTTTATCCCACAAGCTGGGGTTCTTGGGTTTATCAAACAGAAGAGTGCTCTAGTTACTACTGTGCCTTGTGTGCCTAACCTATTCCATTGATTTACCCCTTTATTTCTTAGCCAGTACTAAGTAAGTAGTTTTGATGATTGCTCCTGTATAGTACAATTTAAGATCCAGTATGACTAGATCACCTTCCCTAGAATTCCTTTTCATTAATTCCCTTGATATTTTGGATCTTTTGTTCTTCCAGATGAATTTGATATTACTTTTTCTAGCTCTATAAAATAATTTTTTTTGTAGTTTGATTAGTATAGTACTGAACACATACATTAATTTAGGTGGAATTTTTATTTTTATTATATTAGTTTGGCATACCCAGAAGCAACTGATGTTTTACCAATTATTTAGATCTGACTTTATTTGTGGAAAAAAAGTGTTTTCTATTTGTGTTCATACAGTCATGGGTTTGTTTTGGCAGATAGATTCCCCAATATTTTATAGTTTCTACATTAACTTTAAATGGAATTTCTCTATCCCTTGCTATTGGCCTTTGTTAACAATATATAGAAACGTGGATGATTTATGTGGGTTTATTTTGTATCCTGCAACTTTGCTAAAATTATTTATTATTTCAAGTGGTTTTTTACTTGATTCTCTAAGTATATCATCATATCGTATGCAAAGAAAATTAGTTTCTTCTTTGTCTCTTCTAATTCCTTCAATTTCTTTTTCTTTTCTTATTCCTAAAGATAACATTTCTAGTACCATTTTGAATAACAGTGGTGATAATGGACATCCTTATATTCACCCCTGATCTTATTGAAAGGCATCTAGCTTATTATCATTACATATAAAGTTTGCTGATGGTTTTAGGTAGATACTACATATTATTTTAAGTAAGGCTCCATTTATTCCTATGCTCTCCAATGTTTTCAATAGGAATGGGTGTTGAATTTGGTCAAAAGCTTTTTGTCTATCTATTGAGACAGTCATATGGTTTGTGTTAGGTTTATTGTTGATATGTTCAATCATGCTGATAATTTTCCTAATGTTCAACCAGCCCTGAATTCCTGGTATAAATCATACCTGAGCAAAGTGAACTATTCTCATGAAAATTTGCTGTAATCTTTTTGCAAATATCTTATTTAAATTTTTTTTTTGCATCTATATTCATTAGAGAAATTCATCCATAAATTTCTTTCTCTATTTTGACTCTTCCCAGGTTAGGTATCAGCACCATATTTGTATAGTAAAAAGAACTTGGTAGGACTCCTTTTTTCCCAAATAGTCTATTAACTGTTCTTTAATTAATTAACTGTTCTTTAAATGTTTGATGAAATTCACTTGTAAATCCATCTGGCCCTGGAGATTTTTTCCTAGGGAGTTCATTGATGGCATGTTCAATTTATTTTTCTGACATGGGGCTATTTAAGTGTTTTACTTCCTCTTCTGTTAATCTGGTCAATTTATATTTTTGTAAATATTCATCCATTTCACCAAGACTGTCAAATTTATGGGCATAGAGTTAGGCAAAATAATTTCTAATTATTGTTTTATTTTCCTCTTCATCGGAGGTAAATTCACTCTTTTAATTTTTGATACTGGTAATTTTGTTTTTCTCTTTCCTTTTTAAAATCAAATTGATCAAAAGTTTATCAATTTTATTGCTTTTTTAAATTGTAAAAATAGTTTTATTTATTAGTTCAGTAGTTTTTTTAATTTCAATTTTATTAATCTCTTCTATGGTTTTCAGTATTTCTAATTTGGTATTTAATTGGGTATTTTAAATTTGTTTTTGTTCTAATTTTTTTCAGTTGCATGCCCAATTGATTGATATCCTCTTTCTCTATTTTATTCATGTAAGCATTCAGAGATATAAAACTTCCCTGAAGAAGTACTTTCTGCATCCCATAAGTTTTGGTAAGTTGTGTCATTATTGTCATTCTTTTCAATGAAGTTATTGATAGTTTGTATGGTTTGTTTTTTGACCCACTCATTCTTTAGGATTAGATTATTTCATTTCCAATTAATTTTTGGTCTATCTTTTCATGGCCCCTTATTAAATATAAATATTTTTTCTATGATGATCGAAAAAGGATGCATTGACTATTTATGTCTTTCTGTAGCAGATCGTGAGGTTTTTATGCCCTAGTACATGTGCCATGTACTACTGGAGAACAAGGTATATTTCTTTCTATCCCCATTCAGTTTTCTCCTGAGATCTATTATATCTACCTTTTCCAGAATTCTCTTTACCTCCTTAACTTCTTTCTTGTTCATTTTGAGGTTAGATTTATCATGTTCAGAGAGGGATTCCCCCACTACTATAGTTTTGCTTTCTATTTTTTCCTGTAAGTCCCTTAAGTTCATTAAGAATTTGGGTGCTATATTACTTGGTGCATATATGTTTAGCAATGACATTATTCCAGTGTTTTACCTTTACCCTGCATATATCCCCCTGTTTCAAATGTGTTTCTTGTGAACAATATATTGTAGAATTATAGTTTTTATTCCATTCTGCGATCTGCCTCTGTGAATGGGAGAGTTCATCCCATTCACATTCACAGTTATGGTTACTCTCTGTGTCTTTCTCTCTATCCTATTCTGCCCCCTATTTATGCTTTTATTTCTCCCTTCCCTCCTCAAAAGAGTTTCACTTTGACCACTGCCTCCCTCAATCTTCTCTCCCTTCTATCAGCCCCTATCCCTTTTATTTCCCTTCTGCCTTACTACTTCCTCCCTCCCTTTTAATCTCCTCTTCCTTTTCTTTCTCCTTTCCCCTCCTAAGGCAAGTTAGATTTCTATACTTCTGAGTAGGTTATTCCCTCTTTTAACCAAATCCAATGAAAGTAAACCTCAAACAATGCTCATCTCCCTCCCTTCTTTCCCTCTGCTGTATGTTTTTGTGCCTCATCATGTGATGTAATTTGCCTTTTACACCTTCTCCTTTCTTCTTCTTCCTTCATACCCATTACTTAGGATTTTTATCATCATATCAGTTAATTTATGTCCACAACCTCTATCTATGTATTTCCCTTTAAAATGTCATAATAAATATGCAATTCTCAAGATTAACAAGTATCATCCTCCCATATAGGGATGTAAACAGTTTGCCCATATTAAATATCAAGGTTTTTCTTTTTTGTTCCTGTTTACCTTTTTATGCCTCTCTTGAGTCTTGTATTTGAAGATCAAATTTTTTATTGAGCTCTGGTCTTTTCATCAGAAAGTCTGTAAATTCCTTATTTTGTTTGACTAATTCTCAGTGCCTCATAACATCAGTAGCTTCTACTTGCCCAATTCTAATTTTTAACAAATTGTTTTCTTCAGTTAGCTTTTGTGCCTCTTTTTCTGCTTTCTAATTTTTCCTTTAAAGGAGTTACTTTCTCTAGTTATGTTTGGTACCTCCCTATCCATTTGGCCACTTTTAATTTTTATGGAGCTCATTGTATTTTTAAAACCATTGGTCAATTTCTTTTCTAACTCTCTAATTTGGCTTTTAAAAGCTCTTCTTGAGCTTTTCCAAGAATGCTTTTGGGACTTGAAAGCAGTTCATATTTCTTTCTGAGGTTTCAGATGTGGGTATAGTGTCAAGGTTATCCTCTTCTGAATTTTTATTTTCCTTGTCCCTTTAATAAGATTCTATGGTCTTTGCTTTTCTAATTTACCTCTTGCTCATGATGATTGCCATTTTCCTGACTTTTAAAGTGGATCTCTGCTTCTGGGGCACAGGTGGCTCTGTTCTATGTTTTCTGTGCTGGGGACCAGGGGCCTGGTTACTGGTTTTGTATGCTATGGCCTTTGGTTCTTTCATTTGGAAGCTATATAATGCCGCAGCTTACCTGGTGCTGAGCTAGCTGATGTGGACCAAGGCCGAGGCCAGGTGAAGTCTTTCTGAGTTTCACCAGGCTTATACATAAGCTCATGGAGGTGTGGAGAAGAAGTGGTCTGGCTGCTGGAGGTCTCCTTCTCTAGAGCTGTGCTAGAGCACAGGTAGGTTCAGTCACTGATGAACCCCATCTGCACTGCCCAATTTCCCTGGCTCTGCTAAAGCAGAAGTGTTGGCACTTACAGGCTCCACCCCTCTGGGACTCAGGATCTCCTGTTGATCTGCTGAGGTGGGGCTTGGTGGCATGCCTCTGGTCCTACACTAGTCCCCTTTAGCCACAGAAAGAGGGAAACTTCCTGTCAATCTCCCTAGTCTCCCAAACTAAAAGACTACTACTATACCCCTTCTGCAGACTCCATTATTCCTGTACTTTTCCTGGGACAATATTCTCTGGGTTTTTCAGGGTCAACAAGGGGCTCTCACGCACTTCTGTCTGATTGCCATCCTGTGCTAAGAGATTTGGGAATTGTCACTGCTGCTAGTGACTCAGACTGCCTGAGGCTATTCACAGTCTACTGTGGCTGAGTCTGTGCTGGTGTAGCCTGTGCACTCCATAATCCCCCAGCCTGGTGTAACAGATCCTTCCCTTAGACTTTCTGGCTGTCCTGGGTTGGAAATCTGCCACACTCTCTCTCCTAGTGAATTCTGCCATTCTAAAATTTGTTTATATTCCCTTTTTAGAGGTATCTGAAGGAATTTCTGGAAGAGCTCAGGTGAGTCTCTGCTTTCATTCCACCATCTTGTCTCCAACCCCCAGGTTTTATTTTCATTAAACAAGCTTCTATTCTTATTTATTAGTTAAATTGTTGTTGGGATTGTTTTGTTTTGTTTTTACTTTTCAAGTTTATTAATTTCTCCTTTGCTTCTCAGGATTTCTAGTTTTGATGTTTGAGGATTTCTAATTTGTTATTTTTCTAGTTTTTTTAGTTGCATATTCTCTTCATTGACATGTTTCTTCTTTGTTTATTGATGTAAGCATTTAGAAATATACATTTTCTCCTAAGTGCTGCTTTGTATGCATCCCTCAAATTTTGGTCTGTTGTCTCATTTTTATTATATTTAATGAAATCACAAATTATTTCTATGATTTACTTTTTGACCCACTCATGCTTTAGGATTAAACTATTTGGTTTCCCATTAATTTTATATCTAGTTTTCAAAGGTCCTTCATTAAATGTAATTTTATTGCATTATGATTCTAAAGGGTTTCATTTAACATTTCTACTTTTCTGCCCTTGTGAGGTTTTTATGTTTTAGAACATGATCAATTTTTGTGAAAGTGCCATGTATAGCTGAGAAATAAGTATTCTTCTTTATATTCCCCAGAAACCTACTATATCTAACTTTTCTAAAATTTTGTTCATTCCCTTATATTCTTTCTTGTTTATTTTATGGTTATGTTTGTTTAGGCCTGAGAGAGGTAAGTCAAGTTCCCTCTACTGGTATAGTTTTACTGTATATATCCCTTCTATAACTCATTTGACTCTTCCCTTAAGAATGTGGATTCTATGTCATTTGATGCAAATATATTTAATATTTATGTTAATTCATTATCTATGGTACCTTTAAGCAGAATGTAATTTTTCTAATTAGAGCTATTTTTAGTTTTACTTTGAAGTCATTATTGCCATCCTTACCTCTTTTTTTAACTTCAACTAATTCATAATAGATTCTCCCCACCCCCTTTTAACACTTTAAATATATTCTGTTTCATGTGTGTCTCTTGTAAATGACATAGATTCTCCCCACCCCCTTTTAACACTTCAAATATCTTTCTGTTTCGTGTGTATCTCTTGTAAATGACATACTGTTGGGCTTTGGTTTCTAATCCATTTTTGCTACCTTTTCTCTTGTGGGTGAATACATACCATTCACATTCATAGTTGTGATTGGTAATTGTTTCTCTCCATCTTATTTTTTCCTATTTATCCTTCTTTTTTGACTCTGTCCCCTCCTCAAAAATCTACTTTGTTTCAGATCACTGCCTATATTAATCTAAGCTCCCTTTTTTTCACTCCTTCTTTTTCTTAGCCCCTTGTCCTTACTTACCAGCCAAGTAAGATAAACTTTATACCCAACTGTGTGTTTTCATACACACACATGCATATGTGTGACTGTGTATTTACATGTGTATGATACTATATTTATAGCTACATACAGATAAATAGATAAAAATAGGTGCATATATGTATATGTATTTGTAAATTATTCCCCTCTTGACTGATGAGAATGAGGTTCAAGCATTGTCCACCATATCCCATCATTTCCCTTTTCTTTTCAATGTCAAAATTCTTCCTTTTGTGTCTCTTTTGTATGAGATCATTTTCCCCTCCATTTTTCCTGCTTCTTTCTCCTCTCAGTATATCACTCTTTCTCATCTTTCCATTTTTATTTTGAGATCATCCCAACATAATAGAGTAAAACTCATGCCCTCTAAGTAGACTTTTTCTGACTGCCCTAATGATGAGATCTGGTCAATGCCTTCCTGATCTGCACTCTAGTCCTTATCCAGATAGTATCTTGATCCCTCGTGACCACAGCTGCTCCTCTCTGCCCTGTCAGTGCTCTCTGAAACTAGGTAATGGACAATGGAGCTTCTATATGGTACCTGATCCTACATCCAGTGTTAGTACAGGGGTCCTCTGGAATCTCTTTGTGACCATTGTTCAGTCCCCTTTATCATTCCTGGGCACTGGGCACTCTCAGTGCTTCCGTCATTATTGTTGCAGTCTCCAAATTGTCTGTGATGTGTTTCTGGACAGCCCTCCCCCGCTGTCTACAGGCCTTTCTTTCTGTCTTTCTAAGCTGCCCTGGGCTGAAAAAAAATGATACCCTGTGAAATTTTGTTTTTTGTTTTTTTTCTTTTTTTCTGTACAGATTTTAGTTAGGCTTATTTAAAAAAGTTGTTATAGTGAGGTATTTTCGGAGAGCTTAACAAGAATTCTATTCTCACTCTGCCATCTTTACTCCACTGACTGTAAACTTCTCAATGGATAGGTCCTTCTTTTCATCTCATTTCTTTCCATAAATGTTATTCTATCCCCACTCTCATCTTTGCTTGTCATTAGCACAGATCCTTGCACATGTTAGGTACTGAAGGTATAAATTTCCATTTAACTGAAGTTGTCATTTTTCTCACCTGTGGAACAAAGGGTTAGACAAATTGATCTTCACAGTTGCTTCCACTAACATTCTAGGATTCCTAAACAAGTTATGGGATAAAATCCTAGAAAATACCAATGTATATGACTGTCTATACGTACTCTTAACATTCAGAACCTAAAACAGATCGGGACCTGTACCATGCAATTTTGCATTGCTATGTTTTTCATTCTCACAATGAATCACTGTATATTTTATTATAGCAATTAGGGCCTTATATGAACCAAACTACTTCCTTCATCTCACTGATATTAGGCTTTATGATTTATTTTAAGATTAAATGTCAAATGGGTCCATAGAAGTTAATTCTTTCATTTAAATCAAAAGAACCTTTCTTGTGCTCAATTTCTAGTGGGTTGACATGGTTTCTGTTACTTACAAACATAAACAAAATGAGGAATTCTTGACCCTTGCTTTTCTTTCCAACAAGATAGTTCAGAGAGTTCATATTGTGGGTTAAAAAAATGATTAGCTTGTTTTTCTCTGTGAACTGTAGGTCATGTGTGTCTCAGGAAAATAATTTGTAAACTCTTTCCAATTTGTACACGGTCACATGCACACATTACCACACGACATGATGTACCAAGTCCATCTGCTGAAAGTCCAGACATTGCTATCAATCACACAGCAGATGCTCCATTAGATTACTTGGCTTTCTTCCCCTGCTGTCTGTAGGGGGAGAATGGCCATTTCAGAGCTAGCCAGGCATCTCTTTGATCTTCCATTGGACTTGCCTTGGCAGCAGTAAGTATGCCACAGGATGGAATTAACCATCTATATGATATGGTGATCACATTCTCACATTGTATCCATTCAGTCAAATCCTGACTCTTCACTCTGCAGGCTCATCATGAACATGCCAGAAAGCTGTGAATCAGTCAGACATTAAGAAAGTAATTCCAAGATACTTTGTTCCTTTCTCTACTCTGTTAATCTTTAGAATAGATTTGGGGGTCCATAGGAGGATAGGGTACATACATACCAATAGTTACAGTGTTAAATTTGGTGTGTGTTCAGAGTTTTAGTTCATCCTCAGAAAAACAGGTGCTTTTTGGACTTTGAGGTAATTACTTTCAGCCCAAGTCTAAAATAAACAATCCCTACCCTTAGTTCATTGGAATCACCAGTAGCATCTCCTGATGGGATATGACCAGATCTAGGTAATATCAGTGCTTTCTAGAATGTCTCAGATCTCATCTGAACTTCTTAAGGGAGGCCTGGGTTTCTGAAAGGGCAAAATAGTTTATCAGGGATTAATTGTTAAACGTTCCCTGCATTTTGACTACGTCTCACTGTTCTCATGCTGCTTTTGAGAGCTCTCTGCTATTCTACATCTTTCACACTCAAAACAGATTGTCCTTCACCTGAGACAAGAAAAAGGTAGCACTCTGGAGGCTGTTGGAGACCCTAGAAAATATGATTGGGACACTACTTTAGATCATATGAGAGTTTCCAATTCAGGTAAGTGTACTGGAAGGCAAAGTGGTACAGTAGAAAGGCTGATCTCTAAATACAAATCTTGTCGTTACCTTTTCTCAGCTGTATGAGTTTGAGGAAGTTATAACTTCCTAGATTCTCAGTTTTCTTATCTCTAAAATGAGGTAGTGATATCTGATCACTTTAGAGGTTCTTTCTATATCTAGTTCTGTGATTCTATGAACAATCCAGTTCAATCTAATTCAACATTTATTAGATACCTACTGCATGTGAGATACTTGATAGGCAGTGGATGTGTAAAAAAAAGAAAAAGAAAAGAAAAAAAAAGTCCTGCCCACAAGAAGTTAACATATCAAGAGGGGAAGATAGTTACAACATGTAATTAGGTAAGTGTATACATCATTATTTACACAGGTGACAGGCAATCAGGAAAGGTTTCTCATAGGAGGTAGTACCAAGATGAACACCTAGGGATTCTAAGAAATGGACGTGAGAAAGAAACTCATCCCAGGCAGTGGAGACTGCCCATGCAGAGCTAGAGAGGTGGAATATGGGATTATAAATTCGGGGTATAGAAAATGGGGCAGTTTGGATGGAACCTTGAGGCCTGGAAGGAAGTAATTTGAAATGTCTGGAGAGGTATGCTGGAGCCTGAATTTAAAGGTGTTAAGGACCAGGATGAGGAATTTATATTTTGTCCTTGAGACAAGAAAACCAGTGAAAGTTCTTGAGCAGAGAGTAACATGATCAGATTATACTTTGGGAAACTAATTTTGGCAGCTATGTGGGTAGTAGATTTCAGACAGGAGAGAAAGGAAACCTGGAATTCAGTTAGAAATTTGTTGCAGAAATCCAGGCAAGGGGAGATTAAAGTCTCAACTGGAATAATAATCATAGCTAATATCTGTAGAATGCTTTAAGGTCTGCAAATTGCTTTACATAGATAATCTCATTTTATCTTCACAGCACTCCTTTGAGTTAGGTGCTCTTATCATCCCCATTTTATAAATGGGGAAGCTCAGTCTCAGAAAGGTTAAGTGACAAGCCAAGGGTCATCTAGGCAGTGTCCGAGGTAGGATTCAAACTCAGGTCTTCCTAACTCTAATTAAATCACTTCCTCTACTGTATCACCCATCACCCAATGATGTCTGAGTGAGTACAGAGAAAGGCACAAGAATTAAAAGTGTGCAAATAGAATCTCAAAGATTTGACAGCTATTGTATAAAGTGAGTGAGAAAGAAAAATGAATTGAAGATAATTCCAAGGTTTGAAATATGGGTGATTAGAAGGAGAGTCTTGTCCCTGCCTGTAACTTTTCCTTAGGGAGACTCCCACTCCTGGAATGACAATATGACTGTTTCTAAATTTTGTTCCACCTAGGACATTGCCCCACTTACCCTAGGCTAGTTACATCGCTGATTTATCTTTTTTGAATAGCAACTTTAAAAAATGAATCATGATCTCATGTCATTAAAAGATATCTAACTTTTGATAAACCCTTTCCAATCAGAGGGAAAAAATACTTTATCTTGTTAATCATAAAATTTATCCCATTTGAAAATGGTCTACAGTGTTGGATTCTCAGTAAGATTCAAATTATGTAAAGAATTTAATGCTAGCTTCTTGTGTTTTCTTCTCATGTTCCACTGTTTATGGTTTTTGTATGATTAAAGTTATCTTCCAAAATTCAGTGGGTTCAGTGTCTCCTTTTTTACTCAGGAGAGCCATTGCTCTGTGTCCATAGAGGGAGGTGTGTGTGTGTGTGTGTGTGTGTGTGTGTGTGTGTGTGTGTGTGTGTGTGTGTGCGCGCGTGTGTGTGTCTTCTTACCAGGGGTGAGAAAAGCTAAAGATATACACAATAAAACTGTATGTGTATTTTATCCCCTAGATCTCCCTACTGAGGAGGCATAGAATCAGGGGAAGCCACAAGGGATTTTTTTTTTCAAAAAGGAGAGGAAATGTTCCCTTTGGACTTTTTTTTTGAGAGGAGCCTCAGGCGATTTAACCACAAGAGTAATATTATATATTTAACTTAGACTTGTATCTGAGGAAAGAATTGAGCAGTTATTTTTTACAGTATGGAGCTAGTACAGAGGGTCCCCTTTTTTCTTTCTGATTATACCTCTTTTTTTTCTTTTAAATTACTATAGGGAACTCCTTCCACTAATACAAATCAATAACTTCTCCGCAGTCCATATCCTTGAGGGAGTTGTTTGAGGCATTCACAAGTATTGCCTGTGGTTACCTCTGCCCCCTGTGCTTTGGAGACAGGACTTATATCTGTTTTTCTGATTTGGAGCTGGACTTTTTATCCACCACTACCAAAGAAATGGAAACAAAGTGGGTGCCCATTAGTTGGGGATTGACTAAACAAATTGTGGTATAGAAATATAATGAAACAGTTCTATATATTGTAAGAAAGAAATATGAGGAATTCTCACCACACAGTGATGATACATATAAAAAATCCAACACAGTAGAAAAGCATTAGCTTTAGATTCAGAATCACTAGGTTCAAATTCTACCTTTTGATCTTTCATACCAATGACACTAGACAAATTATTTAAGCTGGTCTTATTTCTTCATCTATAAAATGAGAGTGTTGCATTAGATAGCTTCTGTTGCCCTAGAATTATGATGCATGATCTTACTCCACGTCTCCACTCGAAGAGTCCATCTCTCAGAGAAGAAATCCATTAACAAGGTTTCTTCCAGTATTAGAGTGTGAAGAGCTTTGTACCCATTTTCTGTTAAGCAATTCCTACAAAACTCAAATAGACAAGACTTCATTTCTAAAAATCCAATCTCCACACTGTTCCATTTTCCCACCATGTGAATTTCTCTCTTCTCACCTTTCAAGCTTTCCTTTTGTGTGTTATCTTCTCCTATTAGAAGATGAAATCCCTGAGAGTAGGGGCCATATTTTTTCCTTGTATTTATATTCCAAGCGTTTAGCATCATGGTTGGTATGTATTAAGTATTTAATAAATACTTTACTGAACAACCAAAAGTCATTACCATAGCTCTTTCTCTGAGATGCATGGCCCAAGACTTACCCTTTGAATGTTAGATCACACTGACAGAATTTTGTAGCCCTATGCTACAGAACCAGGATTGAGTAATTTTCAACTCCACTGTGATCTTCATTGGCAAACCAAGCTCCCACCTTTCACTAGCATTCAACATCTAACCTTTATTCTTTGAATTCTTGCTTGACAGATTCTTAATTGGCCAGTCTAAGTCACCATCAACATTAGCGTCCCCCATTTAGATCTGATATGATTTACCCTAAATATAATTACCACCTCTTTCAAGTTGCTCTTGCCAAATAAGATCTTTCATGCAACTTTGTGCTTTCTCCCTTCTACTGCACCAGGAAGGCACTGTCCCCAACCCTTACCCCAGCATTATAACTGTTGGTAACAGTATCCGAAGTATTGAAATAGCACTTTTAGTCTCTCTAAATAATCTATATCTCCGCAGCTAAGGACATTGGTCAACTGATTGTAAAATGGGATGATTGCTATGTGACAGAAAGCACAAGAGGGTATTTCATTATGGAAGAAGACCAAAAACAAATACTGTGAAACTAGGGCTATGGGTGTGTCTGCCTAATGTGTTCAATACAAGGACCCAATGCCAATAGTTTAGGTGTCTAAAATTCAGTTTGGGTAAAATATTCAATTTGCATGGCTGCATCGGTGATAAATCCACAAAGGATCATAGCAGAAATAGAAGGAGCATTTAAGATTCCAGGGTCACAGTAGTTATCTGCCTTTTACAGATGAGGCAACCAAGGGAGAGAAGGCAGGGGACTTCCTGGAAATCATATCACATGTTAGAAACTAGTCAGGACTGGTAACCTTTAGAGTACTTTTTCCTTCTACCACACCATAATTCCTGTACTGTATAGATAGTCTTTGAGAACCAGTGAAAGTGGCTTAGAAGCAATGATGGGGAACGATCTAATTTTCTTCTTATTTTCCTCTGAAGGCATAATTTAGAGGAGCATCAAAGAGGCAGTCAAAGCCACTCTTGTGCCACCTAGTTAAGATTCGGCTCACTGCTGCTTTGAAAACTGGATCTGATCAATGACTTGTCTTAATTGATAGCATTTTAATTATTTAAAAGGTCAGCTATGGGTGGAGGACTAGAAATGCTGAAGCCTGGAAAAAGACTAAGTTTTGTTCTTGAAAAACACAACAAAAAAGTCTAGAATATAAATATAAACACTCCATAGGCTAAGGTTTTGTGTGCAGAATTATAGGCAAAGTAGGGAAGGTAGACTCTCACGTTCAGAAGAAAACTTGCTTGTTCATTTCTCTTCCTTTTAGGGAGGAGCCCGTAGAAAGGCAGCATGGAGCAGTGATTAGGGAGTTTGTCTCCAAATCAGAAAGATCACATGTAACTTTTAGCTTCCAAGGTAATGTAAGGGAGTGAAAGAGGGAACAAGTATTTATTAAATGCCTACTATGTGTTAAGTACTGTGCTAGATGCTTTACAAATATTATCTCATTTGTTGACAACTCATAAGTTGCTAGTTTGCTTGGACTGCCCTCTTCCTTCTCCCAACCTGCTATGTTATGGAAATGCTTTTGTACATAAATTAAAAAAAAAAAAAGCAAACAAGATTAAAGGAAAACAGAAAAAAAGAAAATGAAAACCCACTGAACTTTAAAGAGGAAATGCTAGAATATGAATCAGGGGTCTTGGTTACAAATCTCAGATTTGATCCTTTATTGACTAGTTTTCTTTTTTAAAAAAATATTTATTTTTAGTTCTTAGTGTTCATTTTTATAAGATTTTGAGTTCTAAATGTCTCCCCGTCCTCCCCTCTCCCCTACCCAAGACAGCATGCAATCTGAAATAGGCTGTACATGTACAGTCATATTAAACATATTTCCACATTAGCATTGACTAGTTTTCTTATGTGTAATATTGGATATATGGACCTCACAGGACTATGATGAGGAAAATATGTTGAAAAACTTTAAAGCCCTATATAAATACAAGTTATCATTAGGATCTTTATCATTTTTGTTATGATAGAACCACAAAACCTTGAATTGGCCATGGCCCTCTGGGGCCATCTGATCTAACCTCATAAAAATCATTGATCTTCACTGCAAGATGCTCCCATGTTGTTATTCAGCCTTTATTTGGAGACCTGTAGTATTAGCAAACACCATATATGGATGAAGTTCATGATAGCTTTTGACAGTTCTAATTGTGAGAAAGCTTCCTTTATATTGAGCAGTTCTACCTCTCAATAACTTCCTTGAATTGGTCTTGGTTCTGCCCTTATTGGCCCTCTTTCACATGAGAGCTCTTTAAATAGTAGAGGACAACAGTAATGTTTTAGAACTTATTGGCTATCTGACTATTTGTATATCCATTAGCCCCATTGAACCTTGGTTCTCTCATTGGTAAAGTGGAAAAAATGATACCCATGTGACCTACCTACCTCACTGAATCGTTATGGGCAAGGCACTCTATAAACCTTCAAGCACATGTAAAGGTGAGTTGTTATTTCTATTACCATATATGCATCTCTTCTCCACGTTTGGATGCCCTCCTCCCCAAGCTTGTTAATATCATCCCTAAAAGAGAACTATACATGATACTACAGATAGGGCCTAACCAGGGGAGAAGGCAATGGTGCTGTGCCCACTCTCACTCCTCTGAATGTAGGCTAATAATTTTTAGGGTTGCCATATCACACTTCAGACTTGCAGTCCACAAAAAACTTATACTTAACTGCTTCCTAACTATTTCTATGGGAGAAGTTAGGTGAGTGGTGGCAGTGCTTGTTCTGGAGGCAGGAAGACCTGAGTTCAAATCCAGCCTCAGATACTTACTGGATATGTGACTTTGGGCAGGTCACTTAATCCCTCTTTACCTCCGTTTCCTCATCTGTAAAATGGGGATAAGAGTACTTACCTTCCCAAGTTATTGTGAGGATGAAATGAGATAGTAATTGTAAAGTGCTTAGCACAGGGCCTGGCTCATAGTAAGTACTATGTAAATATTAGATATTGTTATCATGTCTTCCCAATTTCAGATTTGAGAAGTTTATCATTACTCTGAGAGGCAATAGGACATAATGGATAGATCATGTCTCAATGCCAGATTGACCTGGGTTCACCTCTTCACTCTGATACATCCTGGATATGAGACTCTGGGTACTCCTAAAGTGGTATCAAACTAAAATAAAAAGTATACCTGCAAGCAGTATATTGACTTAGAAAGCCACAAATTAGCATTATCTGTGTTGTATTGTATTTTTATTTATCTCAAACATTTCTCAATTACATTTTGATAATTGTCCCAATGCAGCAGAGAGTTGCGTTGGCAGTATGGGTCAGGAGTTTGATTCCTTTGGAAGCTTAGGCAACTATCTGGCTATAAATTGCAGTGAATGTGCCAAGCTGCTTTGGTAAAGGGAAGTTGCCTACCAGGAATGTCTTTATACCAATGCTATTACAGGTCCAGTCCTTACTCTGTCATTTTAGTATGTTCATTCTGGTTAGAATTTTATTCATGTTAGCTCATCATTCCATCCTTTTGAAATTGATCATGTTATCTAGTGTGTTGATTATTCCTCCCAAGTTCAAGTCATTCATAAATTTGATAAGCATGCTATCCAAGTTTCATGCCATAGAAGGCTAAGGTCAAAATCCTGGTGCATTCCAAAAGAAGCTTCTTTCCAGGTTGACACTGACCCATCCAAGGCTACTCTTTTGGTGTAGCCAGTGAATCAATTTCAAAGTCAACTTCCAAACCATATCATTCCATCATGTACACATTGGTACTCAGAATTTAGAGTACAGGGGACCTTAAATATCATCTAGTCCAAGCACCTCATTTTATAATTTAGGAAACTGAGGCCTAGAAAATATAACTGACTTGCCCAGGGTCCTAAAGCACAGCATAAGGCACAGCTGGGATTCATATATAGGTCTTCAACCTTAACATCAAATGCCCTTTCCTTTTCCAGTACCATTTTACCTCTAATGGGACTTTATCAAATGTCTTACTGAAGCACAGATGTCCATGACATTTCCCTAATCTAGTAACCCTTTCAAAAAAGGAAATAAGGTTAGTCTTGCATGACTTATACTTAATTACAAGCTGGGTTTAAATGGTCACTCTCTTCCTAAGTGCTCATAAATATCCCTTTAATAATCTGTGCTATAGTTTCACCAGGCATCAGCATCAAATTTCTCCTTCTCTCTACTTGAAAACTGAGACATTTCCTTATACTTGTAAACAACGTTTTTCCTATTCAACCTAGTTTCTTAAAGCTCACTGACAGTAGTTCAACAATAACACCTGGAAATTCTTCTGGCACCTGGAAGTACTATATTTTCAGTTTAAATATGTGAACTCTTGAGGGCAATTATATTCTTTTATTGTCTTTTTATTTTGGCTTTCAATTCTCTTTTCTAGGTTAGACATCCTTCAACCCATATGGCATGAGCTTAAAAGACTTTCACCATACTAGTTTCTCTCCTCTGGATACTCTCCAGCTTATTTTCTCCCAAAATGTGATACCCAGAATTGAACACAACATTCTAAATGGTACTATCACCTCCTTACTCTGGAAAGGTCTGCCTTTCTCAATACAATGCAAGACTGTGTTTTTGACCAATGATATTTAGCTAGAATGTATATAATGCCTTCTATATGCCAGGCACTGTGCTAAATACTTTATAAATATCCCAGCAACCTTGGGAAGTGGAGACTATAATTATCTTCATTTTATAGTTGAGAAAACCAAGGTTAAGTGAATTGCCCAAGGCCGCACAGCAGCAAGTATCTGAGGCTGGATTTGAACTCAGGTCTTCCTACCTTCTAGGTTCCGTACTATGTCTGTGGCACCACGTAGTTGCCCAATATATTATTTACTTATAATGAACTTGGATTTCACGAAAATGCTCACATGTGTAATGGAGGTTTGGTGCATGTTTGGACCAGCTAAAATGCCATTGCCCATGTGGAAGAGGTTAAGGGATCCCTTTGAGAGACTAGAGAACAGGAGCAAAGGTGGGCACCTGGGTTGACCTATCACTTGGCTAGGAGTAGTCATTTTCTACTTAACTGAAAGCAGCCTTTTCCAAATGTTTCTAGAACCAGTGGGGTCAGTGTCTTTAAAACGGTCTGATTCTGCATGGGTTGGGGTGTTCGATGTACTTGCATCTGATAGTGAAAGTGACTCCTTAGTCTACACTCAGTGGATCTCAGCAGTAAAACGGAGGTCTGCCTTCTTCTCCTGTCTTCTTTGCCATGTGGTCCCAAGATAAGGTCCTGGTTCTTTGGCTTTTTCATTTGTTCTTTTATATTCTAAGTGCAGGGAGAGAAGTCTCTGATCTGGTCTAGGACCATGAGCCTTAGGAATCTGAAAGTCCAGGAACTTAGGCTGGATACTGCTACTTGGTCAACTGTAACTCTCTGAAGATCAGAGTTCCAGGATGCCAGCCTAGCAAAAGCTAGCTCTGCTGGCTACATACTTGAGCTTGGTGGGACAAATGTGTGGAAGGATTAAGCTAGACTATAACCCTACTCTTCAACTCTTCAGAAGGGAGATGGTAGAGATCGGGTCTGAGAGGTGTTTGAGAAAGTGTTTATATGAACTTGTTATATCTCTGAGGTAAATACCCCTGGCTAAAAGTTAATCCAGTGTTAAGTGGTTAAATGAACCTTGGGAGTCTGATGATTAAGAAAGTCCAACAGACATGATTTTTTTGGTAATTTAATCATTTTATTAATAAGGCCAGCAGGTTATTAATAAAAGAATGGTCATTTGACCTCTCTCTTAGACCACAGACAGTCATGGCAATGTTCAATGAGGGGCTGAGGGTGACATGAATCACCCTTGCCCAGAGAAATTATCTCGATATTCAAACCACTCCTAGCCTTGAGCTATCAGGACAAAAGGATCTGTCTCCACCCAGGTTCGAGTAGTACACAATGGGCTTCCCATTTCAGATTAAATTCCCTGTAGGTTGGCTGGGATCTGGCCAAAATGGGGAGAATTAATTCAATCTCATTATCATTGATGTCTTTCTAAAGACCGAACTTCAGGACTTTGGAAGAAGAGAAGAGCTCTGGATCTCCCTGAGATACTGGTTATAGATTATAATTTCTCTCCAGAACTAGATGCTAGGCCACCAGGAATGGGGAAACAAAGGAAGATGAAGACTGCATACGTCTAGTAAGTGTCTGAGTCCAAATTAAATACTCAGGTCTTTTTAGATTCTAGGTCCAGTACTCCATCCGCACTGCACCAATCAGAGATTTGGGTTCAAATGCTGCCACAGACTTATTAGCTTATTAGCTGTTTGACCCTAGGCAAGTCACTTAATCCTGTCTCAGTTTCCTCATCTGCAAAATGAGCTATGACCCTGAACAAGTCACTTAACATCTTTCTGCCTTAGTTTTTTCATACGTAAAATGGGCTATTAGCACCTACCTCCCAGAATTGTGGTGAGGATAGAAGTACTTAATCTTTGTTAAAAACAAATACTTTTTTCCATGCCTGGAACATGAGAGGCACTTCAAAATTTCTTCTTTCATTCTTTCTTTGGAGGCAATGTATTAAGAGAAAGTGAAAATAAATACTTACTTAAATTTTTTAAAAATTAAAAAAGGAAGCAGACTGCAATGCACCTGTGTACTGATGATGAATCATCAGAAGGAGTTTTAAATGGGGAAATAACAACAATAAACTATGTAAACATGAAAGGAGAAAAGTAGCTGGAGAAAGGGACATAGCAATTTCTTGCTTTTCTTTTTACATTATCTCTCAAATAAGTTATTGTAAGACATAGGTAATGCTTTTTTTTTCAGATATAGGGAGGAGGAAGCTTTTATGGGATTCAATGTCATTTCAATAGAATGAAACTCCTTAAGGGCAGGAACTGCTTTTTGGGGTTGGGGTGGAGGGGCATTCTTTGTATCCCAATGTCTAGCTTCAATGTTTTGCATTTAGGAAAAACTTAAGAAATGCTGAATGAATTGAATTTACTTTGTGCTAGTACTTAGAAATCATTTGTCTATATAAGGATTTTTTTCAATTGAACGTATTCATTGAACTTTAATCCTAAAAAATATGGTTTGCATGTACCCACATCTGTTGTATTAAAAAAAAAAGGGAAAGAAATATTTTGTTTTTTTAAAGTGATTTGAAGCTTTATGAGACAGATATACTCCAAGCATTGAATTCTCAGAGGATTCTACTATTGCAGAACACAAATCTCAGAATCATAGAAAAAAATATAGAATTTTAAAGCTAGAAAGGATCTTAGAGAATATCTGGGCCAGTTTCCTATTTTTATAGCTAAGGAAACTGAAAATACCCTTCTGGGAACCAGGCCGAAGAGTTGTTCTTCTTGTACCTCTTGTATGAAAAAGCAATGTCCCATGAACTTAAAATTGATTTTCCCATAGGAACACAGTGGTCTAAGTTCAGGTGAGCCTATAAAAGTCACTTTAATCCCTAATGGAACTGAAGCATATGACTATGCTCCAGAAGCTCTCATAGTTGCTCTCATAGACACCATTTCCCAATAATCAGACTTCCTTGTAAAGTAATGAAGGCATGAAGTGACAAAGTTCAGAATAGACTAAAGTCTAAGGAATAATGGAAAATTTGATAATAATTTTCAAAGTTGTGATACTATACAGATAGCTGTAAACCTTGCAATTGAGTGCAGGTCAAAAATAATATTCTTTAATGCTAGCAAGAAAAATTTAGGTTAGAGCTATTATCAAGAAAATCTTCCTAAAGGCTGAAAAGGAGAGGAGAAAAAAGTCCAAAGAGAAACTGAAGAATTGGTTTCTGGGCATTTTAAATAGCAGGATAGAAAACAATATTTGGGAAATGGTTCAGATGCAATCTACTCTAGATGCCAAATAGATAGGTAATTAAATTCAAGTGCCATAATTTTGTGGTTTAGGTTACAGTTAAGTATTTGTGAACTCTTAAATGACTGACTATATCATATCTGTGGGAATTTTCTTATTTCTTTATGGTATTTCAGTTCCTAAAGGATCCGAATTCAAGACATCTGAGTACATCCTTTACTGAGACAGATTACAACCCTTATGTCTGAGTAGATTGTTTTGTGAGCTATTGTGGAAGGGAAAAAAAAAGAAACAGCCCATAACCATCTATATTCTTCAAACAAGAGACAAATAGTCCTTTACTGGTCCAGTATATTTCTTTATGAAGCTTTCTTTTCAGTTTGCTAATACATGCATGAACTTCTGCTCTGCTGGTGTAGCCTTTAAGAACACAATGTCATCCTCCTGTCATAAAGGGAGATTAGAGTCATATTTTAGTGACAGTTCTTTGTGATAGAAAGCAATCTTTTTTAAGCAAAGCTCTTTATTTGTCATATCTTGGTACGACTCGAAATACTTACTTCACTCACAAGAAACATTGAGATAACACTTTGTGGTGCTGAAATAGGATTTTATTTCTAACTTAAATTTTACACTTTATTTTTTTGTTTAATTAACAAGTATTTATTTTGTCTACTTCCCACCTCATTCCTCCCTCCCCAAAACAAATAAAAAAACCAAAACAAAATGAAAAACAAGAACAAAACCCTGGAATAATGCAATAGTATGCAAAGCAAATTTCAACACTTGTCAATTTCCAAAAAAATTGTTTCATTCTGCATTTTGAGTTCACCACCTCCCTGTCAGGAGGTGAGCAGTATGCATCATCACCAGCCTGTTGGAATCATGCTTGGTCATTACATTGATGAGATTTGTTAAGTTATTAAAGTAGTTTGTCTTCGCAATATTTTTTGTTACTGTATAAACACTCTTCTGGTTCAGCTCACTTCATCTTGCATTAGTTCATACAAGTTTTCTCAAATTTCTCTGAAACTGTGCCAATATAATGTTTTGTGGCACCATAGTATTCCATTATATTTACATACCATAATTTGTTTAGCTATCGACTCCTCCTCCTAGTTTCCATTAAAAAAAGAACCTGCTCAAATATTTTTATATATATGGATCCTTTTTTTGTCTCTTTGATATCTTTGGTTTCAAGTCTAGTGATGGGGTCAGCATGCTACTTTTTTGGCACATAGTACCAAATTGCCTTCAAGAATGGCTGGATAAATTAACAATTCCAACAACAGTATACTCGTGTGCTTGTTTTCCCACACCCATTCCAACACTTGTCATTTTCACTTTTTCTCTCTTTTTGGCCAAGGTGATGATGTGAGATAGAGCCTCAGAGTCATCTGTCTAATTTTTAGTGATCTGGAGCATATTCTTCCACTAAATAACATTTTGAATCCTCCTACAACCAAAACAAGGCCAACTGGGCAAGAGTCTTAAACTTTATACAAGCAAACCTTTCAAAAAACTATTTCTCTTAAATATTAATAAAGAAAATATGAAATGTAAAGCCCCTTAGTTAGACTCTGGAGATCTAGAATGTTTGAAATGAAGCCTTTTTAAGTCAGAAGGAGGTCAGAAGAATGTTTATAATTAATATGCAGAGAGACCCAATTCCTCTGCTTTGAACCTCAAACACCATAAGTAGATGCTAAAAATGGTGCCTGTAAACCTCCTTGGCTAGTCGAGGCTTCTCTTTTTTGCCAGTAGGGTTTTTCTAAAGAATGATTTGTCTCACATTTTGTTTCTAGGGTCACCTTTCCTGCTAGTACTGAAGTAAGGCCTATGGAATATTAAACAGGATTCCAAGGAGTTCATTTCTAGTCTTAGGAGAAGGTCAAAACTTTATTCTCAATTGCGTAGTGTTCTAGAAGTATCGTATTCTTCTGTATAAATTTGTCTTATTAATTCAAAGCACAGAGGAGGCCAGGAGATCAGAGAATCATAGATTTGAACCAGAGAAGTCCTTAAATGATGTCTAGCACAACCTACTCATTTTACAGGTAACAGTGAGTTTCAAGAGAAGTGAGGGTAACTGCACCCTTTTCAGAATTTGTATAAGAATGTGATGCTGGAGAAGTATGAGAACATGATCTAAGACTTGTAATTTCCAAACTACATATGATCTACCAGTGGGAGCCATAAGAAAAATCTTGCATGTCAGAGGGACATGTTCCGAGAGGCACTTGTTTTATAACACTGTTCTGTCTCCTCTGGTTTCAAGTCTCAGCTAAAATCCAACTTTCTGCAAGAAACATTTCCTTGTACCCCTTTAATGCCAGTGCCTTCTCTCTCCAATTATTACCAATATTATCCTGGTTATTTTTACACAGTTGTTTGTGGGTCTCCCCCATTAGATTATAAGCTCCTTGAAGGGTGGGATTGTGTTTTGGGGGGGAGTTTTTTGTCTTGCTTTTAATTCCTAGCACTTAATACAGTGCCAGGCACCTAGTAGGCAACTGATAAATGACAGTGGAATCTAAGAGATGAAACAATTTGTCCAAGGTCACACAGAGAGAGATAAATGTAGGATTGGAACCTAGACAAATTGCCTCTAAACCTCTCATTCTTTCCCCTCTGCCACAGTACCACAATACCTAATAAGTATTAGATATACTTATGTTAATCATGGGCATTTCCATAAAAATACAGAATTCAGAAGGAAGTAGTTTGGCCAATAAGCAGAGAAGATACCAAACAGTAGAATGTTAGAAAAAAGCAATGCAAGTGAGGGGAGAGCACAATAAGATAGCAAGAATTCTCACAAATACTCTTGAACACAGATCAGGAATTCATACTATTCTGAGCAGATATTGACAAACAGAACTAGTAATGGTCAAAGTGAGGCACAGTACATGCCAAAACCCAAGTACCAGTGGATCAGTGACAGGCTTGGGAGACAAAGCAGTAGTGTAGTCAGTGAAACAGTTATTTGAATGTTTTTTTAAAAGTTTTCCCACATCTCTGCAGAGCCTTAAAGTAGCTTGTCAATAAATACAGATAAGTAGATCCTTGTGCTAGGAAAAGGATCTCTTAGAGATATCCCTTATCAAGGAGAATATTCGTAAACTGGTGTTATGGAAAGGGTCTGGGCTAGATTTGGAGTCTGACAACTTGGGTTTTTGACATCCATGAGTTTTTATTGTATGAAGCTGGGAAATTCATTTTACTTTTCAGTCAGAGGGGTTGGATCAGAAGATCCCTTAGCTCTAAATATTCAACCCTGTGTAGGCCCAGTGAGGTGAGAGGATAAAAGTTTAGTGTAATCTGGTGTTGTTAATTCTAGGGGAAGTCACTTTCAGGATAATCATTAACTCCTTTCTTCTAACAATCCTATAGAAAACCAGTAATGCCCCAACTCACTGCTCTGCTGACTGAGATCCATTTGTATCATTTTATCAGTTCCTTCCTTTTCCTGGAGATTCTATCATCCTTTCCCCTGAACCTCTATTTACTTATTCCTGTTTCTTTATGTAGGAGCAGTTGGATTAATATCTCTCCAAGAATCCCTCTAAGGTGCACATTATCACCACTATTATTCAATATTGTGCTAGAAACAATACCTACAGTAATAAGAAGGAAAAAATTAGAATAGGCAATGAGGAAACAAAACTATCCCTCTTTGCAGATGATGTAATTATATACTTAGAGAATTCTAGAGAATCAACTAAAAAAACTAGTTAAAATAATTAATAAGTTTAGCAAAGTTGCAGGATACAAAATAAACCCAAAGAAATCATCAGTATTTATGTATATTACCCACAAAGTCCAGCAGCAAGAAATATAAAGAGAAATTCTATTTAAAATAACTATAGATAATTTAAAATACTTGGGAGTCTACCTGCCAAAACAAACTCAGAGACCATATGAACATGATTACAAAACACTTTTCACACAGATAAAACCAGGTTTAAACAATTGGAAAAACATTAATTGCTCATGGGTAGGCCAAGCTAATATAATGAAAATGGTGATTCTACCTAAATCCACTTATTCAGTGTCATATCAAACTATCAAAAATTAGTTTATAGAGCTAGAAAAAATAATAACAAAATTTCTCTGGAAGAGCAAAAGCTCAAGGATATCAAAGGAATCAATGAAAAAAAAATCAAAGATGTGGCCTAGTTGTACCAGATCTCAAACTGGTTATAAAGTAGTAATTATCGTGATAAGTTGTCCTTGGCTAAGAAACAGAGTAGTGGAGCAGTGGAATAGATTAGGTATACAATACATTGTAGTCAATGATGAAAGTAATCTAGTGTTTGATAAAACCAAAGATCCATGCTTTTAGAACAAAAATGCATTATTTGACAAAAAATTCTGGAAAAACTGGAAAACAGTATACTAGAAACCAGGTATAGATCAACATTTCACACTATATGCCAAGATAAGGTCAAAATGGGTACATGATTTATACATAAAGGCTGATACCATCAGCAAATTAGGAGAGCATGGAATAGTTTACTTACCAGATATGTAGATAAGGGAAGAATTTAGGAACAAGTGAGATATAGAGAGTACTGCAAAATGTGAAATGGGTCATTTTGATTATATAGAATTAGAAAATGGTTTTGCACAAACAAAATGAATGCAACCAAAATGAAAACAGAAAGAAGAAAATGGAAAATTTTAGCAAGTATCTCTGATAAAGGTCACATTTCTCAAATGTATAGAGAATCAAATTTATAAGGATGTAGGTAGTTCCCCAGTTGATAAAAGGTCAAAGTATATGAGCAAGAAGTTTTCAAAGAAATCAAAGCTATCTATAGTCATATAAAAATATTCTAAATCAACATTAGTTAGAGAAATGTAAATTAGAACAAGTCTGGAGTACCACCCCACACCTATCAGATTGTCTAATATCACAAAAAAGGAAAATGACAAATGTTAAGAGGGGATATGGGGAAAGTGGGACACTAATGCACTATCAGTGGAGTTGTGAAGTGATCTAACCATTCTGATAGAAATTTGAAACTGTGCCCAAAAGGCAATTGAACTGTACATAACCTTTCATCCAGCAGTACCACTGTTAGATCTGTATCTTAGAGAGATAAAAAAAAAAAATTTAAAAAAGAAAAGGATAGGAAGTTATCTTTATAAAATATTTTACAGCAGCTCTTTTTCATGTGTGTGATGGCTAAGAATTAGAAATTGAGAGGATACCTATCAATTGGGGGGCAGCTGAACAAGTTGTGGTATATGATTGTAATGGAATATTATTGTTCTTTAAGAAGTGACAAGCAAGATGATTTCAGAAAAATTTGGAAAGACATAAACTGATACAAAGTGAAGTGAGCAGAACCAGAAGAATGTTGTTCAGCAACAGCAATATTGTGTGATGAACTGTGAATGACAGTTTTATGTGTAATTGGGGAAAAAGAAAATATATATATATTTTAAATAAATTTATTTATTTAACTTTTTACATTCATTTTCACAAGATTTTGGGTTTCAAAATTTTCTCCCCATTTATCCCCTCCCCCATCCCCAATACACTGAACATTCTAATTACCCATATCACCAATCTGCCC
>CM053773.1:47505875-47527579 GCA_028658325.1 Potorous gilbertii
TTACCTGATGGTAAGCAGTTTTCTTCTTCATCTTCAGAGATGAAGGTTTTAATCATTAATTTTTCAAGAAAATAACCTTCTATGGTCTTAGTTTTTTTCCCTTTTCTGGGCATTTTCTCAGCCAGTTACTTGACTTCTGAGAGTCCTCTCCACCCTGGCCTAGGTCCGCCCAGCTAGTGCTTGGGGTCTGAGATTCAAATGCTGCTCCCCAGCCTCAGGGATTTTGGGGGCAGGCCTGGCTGCTATTCAGGGTAAGATTAAATCAGGTTCTCAGGTGGGGGCAGGGCCACCTCCCAGGTTCAGTTCCCTCAGGTGGTTTATGTAGAGACCTTTTATAAAGGAGCTGCTGCTGAGTTCCTACCTGCTCCGGGAGCCTCTGGCTGCCTGCTCCGGGAGCCTCTGGCCTCCCTCTGCTGCTGCCGCTGCCTCCCGAGGGGGCCTGAGTCCCAGAGACACCCCGCTCCCCTCTCAGCCCATTTCTCTCACTGACCTGTGAGTCTGTGGGTGGAATGACCTTCGTGGCCTCTGGAGATTCTGGCCCTGACGCCTGCTTGGATCTGCTCGCTCCTCTCAGTGTTGTGTGGCCGGATCTTGGGGAGGGCTCCGCTCCCATCTGGGGCGCAATGGACCTTTGGGATCAGTTTTTCAGGGCTCTCTGGAACAGAAATCTCCTTCACTGTGTTGCTGCGTGGCTTCCACTGTTCCAGAATTTGTTGGGAGTTCTTTTTAGAGGAAATCCATGGGCTGTGGGTTCGGACCTAGCGTAGGTGAGTCTTTCTACTCCACCATCTTGGCTCCACCCCCAAGAAAATATTTTTAAAATAGAGAAATAATTAAAATACTGTTTACATATATATATGAGTATATATATATATATTATTAGTATTTTAAAAACTATCTTCATTATTAGTGTAGTTTGAAAGAAATGTTTGGGCTGAGTTGTATATAATGGGGTGATTCTAAATAAAGTTTGTTAGGAAAAAGTAAAAGTAAGCAATTATATTATTAAAATGGGGCATGAAAGGAAGACCTAATATAATGAGAGTAGAGGACTGATAATGTTGGAGCTTTGTTCTCATCTGGGTTGAAAAGGAAACAACATGTACATCTGGAAGGGTGTAGAAGTCTTCTGAGCATGCAACCATGAGAAAACTGGGGGACTGGGTAGGGGAAGGACTTTTAGAGAGGTATATGGATTGAAATTGGGGGTTAGAGAAAGGAAATGGGGGACTCTTGTAGGGGTAGGTGAAGACATTAGGGAGGGAGAGAAGATAAGGTAATAGGGATGTGTGTGTGTGTTCGTTCTTCATTGCTGAAGAAGACCATGCTATCAGAGAAATAATGACATGACTTGCATTTGACTTTATTTTGAGTGAGGGAGGGCTGTGCAGGTCACCAGCCTCATTTCTCCTCCCTACCATCTGAATCCAATGACCAGATATTCATCAGGATGACTGGAGATGACCCAGGATGAGGCAATTGGGGTTAAATGACTTGCCCAAAGTCACACAGCTGGTGAATGTCAAGAGTCTGGTAGCAAGAGGCTGGATGGAAAAAGATCACCATGGATCTCCCCAGCCCCACTCCTCCACCATTGACACCCCATGCTCCTGGAGTCTGGGCCCCCAATCCCGGGAGGACAATCTTGACTCTTGCTGTGTTATCAGTGCCCTGAAAAGATGAATGTGCTAGAAGCTTCCAGGAGCTGCAGGTTTAGTATGTTCCAGGTAGGTTAACCTACTCCCAGCACCTCTTGACTTGTGAATATGTAGGAACTGTGAGTTTCCACAGAAGTCACCATGTGTGTCCAAAATTGAGAGATCCAGGTCTGACTGTAACCAATTCCCAATCAGCTCTGGATGCTGAAGGTCAGCTTCTAGAAAGATACTTTCAGCATCATGAGTGCCTGGGACAGTTTCTCTCTTATCACTCTCATGCTGTCCTCTCCTCCATCCAAACTGTCAGTATCTTCATAAGTGAGAATCTCTGTAGCCAGTTGCTCCATGTCACTATGGAAGATATATTAGGGGGTCGCTGACCATGAAGTTCACTGGCCTTCATGGAAGCAGCTGTTCCCTGTTCACTCCAGAGGTGACATCATGGCAGACAATCTGGATCCCATTTTTAAAGCAGAGCCTCTGAGCACTCTCTCTGGTGAGCTGTACAGCCTCTTCCCCTTTGTCCATTGCAACCACATGGCTCTGGGTCAGTACGCTCAGCAGACTGAGGGTAATTGCCCCTGAGCCACAGCCAACATCCACGGTGAGTGGGCAGGAGTGGGCTGATGACCTAAAGTGTCCTTTCCTTTAGAACCTTGGCACCTGTGGGATTCCTCATGAAGTACTAAGTTGACCAGTTCCTCAATTTGAGGCCATAGGATGAAGACTGGAGGTGCCGTCTTGAGGGTAAGGCCCAGGAAGTCCCATTCACCAATGACATACAGCACAGGCATCCTCTGAAGCCCCTGAGCACCTAACTCTCCAATCTGCTTCTGCTGAAGACCAGTGACAGAGGTGGATATCTGGCTGGCCAGCAGGTTCTGAAATATTTTGGCTCCAAGCACATGAGCCATGATATACTTGCTGGATTCCCAGGCTTTGGGCACTCCTCTCTCCTCAGACAGCTGTACCCAGTGGTTGACCAAGGCTGTTGCTGTCATTGATGGGGCCCTGCAGCCACTGACCAGCCTCAGTGACAGCAAAACAAGAGGGGAGTGGCGTCTTCCATTTCAACCCTCTCAGTCTGAGGCCCCACAACTTCATGCACCAAAGCCACAAGTCTTAGGGGAAGGGCATCTGGAGCAGTGGCCATGTATAAGGAGCTCTTGGGGCCTGCAATTCTCTGTTAACTTGGGGCTGGATTATTTCAGATGTCTCTGATCCCACATAGCCAGAAGAATCTTCCTTTCAGAGCCTATAGCACACCAAACCTTTCTTGCAACAGATGCTCCATAAATTTGTGCTGGATGAATGGACCATGTAGCTGGGCCTGGCCAGGCTGCTCTGGGTACTGGATGATGCAGTTCTGGAGTCCCTAGAGCTATAGGCACTGACTCCAATCACCATCCTATGCCAAGCCCATGTGTCCTTCCTTCCTTTCTTCCAGGAAGAGTCACAGTCTCAACAAATGGCTCTGCCCCCAAAGCCCTGTCATATATTTGGAACTTTTGATACACCCTCACTAACTAACCTGCAGTCATCTCTTGGGTCAGTTAAATCTACTATCAGGATCTGTACTCAAGCTGGTAAGCAAGTCAATTGTAGGTGCATAAACACAAGTGCTTCTGCTGTATTCTCATAGAGAAGAGAGAATGGAAGACTGGATGGTAGAAGTCCTCACCCCCTTACACTCCAGGAGAAAGACAAAAGGGAAAACAAAAAAGGAACAAATGGCAAAGCACATTATCAGCCAACTTTCTTTCATGGTAAACACAGAAATGTAGCTATCCACAGAGACTATCCTAAGAGTTTCAAACAATCAAATCATCTTGAGGCCTAGTCCTGTAAACCAACCAAGAAGTGTCTTCCATCTTTTTAATGAAGTACCAATGGGTTTATCCACATCTTCTGTGGGTTGATGCTTTTTTCACTGGCCCATGAGCTCATCAAGGTGCTTGGTGAAGGGTAGAATGGGGGGGAGGAAAGGAAAATGCATGAAGAATACTTGTTTCACATCCTGTAAATGCCAGCTACTGCTGGAACAACTGTTACTAAGCTGACTGCTTCAGTTTTTCAACCTTTCTAGTTTCTTTTTGCATTTCCCATTGTTTGCTCTCTATGATACAGATGATGCCTGTAGCTGTCTGCTCCGGCTAGAGAATCCTTGATCTGAACCATACTGGTTTCCATGTTATAGAAGACTTTTTAATTCTCAGTCTGATAATGTCTGAAGGACTGAGGTGATCACAAGGATGACAAAAAATGGAAGCATTTTAGCATAACGACTACATTTTCATCATACTTTTACCAACACCTTTTGCTAAGTTTTAGGAAAGGAGATGTTTGTGTTTCAGGCTATGCCAGATAGAGGTCAACTTTAAGAAATATACACTCAAATACACTTTAACAAAATTCTATTAAAACCAGATTGACTGGGCTGGGTAGCTTTTATGTATTTCTTTTCGCACCATTGCTGATTTACCAAGACATTTGTGCTTTCAGAAGTTCTCCCTTTTCTAATCAGACCTCCTCTTGCCAAATTCATTCACTGAGGCCACAAGGCAAAGATTCAGATAAATTGCTGCCGTGGAAGCAAATAGCATTCCTTCAAAATAGGATTCTGGCTGGGAATCCTAGAGGAGAATGCACCACTGATTTGGAATTAAATTTCTGCTGTAATTGAGGAAATAATGAGTAGTAACAAGGAACAGCAAACCAAAAAAAAAAAAAGAGAAAAGAGTTGCACATGTGACTCTGTCAGGGCATTGACGATTATTACATGCCAGGGGATGACACGTTCTGACATTGTCAGGCCAACTTTGGATGTGATGTCCTTCCTTAGATGTAATGCCTAGGTCTTTCTGTCTGGGACCAAATACCTTGGCCTTAGGTACTTAGTCTTAGACTCCAGGATCAGTTGAGTTCAATCTTTCTTTACAACTGCCACTAGTCATGGATTTTGGAAGTGGTCTCTCCCAGTCCACTTTAGAATGATATTCCTAAAGCAAACATAATCCTCTCTCAAGTTTTCTAAGGATTTTTTTTTACAAATTATAGTAGGGAAAGACAAGGCATATATAGCAAACCAGAGGAAATTTTAAAGATTAATTATCACAGCTGTCATTTATAGAGCACTTTACAAAGAGGAGAGATAGCATGCAATAGTAGTCAGCCAGGCTTGGGACAAGGGAGATCTGAGTGCAAATGCTTCTTCTCACACATTTTGGTTATGTGACACAGAGCAACCTCTCAATGCGCTAAGACTTTATGTTTCAGAGACAGTGCTGACTTGCATTGTTAGAAAAAAGCTCCCCATAGCAACAAATCTCTATCCTTTACACAGTTATCATATGAATTAACAACCCTATGACATAAGCATTATAATTCCCATTTTATAGATGAAAAAAGTGCATCTGACAGAGATGAAATGCCATGCCTATTCTTATATATCACTATTCAAAGCTACCTGTCCAATAAAAATGCAAAGGCTTAAAAAATAAGCATCCTTCAATCTTACATAGATTATGAAGTTCAATCCCTGGTTTTAGGACTGTATGCTATCCCTAGACTATTTGATCCTTGAGAGAGGGTGAGTACCCTAATTTATCTAAATTTTGTATTTTGTATTTTCCTTACCCAGAATGTCCTTACTCAGAATTTTATTCTTTCCACAATAAGACACTTAATACATATTCTCCAGAGGTGCATCATAGTTAACTTTTCTAAAATATTGTTCATCTCCTTAGCGTCTTCCTTTTTATTTTATGCTTATATTTATTTACATTTGAAAGGAGTAAATTGAAGTCCCCTACTATTATAGTTTTACTGTTTCTTCCTGTAACTCATTTGACTTTCCATTTAAGAACTTAGATGCTTTGCCATTTGGTACATGTATGTTCAGTGCTGATATTAATTCATTACCTCTGGTACCTTTCAGAAAAATATAATTTCTTGGTTTATCTTTTTTAATTATTTGTGCTTTTTCTTTGTCTGAGATCATGATTGGTACCCCCTGTTTGTTTTTTTAACTTCATTTGAAGCAGAACGTATTTTGCTCTAGCCTCTTATTTTCATTCTAGGTGCATCTATTTTTTTTTCAAGTATGCTTCTTGTAAAAACATATTGTTGAAACTAATCCATTTTTTTATTATCCTTTTCCATCTTATGGGTGACTTCATCCCATTCACATTCACAGTTACAATTACCATATATTTCTTTCCATCCTATTGCATTGATCCTTCTCTTTTGGTTTACTTTTTCCCTTTTATGCATCTGTTTAGCTTTTGACTACTGCCTCTCTTATTCTATCCTCTCTCTTGTCCACCCTTTCTCTTAACCCCCTTTCCCTTTTTTCCTTATTTGTTAAGATGAATTTATGTAACCAACCTGTGTGTATATATATTCTTCCTTCCTTGAACCAGTTCAGATGAGCGTGAAGATCTGGGGTTACCAATTCCTCTCCCCTTTCCCACTCCCCCTCCTTGTTTAAGCCCTTCCTTGTATGTTCCATTTATGTAAGATAGTTTTTCCCATTCTTTCTCTCCCTTCCTCTCTTTTAGTGCATTCATCTTCCTCATCCTTACATTCTTCCTTTGAGATCATCTAAACCCAACAGAATCACACCTAAGCTCCCTAATTAGACTACTTCTAAGACTCTCGGTGATGACAAAGTTCTGAGGGCTTGCAAATTCATCCTTCCATATAGGAATATATATAGTTTAATATTATCAAGTCCCTTATGATTTCTTCCTATTTATGTTTTTATGATTGAGTCCTGTGTTTGAATGTCAAATTGTGTATTCAGCTCTGTTCTTTTCATCAGGAATGCTTTAAAGTTTGCTATTTCATTTGAAGTTCATTTCTCCCTCCCAACTCCTTAGTATGGTTATTTTTAGTTGTAATCCTAAATTCTTTGCCTTCTGGAATATCATATTCAAATACCTCCATTCCGTTATAGTGGCAGCTGCTAAATCTTGTGTGACACTGACTGTGATTCCTTGCTATTTGAATTGTTCATTTTTGGCTACTTGTAATACTTTCTTTTGGTCCTTAATTAAGTTTTGGATTTTAGTTACATTATTTCTCAGAGTTTTTATTTTGGAATTTGTTTTGGGAAGTATTTGGTGGAGTCTTCAAATTTTTACTTTACTCTGTTCTAAGATATTTGGGCAGTATTCCCTTATAATTTCTTAAAATATGATGTCTATGTTCTATTTTTGTTCATGATTTCAGAAGGACCTATCATTCTTAAATAATTTCTTCTTGATCTATTTTAAATGTCAAGTTTTTTTCTATCAGATATATTTCCTTCTAAATTTTTTTTATTTTTTTATTATTTGCTAATTTATCCTGAAGGCCATAACTTCTATTAATTCTAATTTTTCTTCAGTAAGTTTTTGTATCTCCTTTACAAAGCTGTTATTTTCCCCTCTTAATTTTCTTGGTTAGCTCTCATTTGTTTTTTTCCATTTTTCCTCTCTGCCAATATTAAAATGTGTTTTCTTTTTCCTTTTTTTTTTTTAAGTTCTTTATCTCTTGCTTTTACTCTTCTAGGAAATCTTGGTCTTGTGCCCTATCTGCATTTTTTTCCTTAGAGGCTTTGCTTGCAAATGTTTTAAAATTATTTTCTTCTATTTGTATCTTTAGCTTCCCTGTCACCATAGCAGCTCTTCATGAAAGGTAGGGGTCTTTTGTATGTTCATTCTTCCAGTCTGTTTCTTGACTTTGGATTTTCTTAGTGTTGGGCTCTCCTTACCTCTGACAAGTTGGAGGGGGAAGTGGATGAGAGAACTGTATCTGACCTGACCTGTTGTTTGCACAGTTTGATCTGGAGTCTATAAGTTTTTGGTGCTTCCAAAGTGATGTGATATGAGCAGAGGTCTGTTCACTATGCTCTACAAGTTCCTGACCAGGTTTGGGTCTATTGACTTTTGCACAGTTGAATTTAAGTAGACTTTTGCTGAAATCACTGTTGGCCCACTGTGTGGTCCTGCAATTTCCGAATAAACTTGGTCAGGGTTACTTTTCTTCACCCTGGATCTTTGATCCAGAACTGCTAATAGGTAATAAAATTGCCAGGTGGAATCAGTTTATGCTCTTAGTGATAGCTCATGGACCCTCTAGGATCTTTTTTGGTTCTAGTGCTTCTCCTTGGGTGCTGTGATGTTCCCTGTTCTACTGATACTATTTTCATAGGCGAGAAAGTGGTTTTAGGTTTAATTTTGAATGGTGCCTCAGAAAGGCCTTGTTGTCCCCAAATCTTTCCTGTACCTGTGCCTGAAATATCCACTCTCCTCATGGAGATTCATCCCAATTGTCACTGCTAGATTTATCTCTTCCTAGTAGGGATAACATATTAGTTAATTATCAGTCATTAGCACCTTATCATAGATTGATTTTTTTATGATATGATATATCTAGCAAGGTCCTAAAGGAATGCTACTCAGAGACAATTAGAACTTGATGATGAGGAAAACAAAGTTGTAGATCATGGGCCACTGAGATAGAAATCTAAGCAGAAGGTTGCAGTGTTGAAAACTAAACATTTAGGAGGCAGACACAGAGCACCAAGAAGTTGGTCAGGGATTAAAAAGAGATAGAGTATTTAATTTCTCCAAATATTTTTTCCATATTAGAAAATGAGGCAGTGTTAGGTAATTTCTTGGATCTCTTCTACTTCTAAACGTTTTTGTGTTCATCTTTTTCTAGAAACAGGGCCAACTCTACACTTATTTCTTAATTTTGCCTGTGGCAAATAGGAAAACACAATATTTTGAATCAATAGTTATAGACTAGACTGTTCTGGAATATATGATCTTGTTCTTTGCAGAGGAAAATTCTGATATTCCCTTTTTTTTATAATATTCATCCAGCTTTTTAAAAACTCTTACCAATAGCTTTAAAAGGAATTTTTTCAGACATTTAAAAAATGTAATTTTCAATTCCATTTTCCCATCCGACCAAAGTAGTCAAAAATAAAAAACTTAACATTGTGCTGATGGTGGTTTCTTTGTAATTGTTTTGTTTTCTGTGTTCTACAATCACTTGCATATATCTTAGATTTTCCCCTCCCTCCCCGCACTCCTTCCTACCTCCCTAGTCCCTCCCTGAGTCAGCATACAATTTTATATAGATTCTACCCATACATTCCTATTAAATACATTTTCACCTTAGTTGTGTCGCATAGAAGAATTAAAATGAATGGGAGAAATCATAATACAAAAGAAAATAATATGCTTCATTCTGAGATCAACTTCCATAGTTCTTTCCCTGGATGTGGAAAGGCATTTTACCTTAAAAGACCAGTGGGAATTATTTAAGTCCTTGCATTACAATGAAGTTTACCAGAAAAATTCTTCACACACTGTTGGTTGTTGCTGTGTATAAAGTTCTCCTGGTTCTGCTCCTTTCACTCAGCATCAGATGATATGTCTTAATTATGGTATATGATATTCTTTTACATAGAGAATTGACTATTGTGAAGTGACAAAGTAAAAAAAAAAACCTAGGTAGAGAGGACTTCATCCTTAAAACCTTGAAAAGACATCCCTTTTAGTTCTGACCAATGTTTCCCCAAATTATTGTTTTAAGGGAATGACTATGCAACATGAACCACAAGCTCTACATGAATAAGCATCAGTGCTGTAATAAAATAAAACAAAATAAAAATGCCTTATAGGCATAATTGATAACTTCCTATATGGGATTTCACAAAGATAGTAAATAGTTTGTATAAAAGACGTACATTACTTAGCATGACTTTTCGTTCGGTTGTTTCAGTCCTGTGTTACTCTTCATGATCCCATTTGAGGTTCTCTTGGCAAAGATACTGGTTTGCCATTTTCTTCTTCAGCTCATTTTATAGAGGAAGAGCTGAGGTGAATGGGGTTAAATAATTTGCCCAGGGTCACACAGTTACCGTCTGAGATCAGATTTGAACTCAGTCTTCCTGACTCCAGGCTCTGCACTCTGTCCACTGCACCAAACCAAGCATTTGGGTGATGGAAGGTAACTTGGAAGAGCAAAAAGCTGCTTAAATCCCTCTCAACACCCTGGGATTCAGAATCCTGGGGACATCCATGCCCACCCTTCTCTGGTAGAAGGGCTCCACAGTCTGGAATTTCATCAAGTGGCAATTCCATTTTCCTTTAGCTGTTGGAAAACAAATGTATGAAAATTCCCAAGACTTTGGGTGGGGCATAATAGTGTGCTAAATTTTAGTGAGCATTTATAACTCAGAAATTGGCAAATACTACAAATCAGGATTGATTTATTGTTTTGTTGTCTAGATAAATGATGGACAAAGCTTAAATGCATACATCTCCCCTACCCACAGCCCCATTCCTGTCTGCCAAGAGAACTGATTGCTAAATCAGCTGGTGTTTACCAGCATACCACTGGAGGAGCAGCTCCATTTTCTTTATTGTGGGAGTTGAGGACTCCCTCCCTAAGAAGGAAACTCTAAGAGATAGACCAAGACTGCTAATAGAATGTTGGTAGGAGGGAAGCAACGACCAGCTCTGCTCTCTAGCAAAAAAGGTGAAGGTAAGAGGAGAGGTAGGAGGGGAAGTAGGGGAGAAACACTTCTAAGGGCTGGCTTTTCCCCACTCGTAGCTCATTTCTGGTGGAAGATAAGTGACTTTCCAAATAATCTCTTCCCAATGAAATTCTAACACTTAGAATTGGTACAAATCTATATTGGACCCACTCTGTAAATCTCCTGGGTACTGTATTTAGGTATAAAAGTATAGGTAAACATATGGCTCAATTCCCCAAGCAAGGCCTAATGTATGAACAAATCAGGCAGGAACTATATATTGAGTAGCAGAGAATTTAATTGGGATAGAGTCAAAAAGTAAATAGTAGGGCAAAGTCAAACAGAATTGCAGAATCTCAGAGGCGGAAGGGACCTCAGAGGCCGTCCAGTCCAGCCTACGCCTGAACAAGAATTCCTTCTACAACATACCTGACTTTTCTGATCTCCAGGGAGGGTTATCTGCTTCCTCTGGACAAAGTTCACTCCCATTTTGAATAACGTTGTTTGGAAGGAATAGGATCATTCTCAGCCCCATATACAGAAATTATGATATCCCCAAAGTTCATATATTGGTGGGAAAAGGTTGAAGCCTTTCTTTTCAAGTCACTCATTGGAAAATATGCTTTGGGGTAAGGACGAGATCAGTGCTTTCTGTGGCTGAAAGAGTCCATCTATGTCCTCACCTGATCTCTATCCCTCTGCAGTAAAATTCTTGGGTACTTCTCAGCTGCACCCTTCAAACTCCTTGGCACGGTTGAAGGACATCCTCGTTGTTCTGCCCCATATCTGCTCCTATCAAGGCTTAGAAGCTCACTGCTTTGCTGCCCTGTACTCTTGACTCCATAGATGTCATCCACTGAAGCGTCGCCCGGGTAAATGTCATCTCTCTTTTAAACTGCCAGGGCTAAAATGCGTCAGGGCATTAACACATTTTCAGCTCTTTTGCTAATCAGTCTCACAGTTTATGGCTTTTCTCTGGCTGACGCACAGAAGGGATACTTTACCAGCTGTAAGACTTGAAGACCCAACAGAAGATTCCCCCAGTGCTTGTTCCTAGCTTGGTTAGGGTTACTGAATTCCATTCACCTCTTCCCCGCTTCAGAGAACAGACCTGGTGCCTCCCATCTAGGTAGCACCTGATTCCAAGTCTTTTTTGAGGCCTATACCTTCCTTTCCAACTCCTGTCATGTCCCTCAAAATCTTCCTCCTGTCCCAATAACTAGCACTGGGCCTTGAAAATTGCTTTGTAGCTGTGATAAGAGGGCCCTAGAAAGGTGAAAAGGAGAGCCTTATAACGTCCAGTGGTTTTTACTGGCATGGTGAGTTGCATACTAAAGTCCATGTTCTCTTCAAATAGAGACAATAAACTCTTTGAGGACAGGGCTTGTTTTCTATTTTTCTTTGTGTCTCCAGCACAGTGTTTTGCACATAGTATGTGCTTGATAAATGTTTGTAGAATAGAAATCATGTGAATTAGTTGAATTCAATTCAACAAACAGTAAATGCCTACTATGTGCACAGTGTTGTGCCCATGCTCAGTTAGGGATTTTCCTAACACAGCAGAAGTAATTGGGGGAGTGGATATTTTTGTGGGCAGTGGGGAGGGAGTATCAAAGACAGGAACCAGAGTTTACTGGTAAGCATGAGATACTCTGAGGGAAGACTGCATTGGGGGTGAGGAGAGGTGGAGCAGGGGATGCAGATGAGGAGGTAGGATAAGAAGACTGGATGCCTGCATCTGTAGAAGTGTAAGGAGGGAAGAGATTATGAGTATGAGTTAGATGTGTATGGAATAAGGCATACAAAAGAAGGCAGAAAAAAGAACTGAAGGTGGGAAAGGATGAAGAAAGGTAAGGAAGAAAGGAACAGAGGCAATAAAGTAGGAAAGGGATTGAAAGACTATGGTATAGAGGGAATAGAAAGGAAGATGAAATGCAGAACTAGGCTGGGCCTGGAGGGCTTTTATTTGTCACCAAGTCACTTCTATCCCTGAGAAGCTGGATGAGTTTCAGAGAAAAATTTTGGGATTTGGGCCCACTCTAAGACATGTCTGGAATTCCTTCCCGGCCATGCTAGGACTGCTTGAAGAAATCCTGTATCTTCTCCAATATTGTTGGAAGATCTCTAGTCTAGGGGTAACTTAATTGCACCCAGGAGCAGGCCTGCACTGTTACTTGAAGATTTCCTTTCAAGATCAGTGGACATAGCATCAGGAAGCATCTGCGCACTGCCTGTTCTCCCCCATTTTGCCCTTGGCTATGATGTAGCGATTCTGTGTGTCCAGGTGTTTTTAGGGCTTTTGTCCAGCTCTATGTCTTGTGATCTACTTCTTCCTGCATTAAAGGAGAGGCAACATGCCTATTATTAGATTATTTGGAAACTTTACATAGCTACATTCTAGGGCTACCCAATTCCTTTTCACTCCAGGGGTATACACAGCATTGTTTTATTCTCTTCCATGTGCTAAAACATGTGAAAAATGGATCAGAATGCTCTACCCCATGTAAATCAGGACTTATTAGTGAGTAGTTTAAAATACATTCCTTCCTTCCTTAAGGTCTAGTTCCTCTGGTATGTTTGTTTGTTTCAGAAATAATCAACAATATAGATTGGAAAATCATCCTCTAATGAACCAGAGTCCTTTGGAACCACTGCATAAGAGTCTGAATTGTGTGTACCTGTTATCCATGGGGGAAAAAAGTGGTCCACTCTCTGATTGACTTGGCTTATTAGGCTTTTCTTAAAAAAATATTGTCACAAAGTCACCTTCACAGAAACTATATTGGGAAAACCCATTCTGTTTACTCCCTAGCTAGCTATAGCTTGTATTTTCTCCACCCTAATGTAATTTTGCCCCAGTGCCCTTAATCTTCCAAGCTTGCTCTAAAAAGTCAAAAGTGCTTCAAAGTGTAGCTATGGAGCAATTACCAGAAGGTGGTAGGCTGGAGCAATTTGCTGAAACCATTTCTAAATACCATGCAGGCTCAGAATGTGGCTGATATCCTGAAGGGCAAGAGGAGACCCAGACTAAACTCTGCCCTAAAAATAATTTTTAAAAAATGTTTAAAAGTTCAAACAATATTTGGGTGACCTGAATTTCCTATTATTTCTCCGATCTATTTGTTCACTCCCAGGAAGTAACCACACTTAAGAATGTTAAAAATTAAAAATGTTTATGGAATTCCCAGTTCTATGTAGGCTGGACAGGGAGGGGTGGAAGAGGCAGACCTCTAGGAGTGCCCTACCCACTATGTATTTACTGAGTTAGGGCAGAACTTTTAAAGGAGGAAGTTGTAGAAACCCTGCCACCAGGAAAAATGGAACGACCAAAGAGTCCTAATTCCTCAGCTCTCTAAGTAACTACTGAATGTAGAGAGAACACATGCGGTAGGTCTGTGGCTGGCAGTGCCATTCAATGAAGCCTTAATCACCCCTATCTAGGGTACAAAGGGGAGAGAGGGAGAGGGAGAGAAACAGAGAGAGAGATACACACACACAGATAAAAACACAGAGACAGAGAGAGAGACTGACTACAAAGGTTGGGGAAGTCAAGCATGGTTTTTGTAGAATAAATGTGTTATGCTACTCTTGCCAACCTAGTAAAGGTGTTGTATCTCAGCAATACAGCTGAGAATTAAGAGTTATTCAGGGATCTGAGATGTGACTTTCTGTGCTGTACTTTTGTGTAAATTTTCCCTGTTTCCCTGGGACCTATGAGACTGGTCTGGGCCCTGGGATACATTTTTCTCTGTGTATCTCTCATCCTGGTTGATCTACCTGGAAGGTAAAACTCTTTCACTTCAGGGCAGACTTTTTTAGGATCTGGAGACTTGCCTTTGAGCCCCAGCTTTGATGCTAGCTTACTTTCTAAGACTGTTTCTTCATCTTTAAAATGGGAATAATATACTTTCATTAACTCTTTCACATGTGGCATTGTAGGGAACATGAGGCATTGTAGGGAAAGTACCTTGCAAATCCTATAGTGCTAGCTATATAAATATACCTTCTTGATGAAGCCATGTGTACTTCAACCTGCACTGGGCTATTGGACTTTACAATGGATTTTCAGGGATCTCTAAACTATGTCATCTCCAAAGTGTGATTCTCTCCCCCTCCCAGCCCCAGGGCACACAAAAGCCAATGACCTTAAGAAGAACTTCAATATTGGAGAGTGATTAGACACAGCTGTGCAAGCCCTTAGACACTTCAATAGCTGCCCCTCTCTCAAGTCCGATAAGAGTCTTGCTGCTTCTTTATCAGGATTTGTTTCTGGGTTCCTGGAACAGGGTAAGATGCAGTGGGTGAGCAAGTGTGGATGGGTTGTAACTTGCATGCAGATCTCATTACAACATCCCTCCTAATTCCCCCTCTGAACTTTGCTATTTCTACTATCTTTCTAACACTGGCTTAAAACCATTATATTATTTTCAATTCTCCACCCCACATAGCCAAGCAATTGCCAAATCTTACTGCTTCTACCTCCATAAAATCCCTCAAAAATCCATGTCTTCCTTTCATTATACAAGGTACTATGCCTTGTGCCTGGTATTTCCATCTCAAGTTTCTCTCCATTCTAAGTCATCTATGGGGGCACTTAGGTAGCAACGGGATCTGGAATTAGGAAAGCCCTGAGTTCAAATCTAGACTCAGATACTTACTGGCTGTGTGACCTGGTCAAGTCACTTAACCTTTTTTTGCCTCATTTTCCTCATCTGTACATTACAGATAGTAATAGCATCTACCTCCATAGGTAGTTGTGAGGGTCACTTGAAATAATATTTGTAAAGCCCTGAGCGCAGTGACTGGCACATAGCAGGTGCTCTATAAATGTTATCTATCTTCCACATAACTGCCAATTGATATTCCCAAAGTGCCAGTCTGTCCACTTAATTGTCCATTTAATAGACTCCAGTGTTTCCTTATTGACTCTACCATCAAATATTATTTCATATTTATCTTGTCCTTTTAAATTTTTATTTTGTGTCAATATTATTAGTACAGTGGCACATGAATATAATTTACAAGTAAATATAGAATATGCTGGGGATGGGCTTTTTTTTTTTTACTTATAGGAGTGTATGATAAAAAAAAAGTTAGAGAGATTGTGACTGTTGACTCCAGGCAAAAGCAGGAAGCGTTGGGCTGAGCAACCTTATTATAATAAGAGGAGTAAAAGAGGTTCTGTAGGACAACCTGCACCTGAAAGACTTACAACACACAGAAGCCATGCTCTATACAGGTCTATTGGTATATTGCTGTGCTTTTGGTTCCCTAGCTAACCCTATTAAGGGGATGAGTTGGCAGAGTGTGTAGGCTGCCAACATTGCTTTGGTATTCTGGCTGGCAGATACTGGGAGAGACCAACAAGAAGACTGATACATGATTCAGTGGGAGAAGTCTCTTTGGATCAGTCTTTTATGGTAACCAAAAAGCTGATGTGATTTGAGGCTACGTTAAGGGAAGTATGGTATCCAGGAATATGGAAATGATAATCCCAATCCATTCTATCCTGGCCCAAAATGTTAAGAAGGAGAGGTTGTCCATATTGTTAATTGATGCAGAGAGGTCCAGGAAGATTAGGTATTTCCAGAAAGCAATTTTGGGATTTGGGAAGAAATGTAGAAGGGACAGAACCATATTGCTAACTGAAAAAATGCTTTGCTGGGAGTTCATGAGTTATGATTAGGATAGGACACGACCAACCTAAAGTTTCTAGAACCTAGGGTAGCTAACTGGTAGATGGGACCCTCTTATTACCAGGTTTAAATTATTTTGTATGGCAGAATCAAGGGGTGCTCAAGTTAGCTCAAACCAATTTCTGAACAAACCAGGGCTGGATTTCATGTTGCATTGATTGTCTAAGGTTTAAGAAAATGATGGAGAAAATGTTAACAATGCAGATTAAATTTAAAAGTGTATCATAGGTACATTTCTTTCTTCTTCCTCCCAGATAACTGATTATTCAACATTTACCAACATACCTCTGGTCAGAATCTTCTCACACTTTAATGTCATGAGTTCTCACTAATATATTCTGTTTTAACCATCTACCCATATGACATAACAAAGAAATTTTAATTAAATAACAATGTAAAAATAATGATATAATCTTAAGCTCAAACATTCCTGTACACTCCTTGAGAAGAATGGACTTTCATAAAGATGGAGACCATCTGTGGCCAAAGAACCTGTGTGTGAAGAGATACACATGCAGGGTATACTTGTGACCAAGATGGGCAGATTGAAAGATAATTCATACCTTTTTTTGCTGCAAATTTACTGATGTCTTCTACTAATGTCATTGCACCACCCTCTGTTAGACCTAGATCTATATAGATGCTGTTTTCTGTGGTTCTCAGCCAGGTGTTATTCTCTGTTGTATTTGATTGGGAATTGTTCTCTTCTGCCCCAGCCGGTGGTCATCTCCAGATATTTTCAGCATTCCCTAATATACTGCCCACCATTCATTTTTGATACCTCAGTTTCAGCTTTCACCAATTCTTTCAGTTAAATGCACCTTGCACTGTTGGTAGTGGTGGGTACTGGGGTATTGAGGTCTTTTCCTTTTCCTTGAAGGGCAGAGATCTCAGCTGTCTGATTTCTCATCCAATCTCCTGTGCTTTTGGCCAGGGCCAGAGGTGCTGTCTTGAGAGCTGTCAACCCCTCAGTCCTTATCTACTAGAGTGGCTTGGGTTGATAATGTTTTCTTTGGCAGAAATGAGCATGGATCTCCTCAGGCATCATTCTCACTCACTAGCTGGGAAGCTTTTGGTTCCCTTTTGGTGTTAGGTTTCTCTCCATTACCAGCTTTTTATAAAGTTCAGTTCTCACCCTGGCTATCTCAAAGCCTAAACTGAGATGGGTTCTGACCATTGGCTTCTTCTCAGCAATTTTCAGTTTAACTGCTTCTCTCACTCTAAAATTCTGCTCTGCTCTTGCTTTAACTGATCTTCGCCACCTCCAGCTTTTTCACTTGACCAAAGCTTTGCTGTCTTTCTCCCTTAGACTCTCACTTTATCCCTCACCTAATTTCCATCCAGAAACCTATTTTGAAGATTTTTTCAAACCCACCACCCCTCAAAGTAAATCTCCTCAGGACTCTCAGCTTCTTCTTCAAATGGAAAGAGAACTGAGTGGCTCTAAAGCTAAGATATTCTAACATCACTCCCAGAATCCCCTTTGTACAACACAGGCTATCAACTGCCACACTGGCCACAGAATTCTGCAAAGCTGTTCTATGCAAATAAGCAACTCCCAACCTGGCCAGAGGATTCTGAGCAGGTTCAAACTTGTCTCCCACTGCTTCCTGACCCAATGTCACCACACCTTCTCACTGATAAGGTGTTATAGAATAAATGACACACAAGTGGTGCCATAGTAAAATCAAAAGGTGTGTGTAGGACCTTGTTGTCAGTTTGGTGAAGCCTATGGACCTTTCTCAGAAATATTTTTAAATGCATAAAGTAAAATTGATAAATCACAGTTAGATTGTAAACATATGTACATAAATATATAAGGAATATATACATACATAATACAAAGAGAACCAATTATATTAAGATATAAAAATGATAAAATAAACACGTTTAGGAGCCCATAGGGTCTTGAGAATAGATATGTTTCTTTTGTTTTTTCCAATACTGTCTTTGTTTTGTTTTTTTTCCCATGCTAATCTTGGATTGACTTTCCACTGGATTCAATCTAAAACTTCTTTGCTCTACATCTATGTGGAACAAAAATCAGTCTACACATTTGGCTTTACATAATTAGAAAAAGAAATTAGAGCACATAAGGAATCTTAAAACATAAGCCAGTCTCTTAAGACCTCATGTAAGCTTTCTCCTCAAGTCATCTTACATGAATGCCCGATGGAAATAGGTGTAACATTTCAGCATCACTTGAGTTCGTTTGTTACCATTGTCGACTTCAGTTTCAATCGGCATGGGATTTATACAACACTTAGTACTCAGCCAGAAAACAACCTACTTATCCCTTCTGCTGCAGTCATCACACATTTCTACTCTACTTTTCTCTGAGGAAATTGAATTGCTATGAAAACATTTTAATTAAGATTTTGAACAGGGGGTAAAATTGGAGGAAGAAGCAAGGTAAATACCTGCAGCTGAAGGAAACAAACACAAAGATTTGATTTAAATATGATAACCATTTGTGGATTGATCTGTCTTTCCTGTGATTGTCAGAGGGTAAATGGCTCATCTGATAAGCTCTTAGACTCTGTCCACCTCTTCACTTCTTATGACTTCCATGTTTATTTCTCCCAGTCCTGTGTGATCTCTCATAGAAGACACATTTTGCGTCAGAGGAATACTAGTCTGAGGGAAAGAGTTACTACTTTTCCTGAAGGCATGCCTCAAATCTGAAAGGAAGATGAGAATTTCTGATTTCTTTTCTTCTTTTGAGCATCTATTAGAAGGCTATCCTTGTTTACCACCCACATATCTATTCTACTTGAAGACTTGTATTGCTACTATTTTACTTTCTATAAACCTATAAATAGTTCACCATTAGGAAAACACGCTTATTAAATTCCTGTCAATAATGCACTGCTGGGCTAGTCATTGTTTCAGTCACGTCTGACTCTTCATCACCCCATTTTGGGGTTTTGTTGGCAAAGATACTGGAGTGGTTTGCCATTTCCTTCTCCAGTTCATTATAGATAAGGAACTGAGCCAAATAGGGTTAGTGACTTGCCTAGGGTCATATAACTAGTATGTATCTGAGGCCAAATTTGAACTCATGAACACAAGCCTTTCTGATTCCAAGCCCAGCCATATCAATAAAATTTTTGTTTTAGAATAAATACTGACCCTTTTATAGAGCAGTTTCTGCCATACTTTAATGTTTCAGATACACAAACTGGGTGCACAAGCAGGCTGTATGTAGCTTATGTCATGACTGTTTGTGAGGAGACACAAAACAGATGTGAGCAAAGGCAACCTTCCTATTCCACTCTTTGCTTTCAAACCATCCTCTACTCAGGTGCCAAAATAATCTTCAGCACATATGTGATCACATCTGACCTGCTAAGAGTATTCAATGGCTATGTATTGCCTTTAGGATAAAATACAATATCCTCTCCCTGGCATTTAAATCAAATTAGTAACAACAGTAGCAACGGTCCAAGCCCAGGAGTTTCCAAAGGCTCCCATCATGGAATGGCAAGTCAGATAGATTCAGATCCCATCTCTAACCCTTACCACCTGTGTGACCTTGGGCAAATCACTTTCCTTCCTTGGGACTCGATATACATATCTGTAAAATAAGGAGATTGGATTCCATGTCCTCTCAAGTCATTCCCAGATTGAGATCTATGATTCTATATGTGAAATCTCTCTAGATGACTGTATGGCAAACCATCCACAAGCGTATGTTAAATGTGTCTTAGGTGCCAAGGACTGTTCTAGGTGTTGAAGATACAGAGAAAAATAAAACAATCTCTTCTCTTACAGAACTTACATATGTTTGTATATTACATATACAATGCACATATATGTATATTTATATGTGTAAAATATGCACAAGACAGATGCAAGCCAAAGATTTTGGGGGAAGGTAGGAAGGCTTTGTGTAGAAGTTGGTCTCTAAACTGAGCAATAAAGGAAGCTAAGTGATTACAGAAGCAGATGTGAGGAGTGATTATATTCAAGGTATGGAGAACTGACAGAAATAAGGATACAGGAGGTAAAGGTTGTGTCTCATATGAGGAAAAGTAGAATGCCAATGTTGTCAGCCCTTAGAGTGTGTAAGGGAGGAATAATGATAGTAACCAGCATTTATATAGGGCTTTAATATTTGCAAAGTGCTTTTTATGTAAACTGATTCCAACGAGATAACAGTGGATAAACCTTGGAGTCAGTAAGATCTGAGTGGGGAGATACTTAAGGCAGAAGGCCCGAAGTAATGCATGTCTTAGCCTTTCTATTTTTGTGGGGGTGGGGAATGATGGCTGGATTACATATAGGAAGGATGATGGGGATGAAATGGATTGTTCAACTCACTGACTGAATGAGCAACATGTAACAAGAAGAACGTATTCACACGAGCACAGTAGCATAGAAATGTTAGAGAGTCAGTCCTGGTGGTTAAAATTAATTCTATCTCTTCTACCAAAAGAATCCGACCAAAGTGCAAGAAACCTTGAAGAACAAAAGAAATTATATAGAATGTAGGTTGCTGTTGGTTAAAAATTTTGATTAAAATTTAAAAAACCTTTGGTACAACAATCTAAGACTGAATAAGTGTTGTTCCTGCTGTTGAAATAGCAACCCCAACCCCAAGCAAAAAAAACCAGAACACGTAGATTTTCATGGCTGACACCTGGGAGAATATGTTTGTTTTAATCTCTAGTCTTCTCTCTCCCCAACCACAACCCACTCCCCTGCCCAGTTTCCTTACGTCTGTTGAGGGTACTACTAAATTTCCTGATGCCCATGTTCCTAAGCTCAGTTTCATTCTTGACTTTCTACTTTTCCTCATATTCATATCAAATCAATTGGTCAATTTTTCAATTCTGCATCTATAACATCTCTTGAGTTTGATCTCCTCTCTACCTACAAGGTAACCTTTTTGTTCAGTCCTTATCACTCTCTACCTGAACTATTGCTGCATTCACTGGTCTCCTTGCCTCTGCTTTCTCTTTACTTCTATCCATCCTTCACATAGCTGCCAAAGTCATACTCCTAAAACAGGAGTCTGAGCATGTCACACCTGATCAATCAGAAAACATTGGTGAAATTCTTACTATATTCCAAGCACTGTGCTAAGTACACAGAATGCAAAGATATGAAGAAAGAAATGAGGAATGACTTACAAACAAGGAATTCCTTGTATGTGAGTAATTTAGCACATATAAGATAGCTACAGAGGAGATGGAAGGTAACCTTAGAGGCAGTAGGGGGTAGGAGGGAGCAGGGGAAAGGGATCCAGGAAAGGCTTTCTGTAGGAAATAGTCTTTAAACTGCACCTTGAAGGAAGACAGATCCTATGCATTAGAGATGCAGGAGGCTTCCAAGTGTGGGAGTCAGTGCAAGGTGAGTGAGATATAAGATGGAGTCTAGTGTTTGAGGTGTAGTGAATGCGTCACTATAGCGATATCATAGAGTGTGGAGAGAGGGCTAAAGTGCAAAAATACTGGAAAATAAGGAAGGGACCATACTGTAGACACTTTAAAACATCAAGGATTTTCTATTTGTTTCTGGAGATAATTGGGAATGACCAGAGCTTATTGAGTAGGGATGAGAGATCATAGTCACAGACTCACAGTTTAGGAAAATCACCTTGGAAACTAATGTGGAGGATAGACTGGAGTGGAGAGAAGCTTGAGATCCATTCTTTTTCTTTTCTCAAATAAATTTATTTAACTTTTTACATTCATTTTCACAAGATTTTGGGTTCGAAAATTTTCTCCCCATTTATCACCTCCCCCCTCCCTGATACACTGGACATTCTAATTACCCATATCACCAATCTGCCCTCTCTTCTATCATCCC
>CM053773.1:47528079-47604787 GCA_028658325.1 Potorous gilbertii
CCAGAGATACCCGCTCCCCTCTCAGCCCGTCTCTGTCACTGACCTGTGCATCTGTGGGTGAAGGGACCTTCGTGGCCACCCGGAGATTCAGGTCCCTGACGCCTGCTTGGGTCTGCTGGCTTCTCTCAGTGCCGCGTGGCCAGGCAGAGCTCCGTGGCTGGGGTAGGGGGAGGGGAGCACTCCGTAGGCCACTCCCGTCCGGGGTACCTTTGCGGTCGGTTTTTCAGGGCTCTCTGCAATGGAAATCTCCTTCACTGTATGGCTGCGCGGCTTCCACTGTTCCAGAATTTGTCAGGAGTTCTTTTTACAGGAAATCTATGGGCTGTGGATTCGGAGCTAGCAAATGTGAGTCTTTCTACTCCGCCATCTTGGCTCGGCCCCGAGATCCATTCTTAAAGAAACAGAGGGACTCACAGATATACACAGAGAGTGGATTCCAGTACTTTGTGACAGCCAGTTCAAAGGCATGGAGGTGGGAGATGGAGTGTTGTTATGTGCGATGAAAAGAGGGAAAGCCAGTTTGGCTGTATTGGAGATTGTGGGAGGAGGACAAATATCCAATGAGCCTGAGAAGATAGATTATAGTCTGGTTATGAAGGATTTTAAAAGTATATGCGAATATGTACACACACACAGAATAATATATGCATACTTGTACATACATATATATGTGTGCTCACACATATCCCACATGTATTCATTCATATATGTTGTGCTTATGTCATAGTGTACATACACAATATACATTATAGTAAAAGTAAATAATATACATATATATTATGTGAACATATAAAATATGCACATATATATTTATAAGTCATTTGCATAGAAATGATAATTAAAACCATGGGGAAATGGCAAAATTACCAAGACAGGAATATAGAGAAAAATGAGAAGAGGGCTTAGAAGCTTGACCAGCACTACTATTTAGGAGAGTGCTGTAGATGATGAGCTAGCAAACGAGACTGAGAAAGAAATGTCAGAGAGATGAAAAGGATAACCCAGAGAGTTTTCTCATGAATATGCAGGAAATGGAGAGTATCCAGAATGAGTGTTGAATGCAGTGGAGAGATCCAAAAGAATGAAGCTCTGGAAATGGAAAGATCCTTGGTGACTTAGGAAAGTGCTGTTTAAGTTGTGTAATAAAGTTGTAAACCAGCTTAAAAAGGATCAAGTGGGGAATGAGAGGAAAGGAAGTAGAAGTAGTGAGCATAGAGAGCTTTGCAAGAATGCTGGTTCATGGATGTTTAATAAGAAAGGTGCATTCAGTCAACAGAGGCCACATAGTGGACAGGTTCTGAAAATTTGTTACTGGTGATATGATAGTATGCTTTAGATGATAAATATATTGGGGTGTCAAGGTCCTGAAAAGTAATCTACTACTTTCCAATGATCTCATTATTACTGGCTGAAATAAGCCATAAGGACCATAAGAACTCTAAAGGAAAGTAAAACTGAATGTCATTTGCAAAGACCAGGGTGTTTACTGCTCAATTTGGAGTGACAAAAGAAAGAGTCAACCCTAGGGTCTTCTCTTTGTCCCTTTGCCCTAGGCTCACTCCTCCCTTTCTCCTTAGATTGGACTAGGAATCTTGAATGCATGAATACTAGTTAACAAAAATAATTAAGAGTGAGAATGCCTAGTAACAAAAGTTATGTTCCAAAATTCTGCCTTTGTGGCTTTCATTTAGTTAATGTGACAGTACATTGAAATTATGTCAACAAAAGGAATGACTAATGAGGAGAATTATCTAGAAATGAAATAGAGACCTTTGGGGAAGTATATTTCCTATCACTGGAAAATACCTACTTTCTTGGGATATTTTAGAAGGACTTCAAGCTTACAGCAAGGATTGAGCTACAGGACTTCTGAGGTCCCTTCCAATTCCAGATTGCTATCATTCTTTACTTTCTAGTGCCTTACTTCAGCCTCCAACTACCAGCTACAAACAGTAGTTCAGCAATAATCAAACCTAGAAAAAACACGTTATTATGTTTCCCTAAACCCTGAATTTAAGCATTCATGAACATGGAACGTTACCTCAAGAAACTATATGATCTAAACGTGTTGCTTAATAAATGTTGCTGAGTTGAATTGAAAAAGAAACCCAGTGAGGAAAGAGGCTAATGAGAAAATGAAGTTTCTATGCCTTGAAGTTCTATTACTTTGAGTGTTTTTAAGGACTTGAACTCAAAACTTTTAACAAATCTATCAAAGGCAGGCATATATGCTGTCTTCTGTTATTTCTGGAAATACAACAAAAAGTTTTAAGAATGGTAAGAAAGGGGAAGGTGACAGCTCTGGCATGTATGACTAACAGAAAAATTCATGTGCAGAACTTCACCAAGGCAGAGGATATAGTTTCAAATTCTACATCTGGCACTTTATACCTGTGTGACCTTGGATGTTACTTCACCTCAATTTACTCATCAGTAAAATGAGAGTTGGCAGACCACAGGGCTTCTAGGGTCTCTTGCCTCTCTAAATCTATAATCCTTGGAATTGAAATTTGCAGTTGAACAAGGATTTAGAGAAAGAATCCACAAGATTATTTTCTTCCTTTCGGATTGGTGAGATGATTTCCATGCTAGAAAGTGCAGGGAGAGAGCATAGCAGGCCAGATTTCTGTTACTCCAGTCAACCTGTACCAATGTCTTCTCACTTTGATCTCTCAAACTTCTCCACCACTTGCAGTTGGCAGGAATGCGACTGCCACTGAATTAAGCTAACAGGTATCAGTGCAATTGGATTAATCCCAATGGATTTTAGGTGAAAATATTGACCTTATTTATCAAGGTCCTTAGTTTTCACTCATGGGTTGACAATGATCTATATAATTTTTAGTTGCCCACAACTAGTTCTCTGATGAGTCAAATGTTTAAGATTAAGAGATAAAAGAATCACATTCATTCATTTATTGATATATTCATTCAATCAAATATTTGCCAAATGCCTATTGCATTTATCTTCTTCAGTCTCCTTGGGTGAAAGTGTAAACTTGAGTGTGATGTGAGTTCACATACACAGTTAATTAAACAATGACCATTTCATTTTGTTGAGGACAGCAGCTTTGAGATAAAACTTTAAAACATAAAAAAACAATAACCACTAAAAAAAACAGCTCCCAAGGTTTTATTTTATTTTAAGCCCACTTCCACCTTGGTGGGCAGTCAATGGGCACCTTGCTATTCAGTGGTAATCTGCCATCCCCTGCAGGGAGCTCAGCAGCCCACACCTAATCAGGGACAATCATAAGTAAAATTGTTTTGCACAGTTTGGATATAATTAGAGCAGCTTTCTTGTTAGTGATTCATTATCGAGCTACACTACTTTTAGTACCAGCAAACTCAAATCTAAATTTCTGTAAAACCAGAATGAGAATTATTTATAAAGAAAAGGGAGCCAGGACAGGAATATTATTCTATCCCTTCCACTCCCAACCCTTACCCCAAAGGTGCAAATTGCAAAGCAGACCCTGGTGACAGACTGTCAGCCTCAACTGTTTTACAATAAGCTGCCTAGGTCCTGTTCCCAGAGGAAGAATCCCTGCTGTTTGAGACCCAGAGATATTTGTTGCTGAATTTCCTTGGTGGCTCCTTTGATCTCTAGTTTCCCATTTCCTTCCAGGAAAGAGCATATTAATTTTTAGGGATACTAAAAATGTTATATACATAAAGTGCTTATTTATGTTTTACCTGCCAGTTTGTTCTCAGTGAAGTTTAGGAAATATGCTGAGTCCCGTTCTCCTTTCAGTGAGGATGAAGTCAATTATTACCCAATGGCTAGGCAGCCTGATTACCTACTGAAGTTTATTTGGGGTCAAGACACAAATCATGCCCCTGACACACCGGCTCTGTCCTCTAAGGCAAGTCTTTTACCTTCTCGGATCAGTTTGCAGAGAAAGTGCAAACATTCCCTAATCAAAGGAGTTTCTTCATTTATGACCTCCCTATACTGTTAAAATTGTAAGTCTTAGTCCTAACCCTATTACTTGGACTCATGGGATGAATAATATTATAATAGAGCGTTAGTGACCTTGGAAAAAATTGGATCTGTGTCTTGCTTATAGGCAAATAATATGGGTGGGTGAGCACAGGTGTGCTTCTTGGATTTGAAAGATGATATATTGTTGGTAGTATATGACCTAGAGGCAATGCTGGACCTGCCTCCATGGTGTGTCCTAAGGAGGTCCTCAAGATACCACCCAGGTAAATCATCTCCCATATTATTCGGTAGTGTTGGATCCCTGAAATTCCCACCTTTAGATTTGATCAAAGGCCTTGAGATGAGCAAGGTGGTGGAGGTGGTAATACTGAAGACTTTATGTATTTTATCTCATTTGATGTGATAGCCCCTGAGAAAAATAGAAAGCTATTATTCCCATTTTACAGATGAGACTTAGAGAGGTTAAGTCATAGTTTACTGCATTGACTTCTGGACACAAAGCCAAGATTACCAGGGGAATCCTGTTTAACTTAATTTGGGGGAAAAGTGGTTTTAGCTATTAACTATGTTCACATAGTCCTAACTTGACAAATGACACTTTTATCTTTATTAAAACAGGTCTTAGAGAACTTGTCCCTGGCAATTAATTTCATTATTAAATATTGTCTCTCCATGTATATGTGTGTGCATGTGTGTGTCTATTTATGGTTTACCTGGTAGCTGCTATCTGTTCTCAGGGATGCTTAGGAAATGTGCTTACTCTCTCAGGTTTCTATTTCCTCATCTATAAAATGGAAAGAATTACAACAACAGTGATGATGATGATGATGATGGTGATGAACACCTATCGCACAAAGCCATTGTCAAGTTTAAATGAAACAATCAGTTGAAAAACTTTCCCTAAGCTCTGCATGTGTGTCTGGCATGAAAATTGACAAGCAAATGTCACCTATTACTATTATATTTACATTTTTCTCCTCAATGAAGGAGGCAGTTCATTTGGGCAAAATTTCAAAGACAACAATAACAGGTGACATTTGCTTGTCAGTGCAGATTTGCTGTGCTGCCTCCTTCATTCAACCTCCACCTACCCCCAGCTGCAATTCCAGTGATCCCCCTTTCTTTTCCTCCCTTCCTCCTAGCACTGTTACGGACTTCTGCCACACATTTCACTTTTAATATGTAGAAGAGTTGTTTCTGCGCCTATCTTGTATCTCCTCTTTAAATGTTCCTGGAAGGCAGAAACTACTAAATTGCAAATGTCTTGATGTCAGCCCTTGGTTTCATGTTTATGATTTCAGCACAGCACATATATGTAGCAGTTATTCAGTCATTTTTGTCATGTCTGACTCTTCATGACCTCATTTGACGTTTTCAGCTCATTTTATAGATGAGGAAACGGAAGCAAACAGATTAAGTGACTTGTCCAGGGTCACATAGTTAGTAAGTGACTGAAGGCACACTTAAACTCAGGTCTTCCTGACTCCAGACCTGGCACTCTCTATACTTCACCACCTAGCTGTCCCTGTATATAGAAGAGTACCCTGTAAATCACAGGGGAGCTCGGTTGAACTCAGAGCACTCTGGGTAGTCCTTTTTGACTGAGATTGTCAGGATCAGAATTACAATTTGTAGTTCATATGCATGTTTAATTTAAATGGAGTTTTAAATCCCTATCCTTTAAAAGAAGAAATTTTGGAATCTATTTAGGATAAAACAGACCTATATAGAGGGCAGCTAGTAGATCTCTAATTCATTTAAAGTAATATTGTTAGCTTGCTGTCAAAGTTTCAAATACATATATTTTAAATGGATTTTGTATTGATCTAAAGAATTTTAAATTTTCTGTTCTCACTTTGAAGTTGGAGTCAAACACACCTTTATACTTAGGTCACTAGGTTACATTAAGGGAAGCGGGTTGTCCTCTGTAAAACTGCAGAAATAGGAGCTGTTATTATTAATATTATGTTTGGAGAAACTCACTTGTTTTGGGACCTTGGGCAAGTCACTCAGGGTCTGTCAACCTCAGTTTCCTCTTCTATAAAATGGGATCATAGTAAGACCTGCCTCACAGGATTGCTGTGAGAATCAAATGAAATTATGTATATTAAGTCCTTTACAAACCACAACATGCTACATACATGATAGTTATTATTACATGTAATATTGGGTATTGCATCACTCTTTTCACATCCTCTAGTATACTTAGCTAGAATTTCATAAATACTTCCAGATTCTAAATATATGCAAATATTAAATTATCCAATATTTAATTATTCTGGCCTTATTTTGTTTAAAGTGTCCTAATTTCTCTCATATCCAGTTTCTCATATACTTAAAAAAAAGGTGTATTCTGATCTCTGTGACTTCTGAGCAGCCAAATGAAGGCAAGGAAAAATGCAGATGAAGACCCATTGAGGGCAAGTGGCCTGATCTCACCAGTGAGATGTGGGGGAAAGAAAAAACAAAGGAGAAAAAATACCCACAGACAGGATTTTGAGAGCTGAGATGGCTTCGGAATAAAATGAGGGTGTTCTCTGTACAGGCAGATGAATGACAATGGGAAGGGCTTCCAAGAGGTTATTTCCATCTGCCTATGACATTTTCAGTGAGGCAGAGATTGTAAAGACAAACCTCATCAATATGCTAATCTCTTAACTGAGTAGTTGTACATATTAATATATTTAGTTCAGACAAATGGAATCTTCTTTGAAGCTATCTTAATAAAACAGAGATTTTAGCTATTTCTGTCTTTTGACCTCATAGTACACATGAATCTCCTCTCTGGATTCTGTAGGGAAAACTTGCAACTATTTCCTCAGATTATTTATTTGCTATTTTATTTAACTTTTGTTTTTCTGATGCCTTTCATAGTTTTTTTTTTTAAATCTAGAGCATATATGATACCTATAATAAATCATCTTCATTTAAGTGTTGCAAAGAAGTCACTGCAAATCTGTGGCTCAAAATCTGCTGGATTTTGTTTATTTATGTTGAATAAAATTTTTGTTTTTGAAAAAATACCAGTCCTTTTATAGCACAGTTTCTGCCATAAGCTGAGATTTTATATCTGCTTCAGATATACAAATTGGGTGCACAAGTATGTTGTAGCTTATGTCATGACTGTGTGTGAGGAGAGACATAACAGATGTGAGCAAGGACAACCTTCCTACTCCTCTCTTTTCTTTCAAATCATCCTCTACTCAGGTGCCAAAATAATCTTCAGCACAGATCTGAACATACCTTACCTACTCAAAAATATTCAGTGGCTATGTATTGCCTTTAGGATAAAATACAATAGCCTCTCCCTGGCATTTAAAGCCTGGCACAATCTGGATACAGCATTCGTTTCCAGATGCATTCTATTATGGAGACCATTCCCATGCCAATGAGATGACAGATCTATTAAGTGCTTCTGTGCAATTGAATGGAAAATGTCTCTTGGGATACCCAATTTGGGTGGGATTCTGAAGCTCTAACTAAGGCATCTTTACCCATGTAGGGCATATTGAGTATATTGAGAAATGCATGTATGAATATATGAATGAATGAAAAACTGTGCTAGGCACTACAGATAGAAATATTAAAAGTAAGATATTCTGACATCTAGGAGCTTGTTTCCTAATAGGAGAAGATAGTACATATACAAATGTTTCCAGGGAGGAACAATGTAGTCTGGAAAATCACAGGGTAGTGAATGGAGTCATTGGGTAATTGATTGACACAACCTTTCCAAAAATGGTAGAATGGTAATATTGGTCTGATTATCCTTCCTAAAGAAAAAGGTAGAAAAGGGTAATGGGGGAGATTAAGCAGATAAACCCAGTGTGACCTGACAGGAACAGAGGATGCTGGGTCTGGGGAGGATTAGACATTTTGAATTCCCAGTAATTAAGAGAACCTTAAACTGAATGGGAGGTAAAATGTAGAGCAGTAGCAACCTTAACAGCATGGCAGGAGGAAGGCAGGGTGGGGTATCAGGGAAAAGCTAGATATTACACATCTCACCAAATCAAGACATCACTACAGTGACAACAGATATGTCACATGGTATTAGAAATTGCACTTTAAAGTAATAACTCATTATATGATATCAGTAATCAATCTGAAATGTAGTATTAGTAAAAATCTGATTACTTAATTTAACATTATTTTTTAACATCCTATTAAAATAGAAGGCTACCAAAAACTTAATTTCCGATATGATTTTATATTTCCAACATTTGATCTGTCTATTCATATGCAACCAGGTTTATCAACTAGGCATATTATATCTAAAATGAAATTCCTTAAACAGAATGCTTAAGCATCCTTTTTCTTTCTTTTTGGTCCATAAACTAGGTCAGATACGTTTATTTTAAATCAAAAGCTTGTGGTCTTGATATACAAGAGACTTGGCAGGGTCTTTTACAATCCACAGTTCAGTAAAGAGGCATTGACACTTTACACAGGGATTTAGTGAAAGCTTATAGGCTAAGCTAGCTCCAGAAGTGGCATCCAAACCTGACCAAGAGTGCTTGATTAATTCCATGGAAATGACACATCTCTTGCACCATTACTCACATTAGTTGGGACTGAATAGAACAGACACTTTTCATCTCCTATGAAGTGAAACTGACCATGTGATAATTCTCACCAAGCTTTTCTTAATCTCTAAACAGGGAACAAATTTAACAGTGTTAATAAATCTTTCTTCATTCTTGGCTAATTTTTTCCTCTTTGGGAAATTAATCAATTCTCTCCTGCCCGTCATGCCCAAAAGAGCACTAACTGTGTTGGACAGAACGCAGCGGGCAGAAGACAAGTGGATTACCTTCTTGAAGGCATTCCCTATCTTGTGGTGTTCTATAGGGAAAAGAGAACATAGGAAGGACTCCAGGGACCTAAATTCTCAGCTCAGCTATGACAGAATTAATCATATGACTATGAGAAAAATAGTAGTTTCATTGGGTCTCAGTTTCCTCATTTGTGAAATGAGGAAATGAAATAGTTATCTGTAAGGTCCTTTTTGCTCTAAAGTTCTATTATAATTCCTCCTTCACTCTTTTCTTATACCTCAGCTATGCTTGATTATTAGGGATATTTCTAGGACATAAACAATAGTTTTGGTGTATTTATTTGCCTAACCTGTGACAGGGCTAGCCTACCCTTGCTTCAAAATTATGAGCTGATATCCTTGAGTCATCTTGAAGAGTCTCAAGACCTTTAGTCAGAATTATATGATTCATAGCCAGCACTTGGCAAGATGGAGGCTTTTAGATATTTTCTATGGTTAGTGAAGGCATTGACATTGCATAGTACCATGCTTAGAAGAGTTCAACTTAGGCAAAACAGATGCCAAAACCAGCAGACCACAAGGGCCCAGAGATTGTCACAGCAAGCAGACATTGGTTTTACTGAATCAAGAGACATGGCAGCCAAGGGTGCTACTAGTCTAGAGCACAAACTCTTATAACCCTTACATAAGAGGTTCTTCCCTAGCTCAGAAGGCTGGATCCTGGGATATTCTGTCCCTCTCTTAGATCATACTCTCAACTTGGGAAATCTGGGAAAATGTATGCATAGGGTATACTGAGACTACCTCCCAACTTATGAGTATATAATACAGACATAATGTTTATGAAAAGGGATAAGGACTAGACTTATGATTTCACTAGAACAGGGAACTCCTAAGTGAGAAACTCTTTCTACCAATGCAGGTTGTCACCTTCTCTACAACCTGTCAACTTAGAGTTGCCCTGAAAGGTTGTGATTTTCCCAGGTCACAGAACCAATATGACTAAGTAAGGACTCGAACTCAGGTCTCCCTGGCTGACTCTCTGTCTACTACACAACATTGCTTCTATCAAAAAGAAAAACAAATCCCCCCAAAAGCAAAATATACATTTTAGTGTGAACAACTCTTAGATCCAAAGGAAGGCCTTTACTGGCATTAGCTTGACCCTCTATGGAGGATTTATAGAAATACAGTATGATAAAGAACAGATGGGGTGGCCCTTTGCACTAGTGGAGGGAATGTCCTCATTGAAGAAGTCACAGATAAAGCAGCAAATGATGGATTGCGCTATAATCTGTACATTCTTGTCTTCAGACTCCAGTACCACCTTTACCCCCACCTTGTGATTAGGAGCTATATTTGCAAGACAACTAATGAGTGCTGTCTAGAGTACAGTTAACTTGCCGTGACTGAATCTTTCTCAAATCAACTTCTTGCGAGGACAATTTTGACCCTATCATACATATACACTAAGGAAAGGGAGATTTTTCTTACTATTCTAATATTAAATTCTTAAGGACACCTAAGGGCATTTAAGGATGTCCTTGGGCATCTTTGAAATAATCTCATCTTCCTGCCAGAATTTAGTCAAATTAAATATACATACTCATGGATTCCATGCTTGTGAATTTGTATTGACCATCACATTTGAGAACTGACATTTAAGTATAAAGCAGTTCTGTTCCTGTTAACTTCAAATGAGGCTTAATTAAGCAAAATTATTTATCTATAATTGACAGGCAGAATGGCATAGTGGGAAGAGCACTGGATTTATGAGAAGATCTCGGATCAAGCACCAACTGTTCCACTCATGAGTTTTTTGACCATGGGTAAGTCAGATTCATAATCAATAACATGGTCTACATGATAGTTGTGAGGATCAGAGGAAATAATACACGTGGAAGTGGTTTGCAGACTATTTAATATAAAATAAGGTTTTGCTTTATGATTCTTTGTAGGGCTATAATTCTAAGATTCTAGTCTTAGTTTTCTGAAAAGAAAACTACAAAAATTAGGAAAATAGATGCTACAGTCAATGAGACAATACAGAAAATATATAATAGATGGAATGATTAAAGGCTATTGTTACTATGGAAATATGTATATGCTTATTATAAATAGATTTCAATTTTATTTGTACTGTTCTCATTGAAATATATTTAAGATATACCACTAACCTCAATAATTTATATAATACTTGAAAATTAAAGTGAAGAAAAAGTATTTTCATCAAGATATTACATTAGAGATAATATATTACATTAAGAAACATGTCATTTTGCCTAATTTTAATGGGGACTTAGAGTTAAGGCAATGAACTAATAATTCACTAGAATCTCCCCATAGAGGTTTCTATGCCTCAGAATACAAGAAAAATATTTCTTCTGTACTCTTCATAGAGCTTTGCATGTGGTAGGTACAAAATGAATGACCAAATGAAGAAAATTCTGGAAGACAAGGGATTTCAGTGACATCCCCAATATTATTAATCAAAGGTTCACATTCTTCTGTTCTGTCATGGAAAATTTTTTAAGCTCTATTCTACTTTGAAATTTTGTGTTTATAGAACCATTTCCACCTCCATTACCCAATACTTGGACTCTAACCTACCAGAAATGCATGTTTGCCACCAGTATGACCTTGGGCAAGTCATTTAGCCTTCCTGGGCTTCATCATCTTAAAATAAGGGCATTGGATCATGATCTGAGGTAACATCTCATACTTTAAACTGAGGCTGGAGAAGAAAACGCACTCCCAGTCATCCATTCTTCCACAGTCATCCTTTATTCTACATTACTTCTTCTTAGCAGTCTTATGAACCAGGTTTTTCAGAACAATCCTGAAGTCAAGAAAATAAACTTCTTTTAATGACGTGTTGTCAAAGGAATATCCTTTTTCAGATCATGGCTCCCAAATATGGCATCTGCAAACTATGCTTAGATATATAAGCAGTCTTCTTTTATATCTTATCTGATGGTATCTTCCTTAAAGGCTATTATAGCAAATGAGATAATGTAAAGTAATACACCTGTTAAAATCATAAAAGTCCTTCTACCCAATAAGTCACTGCCATACCAGTGGTTATAAATGTGACTTTCTGACAATCAGTACATGCTCATGTGAAAAAAAAGAAACCAAAATTAAAAAAGAAGGGCCTGAACCAAAGGGTTCTGAGCCTCAAAGTGGGCATCAAAAATGAATAGTCATATGGTGAGGATGGGGAGGAGGAGAGGACGTTAGGTTATATAAATGAAAGAACTTACAAAAAATAAAGCTGATCTCTTTCCTGTGAATCAGTTTACCAGTTCACAACCCTCACCATCTGTCCAATTAAAAACTCAATTCAGTTAAGAGAGTGCCTAATTTTCTGTTGCTAGTAATGAAGGAATCAGAAATTATTTACTTCTAGTTAGTCTTATTCCGTGATCATAAAATTATTCCTGTATTTGTGGCCCTTTTTTAACACGACTTGACTGATCTGTAGAATGACAAAAAAAAAACACTTCAGAAATCCTAAAACACCATGTAAATGCAGGATCTTGTTACTGTCATCATGGCAATGGAAATGGAAGGTCTTGGAACTCCAATGCCCTTTGCATTTTATCACTACAACTATTGATTATTAGGGGGAAATAGAAATTCATAAAACAATGATCATGAGCAGGAATGTTTCAAAAACAGTAAATATTGTCTATAAAAATATGTGTGTGTTTGTGTGTATGTGCATGTGTGTGTGCATGTATGTATGCATGCACACATGTGCCTCTGTGTATTAGGGGAAGGTGACGACTATCCCAGTGACCAACTTGAGCAGCATTGGATTTCTACCTTTCTTGCTCTAAGTCTAGTCTAGAGTCTCCTCTATTCTTAAAAGTTGAAGTATTCTCTTCCTGGTTAATATTCCTGAAAGTTTTCATTTGTTTGTTTGTTTCCTTTTAAAATCCCATACCATAATCTGCTATGAAGGACTCAAACCATTCTGGCTGCTTATTCTTTCGAATCCTATTGGACTGAGATCAAAACCAGAGAATCGTCAATTCATTAGAATTTATTCCTGAAAATGGTGTCTGTTTAGTTTTGTTTTATGGATAATGAAATATTTCCAGTTTTTTTGTGTTTAAATACTCTGTGACCCCATGACAAGGAGAGCACAGTATAAGGGAATCTGATGTGCCATAAATATAGTCGTTATTTCTAGCTACTTGAAAATTACCAGTATCAACAAGGATAGGAAAATCTTCAAATTAAACTTAGAATATAAGACACAGTAAATAACTCTTTTTCAAAATGAATGTTACTAAGACTCCATCAAATGTGAAATCTGAACACTATAAATCCTGGAAAGCATAATATAAGACAAAGGAAGAATTTTCTCTGAAGTACATGTTATTACCTATGACTTTTTCTAGACCTTAAGGTAATTAAAATTATTTGGATGCTCTTGCTTTTGGATTTAAAATCCTCTGAAATTGTTCATTGGTTCTGACACTGACAGAGTTCCAAAGCTGGGGTGGGAGAGATTTTAGCTTCTTTCATTTCTTCTATGTTACCTACAACTCTTGCAAAAGTAAATGTCTCTAAAACATTATCATCCTGCCACCTGAATACTTAATCATGTCTCCTTTCACTAACAACCTAAAGTAATTTAAAGTTTTATAGATGTCACTTCCTTTTTCTACATGCTCAAGTTTATTCTTTATTTTTGAATGTACCTGTCTGTCTAGATGTTTGTGAAGCTTCCTGATTATCATTTATGTCTTGAATGTTGTTTTTGATTTTCTAAAATTTGTTTTTGATCGTTTTCTCTACTGTTTAATTGAAACCTTTGTGGTACCTGGGGCATGAAGGATGTATGTCATTTTGGGGAGGCATTCCTTTGGTTAGAGCTATTTTCCAGAAACCAAGAAATTCTCTCAACTCAGCAACCTAAGGTATAGATTCATTCATTTTCATACTGGCTCCTTATACTTTGTTGCTCTTCTGCATTCATATAGGCATCTATCTATACAGTTTTCTTCCACACTTACAGTTTGACCCTGGACTGGAATAATACTACAAGAGAAAAAATAAAACCTAAGCATGTTCTAAGTATTCATAAAACTTATTTCAATCCATTGGACTACCCTCCTTCCCTTCCCAAGGACTGACATTGGAGTCTTCTGCCTTACTGAACCTTCCCCCTTTCTCCTGTGGTCACTACCACATCGGTCACAATCTCTCTGTCTCCATCTCCCTGTCTCTCTCTCTGTCTCTCTCTCCCTTTCTCTCTCTCTGTCTCTGTCTCCCTCTCTCTCTGTCTCCCTCTGTCTCTCTCTGTCTCTGTTTGTCTCTCCCTGTCTCTCTGTCTCTGTCTCTCTCTCCCTGTCTCTCTGTCTCTCCCTCTCTCTCTCTGCCTCCATCTCTTTGTCTCTCAGTCTGTCTCTCTGACTCTGTGACAATGTCCATTCCATTAATCATTCTGGGGCCATTTTACTTAGCTCAACTTTTCTGCTCTGGATCTATAAACCTATCTCTGCCATTGGTGGTACATGGTTCTTCAGTCCTCAATTCTTCCAATGTTTCCATATTCTATCTCAGAGGTATGATATAATGGAAGGAACTTGCGTTCAAATCTTGCCTCAGTCACTTATAAGATGTATAAAATTGAGTGAATTATTTAATCTCTGTAAGGCTCAGATTTCTCATGGGTCAAATAGAGTGATAGAAACAATCTCAGGGGATTGGGTCAAACTTTAGGAGCTCATGTTCTATGAAGAAGCTCTTCTAAAATGCAACTGTACATTCATTTTTTAATAGCTTACTGAGAATTACTTCAATGAATGGAAATCCTTCTTCTTAATACATAGTTGATGTCAATTGCTAAGCAATCAAGTTTTGACTGAGGAAGGTGAGGAAAAAATAATTCTGGAACATGAGGCAGATAAGGAAGGGCAGATGTTCAGTGGAGAAAATAGTGAACCTTCTCATTCTAGGCAGACAGAGCATGGGAGCATGAAGGATGAAGGGTAGAGAATACACCCCCTTCTCTCCTTTGACACGCCACCATTCTCAGGGAAGTGCTCTTCTCCTCATGCCTGAAATATTGCAATATCCTGCTAGTGAGTTTCCCTGCCTCAGGCCTCCCCACCCCAATCCATCCTCCATCCAGCAGCCACAATAATGTTCTTCAGGTACTGATCTGACCATATCATCTCTCCGCTAAATAAGTTCTGTATCATCTACAGGATCAAATAAAAAAAAATCCTATTTAGCCTTCAAAGCCCTTTATAACCTAGCCCTAACCCTCACCTTTCTAGTCTTCTTATATCTCACTCCCCACTGTCTACTCTTGCAACCAATGACACTGATCTTCTTGATATTCCAGGAGCAAGACACTCTACCTCTCAGTTTGGGGCCGTTTCTCTGACTGTCCCTCATATCTAGAATGCTCTCCTCTTCATTTCTGCCTCCTGACTTTCCTGGCTTCCTTTTTGGTCTCAGCAAAAATCCTACCTTCTACAGGAAGCCTTTCCCAACAATTCTTAATTTTAATGTCTTCCCTCTGTAAATTATTTGGCGTATAGCTTGTTTGTACGTATCTGCTTTTTGTTGTTGATGCTATCGTCATATCCATTACATTGTGAGTTCCTTGAGGGCAGGCAATATCTTTTGCCTCTCTTTGTATGCTCAGTGCTTAACACAGTGTTAAGCACACAGTAGGTACTTAATAAATGCTTATTGACTAGTATATAAGAAAGAGAGGTTGCTGATTTGAGAGGAGACTTCAGAAAGAAGATAGGAAGCAAGCAAAGAAAAATTATAAAGCATTTAAAATTTCTCCCCAAGTCCTAAATCCTGGAGATAAACAGCTACCTGGTTTGACTAAAAACTCATTTTACCCCAAGCAACTTCAAGTATTTATTGTGTAGATTGCCTGTGCATGATTTATAGGCTTGAAGACGGTTTTACAGAGCCCACTGGACTCACCAGAACTTAGGGACAAATCACCTTAACACATTATTTGCACATTCTGAATCTAGGGGGTATGGATTTCAAGGTCTTACTCCCTGCCTTTATTTTTAAAACATCTTCATAGAGCCAAAATATTTATGAGGCAGTGGGCCATGCTTTCTAAAACAGACCCAAGTTTAAAGAACTCACATTACAACAAGCAAACCCTAACTCATAAATAGCTTATGTTGTGAAAGTTCATTTGTAAGTCAGTCTCTCAGAATTTAGAAGTCACTTCCCCAGGGGAACAATGTTTTAGTTGTGGTTAGGTTTCACAAGCTAGTAAGATTATTTAATCCTAAACAAACCTTAACTACAGATCCAATAGGACTAAGTATATCACTTGCATTTTTGCCATTTTTTATAGGAAAATGTGTTGAAAATTTAAAACCAAGATAGAAGTAACACATCTCCCTCTTTTGCTTCTGTTGGAGATTCTGGTAGAATGGGAGGATGGGCATGAAACTCCTATCCTTTGGAAGCAGCAGGGAAAGAGTACAACTGGTGAGGTATTAACGATTTCTCATGTTGGGGGAATTGATTGTGAGTTCTTTGAGGACAAATCTGCCATTTAAAAATTCTCTTGTCTTTGTATTTATAGTACCTGAATATGGAAGGTATGTAAAAATGTTTGTTGGTTGGTCCTGGATTGGTGAAAGTGAATTCCTCTGGAATGAAGTCATTTCTACTTAGCTGCAGTAACAACTACAGAGGAATGTGTCCTCTGTAAGAGTGAGGTTGAAAGATGGGGGTGGTGAGCTCTGGTAAAAGCTATTGCTCCTATTCATGTGTTCTCTAAACAAACTTTAGAGCAGTCAGTGTGTTTGGCTCAGTTTCTGATGAAAAAAAATACAAATTTTTGCCTTTCTTGTCTGTTCTCCACAATGAAACACCTGATACAACTATCCAAATTAATCAGGACAGTAATATCTATATCCATTTTTGCCTTGATTTTTATTGAGATTCTTTAGATTAACCACAGATTTGGAGATCTGAGTTAACCAAATTCTGACACTATCTTAGTTCTCCTGTTTACCTGGTATATTTATAGGTATACTCAAATGGAACTGTAATGTCACTAGTATAGTTTTTCTCTCTAAGAATATAGTTAGAATTCTCACCAATCTGAGCAAGTCTTTTCCATATCCTCCCACAGGTCACCACAGGGAATCTATCCACTATGGTAAGTGTCTTCTTTAGTTTCTCTCAATATCATGAAAAGATGAGTACAGCACATGACCTCTCTACTAGTTATTCCTTTCTCTTGCTATATAACCAACCCATCTTCTATTTTTCACCATTTCATTTCTTTGATGGTCTCTTTTATTCTGGTGAATCTTTGTAATTTTTTTTTTTTGGTATCGTGTCCCAGCCTGCTCACACACACTATCATCTCTCCATTGCCCTCTACTTATTTTAAATTCATCAAAAACACTAATGTTATGTGATTTGCCACCACACCATACCAATATTATTCCTGAAAGGACAGGACTTTTAGGAAGAGGTTTGATGTCACATATCTGGCTTTAAGTCAGGATGTTCTGGTCACTTCTCACATTGGCATTGTTTCCCACTCCAACTTTTATTGAATGTCAATGAATCTGTCAGACAATCAATCAGTCTATCTATCTACATACATTCATACACACATATATACATGTATGCATGTTTCCTGTACAAAAATTCCTCTTTGTGAATTCTTTGCTTGCTAATGCTTTTATCAACATAAGCCCAGCTAATACTATAACTAGTCTTTTTATTCTTTTGAAATCATCCTGGACAAAATACTGGGGGAAAAACCTGTAAAGGGAAGAATGACATTAACTTAGGAACAGAGTAAATGACCTAATGCAATGTTCCACTCTTATTTTGAGATCTTGTGATCAGAGGAGCCCTTCTGATCAGTGGCATGCAGAGGGAAGTGATCAAGCATTGTATCTGTATTCAATCCTCCAGTGGCAGAGAGATATTTTGCCTAAATGCCATTTGTGGAAAATCATTGGAAGAGGAAGAAAGGGAAAAGATAAAGGGAGAGAGGGAAAGAGGGAGAAAAACAGAGGGAGGGAATGAATAGAGAGACCCACAACACAGTGACAGAGACTGAGACAGAGAGAAAAAAAATCAAGAGATAAGTGTTTTCTACCTATAGCTATACTCCATGACTCACAAGACAGTGGTGCAGAGAGGATCATAAAACTCAAACCACTGGCTGTCTTTGAGCTCTTTAAGGCTCAGTCCAGGGCATCTGTAAATATGCAGCCAGAACATTTGTAACCCATATAGGATTGAGGAGTGAACAGCTGCACATAGTTGTCTCCGGTGCTGTAAACCTGTCATCAGCGCTGTATTGTTTACATATGGCTACAAGGTCTCCTAGCCCAGCATCCCTAAGCTACACAGCAGCGGCAAATGCTTACATGACAGCTGTGTCAATTGGAAACAGCATTGTGAGCTTATTTGTTTCACTGAGGCTCCAATCCCTCCCCCTGCCCAACTCCAAGACACAAATCTAATTCTTCCCTCTTTTTTAATGAGCTCAGTGTTAATAATAGAACTGCAGTGCAGATGCTCGAAATGGAAATAGCTAGCATTTCCCTAACAAGACTCATAATTCTGCTAGAAGTAATGGATTTCAAGTGAAATAGCTTGAGCCAGAGAAGAATGGTTATAATTCATGACCAGACGTCCAAATGAAATCAAAATCTGGGAAACATGCAAAGTGCTAATTTTCTACATCAGTGGAATTTATCAAGTTCCCACTGATTAATTTGAACAGCGGTTTGGTTGTTCCATTGACAGGGCTTTGTTTGCCTTGCAAAGACATCTGAACGACATTGATTTAAATATTATTACAACTTCCCGGTTTTGCGAAATGCTTTTAAAACTGAAAATCAATATCCTCTGAATTACAAGTGGCAGATATTAAATGAGTTTTTTTTTCTTTCCCCATTTGAGTGCAAGACTCCTATTTACTATATCAATGAGGTAAATAGCAATAAATCTACTTTGGAGCACAATTACCGAGCATATCTCAAGGAAGCCAGTTCTAATTCGTTACTGTTGCTTTAGTTTATTACTAGTTTTCCCAAAGAAAATGCTTATTATGTAATAATGCCTATCTGCAAGCAGCTTCTTGAAAAAAAAGAAAAAAAATGCTTCTAAAAGGTTTACAAGGATAAGTCAATATCAAGAGGAGGCCTTTAAATTTCTTTCTAACTACCTTGAATTCTAAAGAGGAAAAGTACTCTCTTGCAGGAATTAGCGAGTCTGAAAGGTTAAGGTGCTAATGCCTTGCAGATGATTGGAGGGAGGGAGTCTTTCATTTAAACTTGAAGATGTTGACTAAAGTTCAGTATATTTCACTTGCTTTTCTTGCTATAGCTTCACTCCATGACAAGTGTTCCTCACAGTCTGGAGGCGTGTTTTGTGTTGCAGGGCCCTGTGAATTTGAGTAGGGCACCTCCAAGAAGCATCAGTGAGCACTAGAGGGACATATTTAATCAGTCACTCAGTATGAGAAAAGTTAAGAAATTACGAAAAAAAAAGTAGCCAATTAATTTATGTCGCTCTATTATCATTCATTGTATATCACTTACCAAAATAATGCTTTTTGACTACCAAAAAATATTCCAAGTTCTCCTTGAGTTTGACTCTCTCCCAATTATATTAGAGCATTTCACCCCCATCTGCTTTTTTCATTTTCTTAGTCTCCTGGTATGAGGATGATTTTCCCAGGCTGTTTCCTCTTGTCAAATGAAGTCTTACCAAGTTGTACCTTTCTGTCCCAAGCTAAGTTGAGCAAGAAGCTTTGCACGCAGCAAGTGCTCAACTTATGATCACTGTCTAATACAATAGACAGTGTAGTTCAAATGTAGTTCAAAAACATATTGTAATTCAAGAAGACTTTAAAAAAAAATCCCCTCTCTTGATGGTCAAATAGCTTGTCCTTTTCTCTGTCAGGGAAGTGATCACTTTTTTTTTCTCCCTCAGAACATGTTTTCCCCCAAGTTACATCTGAAATGCTTTGTCACATTCTGCATAGGTTGGGGCTGAAATTGCCATGGCCTTCCGCACCTTATACAAGATAGAGCTCTTGAGAGGAGGCAAGTCTCTAAATTCTGCAGCTGACGTACTAACAGTGATGGAAGGTAGATATCCCAAATACACTGTAACTTATTTCTTCCCATGTGCATATATATTAGAATTTGAAAATGGCATTTTTTTCCTAAGCAGTACAATGAATATTGCTGTGATCCACACAGAGGAAGCAGTGAATAGTTGCCTCCTCCAATCAAATTTAAGCCCCTCAAAGACAAAGCCCTGTTTCCTTTTCTTTTGTCTTAATATATTTAACAAATGGCACAGAGTAGATTCTTAAGAAATGCTTATTGATGGATATATCAATTTACATTTCTATAGCACTTTAGGGTTTGCAAATTGCTTTACATATATATGTTATATGCTATACATATGTATTTTTTCTGACCTTCCCAACAACTTTGGGAAGTAGGAATACTATTATGTCCATTTTACAGATCAAGAAACTGGAGATAAGAAGGGTTATATGACTTGCTAGGATCACAAAGGAGTAAGTACCAGAAGTGGAATATAAACCAAGTGTTCCCCTGATAGATCTAGCACTACTCTACCATATCACATCCCATTGCAGCCTTTAACGTAAAGTGGGGTGAAAGACTTTCAACGTGGAGTCAAGCCAGACCTGGATTTGAAGCATTTCTCCAGTTATTGACTGTGTGATCAGAGGCAAGTTCCCTTAGTCTTTCATAACCATGGTTTCATCGTTAAGAAAAAAAGAAAAAAGGATAATGAGAGAGTGAGAGAGAGAGAGAGAGAGAGAGAGAGAGAGAGAGAGAGAGAGAGGCATATACGTGTATATGTGTGTGAAAAATTGCACTAAAACTTCCAGGACACCCTGTATAGTAACTGCCTCAGGGCATCTTGAGGATCGAAGGAAATAATGCACAATACTTTGTAAATCAGAAAACATTACATAAATGTCAGCTTTTATTGCTACTGTCCCATCACATCGTTTTAATTATTCTGCCTGTCTTCAGAGTTCCCCATCCTCTTTTTCATTCCCCCCTCACCTTTCATCTCCTTTAATCACTCACCTCTTCCCAAGAAAAATACTCCACTCCAGTCATATTGGTCTTGTCCTTATTCTGAGCATATACTATTCTAATTCCTGCCACCATGCCTTTGCCCTTTGCCCCCTTCACTCAGAGCACCCTTCCCTTTTACAAGCCAAACCCAAACTATTCTTTAAGATTATCCTCACTAAGCTATTGTGAGGAACTTACATTGTAAATGTAACACAAATGAAACAAATTAATGGCATAATTTCGACTCCCATTTCCTTCATGACACCTGCCTCAACCTTTTCCTCAGCCTTCATTGATCTTCTCTTTCTCTGAATTCCCATAACACTTATAGTCCATATCCCATAATTTAAGATTTAATTGTATGCTCTCTTGTCTTGTTTCTCTAACTGGATTATAAACCCCTTTGGGCCAAAGACCACTTCCTCTGAGCTTCTTCTGTTTGCTTAGCACACAAAAATATTGCTTGCCAATTGTTGGATGGATTGTTGGAAAATGCACTCATAGGCATTATCACTTATCTCTTCAGGTGTAGCAGTGAATGATAATTGAGGAAACTTTCAGCATCCTCAGTCTCTGGCAGCTGCAGAGGAGGGGGCAGTGGTTTTATTTTCAGTCACTTGACTCAAAAATAGAACCCCTACTGGCAGGTGGTTCAGGTCTAATGCCATCCGTACATGAAAAACCCCAGCTCGTGGTGTTTCTATTTTAGGTGCTATTGCTACACTGACTGGCTTAAGACTGGGAGAAGTGCCAGGGAGCAATGGCAGAAAGATATTATAGCTTGACTTCTAGTATTTTGGAGACAGCTCCTATCTTTTCTTCAATAGTGAGGTTGGCCATTGTGGCTTATCTCAAACTCACTCAACCATGGCTTACTCTTGCTTCCCAGGTTCCATTCTTAGTTCTTCTGATAAATCTTTCAGAGGTAAGGTCAGAGGAATTAGACATGAGAAACAGCCTGGGGGCTTTCTCTGTCACAAAAGGATTAACCCCAAACGATTATTATAGGCCAATTTCGGAAGACTGAACTAGTGGGGCTTCCATAATTTTTCTTGGGGACAAAAATTCAAAATGTAAGAAATCTCACTCATCAGAGTTATTTTCTGACTGTTAACCCCATATCTTTTTTCTATATTCTAATCACAGTTATGTCAGGAAAGAGAATAAGTATTTTTTAAGTGCCTATTTTGTGCCAGGAACTACAGACTTCTTTCTAAACTACTGAATTCTTTCTTCCCCTACTCCTCTTTTAGATTTTTTGGGATCCTCAGACATTTTGCGGGAGAATCAGGTTTATGCTTCCAGAATGCCATGGATAAGAGATTTTTAAGGTGGAATAGGCATAGAATAGAGTGCTGGACTTAGATTGAGGAAGGCCTGAGTTTAAATCCTTTCTTAGATGTTTACTAGCTGTATGATTCTGGATAAGTCATTTCATTTCTCATCTATAAATTGGGGTAGTAAGTGCCTTCCCAACAACCTTGTAGGAATCAAGTAAAATAATATATGTAAAGAGTTTTTTTGAATCTTAAATTGTCATATTAACGTTACCTATTGTTATTTTATTATACTCCTACATGTTTGATCTTCCTGTCTTTGCACACAGATTTCTTTCCTTTAATTACTGCTTTGGAAGGATTACATTTTGATTGTGGAAGCTATGATGATTACTTGCCTTTGCTGGCTATCTGAAACAATTTCCATATTGTCCTTTCCTAAGAAGTTATTTTATCCTTGGCAAAGCACTATCAAGTAAAAAGCATTTTGACAAGGAATTTTAATGTCATTTTGGGGGTAAAACTGGTGTCCCTAAAAACAGGGGATGAATATTGGTGGCTAAATGAAGTTGAAGTGTGATCAGGTAATCCATGGGGCTGCCTTTCAATCTGGCTAATATGTCTGAGTCATGATCTGTGGGGACCCTGAATGCTGAATCCATCCTGATGCTGGATCTTACTTAAGTGAAGAATGTCATTCATCCTGAAACACATCTGAATGCCTGGCCCTTGGCTTCTGTGACATGGCCTGTAACTCATAGGCACATAGCCTGAAGCTTAAGCAGGCCCTGAGCCCCAATATGCAGAGGTGAAAGGCTAATGCTTTTTCCTTCAGTGTCTAGCTCTTGATTAGGAGGAATTTTTTCCCCTCTCATGATCATAGATGTCATAAACTGCATACATTTTCCCCTTTCAACCTAGGATGAGAAAGCATCAACTCTACAATCTCCCCCAACTTTTTCCTAAAGGAAAGAAACTCAGTATGCAAGCCAAATTTTGTGATTGGTATAAATAGGGCTGAGACTATGGTGAGCCTTATTGAATTTGGAGGATTTTGTTTATATCCACAAACTGGTCAGCAAGATGCACTCCCTCAAAGCAGTCAGGCTATTTTGTATTCCATTTTGTGATAGATTATGGTAATTTGCTCAAAAAATTAGACTAGCTACCTCTAAATGTCAGATGTAATTGTCATTTAGTGATTTTTTCAGTTTTAAGAGTCATGCAAAATCCCCAGTGTGAAAGAATGATTTGTTGTTGTTCCTTCTGGAATTTTTCTTTGAGGTCTGAATATTCTCATGACTTTAATGACTTGAGGAACGAAGGAACCAGATCAGTGTTGCCTTCCATCACGCCTCTCCTTGATCCAATTCCTCAATGCCCACGTAAAGTAGACTTTCCAGTTCTATTCTCTGTACATCTAAAATGAACAGCTTGGTCCTTTGGATGAGGAAGCCTTAATGTGTTAAAAAAAAAACAACAAACCAAAAGTATATTTAAGCAGCCTGCTCTGTCCCCTGATGGTTTACTTCTGGTCTTCCTCTAAACTAGAGGCATTTATCTGCTAGTGTAATGCAGCAATGCATTGACTCAGCCAGAGTCCATAATTCTCTCCTAGAAGCCATTGAAGTCTAACATGTAAATATGTATTAGCATCTTTTGAAATTGCAGGTTATTGACCTGAGAGACAATAGGGGACTATTATAAATTATTATGTAAATCCTGTTAGGGATTTTTTTACTGTACTCCTTAATGTCATTAGTTTACATTAATGTCAGAACTGCCTTACTCAGGTCCTTATTAATTAGGAGCTCCTTGACACCAGGCAATGAGGTGGACTCTTTGTGAGTCATTATAGTGTTTTGTATGGGGACTTACTTGAAGACCTTTTGGCTGGCATATAATTGACAAACCAGATGACAGCTTTTACTGTTGACCATAAAACTGTGCCCAATTCACTTGGGTCCTGGATTTATGTCCTGAAACATTTCCTTTTAACATTTTTGTGGAGGAAAAGTTTGAATACCAGTACATTTTATTTATTAAATGATCTGACATGTACCCTTCTCTACAAGGTCACACTCAGCCCTTGATTTTCCAAAGTAAATGCAGAATTGCTCTTGGAGAATATTTTGTAGCCAGAAAAACTCTGTCATGAGGCGCCCCTGGCAAAGATTTCCCATGATCATGTTTTTTGAAAAATATTTGCAGTCGTGCTTAAAGAATGCAGGCATCTTGGATGGATAACAGTGCTAGGCTTAGTTTTGCAGGTTGAGTTTATTACCAGTGTGGAAGTATTGGGCTCCATATTGCCTCTGGAGTAAAAGGCAAAATTCTCTGGCCTTTAAAACCTTCAAAATCTGGCTTCCACCTATATTTCTAGGTTCAGTTTATAATATTGTCCTCCTGCTTCCTCTCCCACACCACACACATTCACTGCTCCTGTGGTCCATTCAAAGTTTCCTATGTGCTGTTCCTTTGTAATAATATTCAATCTCCTACCTCTTTGTCTTTGCACACATTGTCTGTTGTGGGCAGCTAGGTGGTGCAGTAGATAGGGCACCAGTGCAGGAGACAGGAGGACCTGAGTTCAAATTTCACCTCAGACACTTGACACGCACTAGCTGTGTGACCTTGGGCAAGTCACTTAACCCCAACTGCCTCATCCTGGGTCACCTCCAGTCATCCTGATGAATATCTGGTCACTGGATTCAGATGGCTCTGGAGGAGAAGTGAGGCTGGTGACCTGCACAGCCTTCCCTCCCTCAAAACAAAGTCAAGTGCAAATCACGTCATCATTTCTCTGATGGTATGGTCTTCTTTGGCAATGAAGGAACAAACACATTGTCTGTCATGCATTCAATATTTTCCCTCTTACCGCTGCATCTTAGAAGCTCTAGATTCTTCAAAATTCAATTCATTCTCCTCCTACAGCATTCCATTTCTTGTTATTCTTCTCCCCTCTTCTCCGGTATGAATTTGCAGGTACTATATGCTTATAATATGTACACATGTATTTGTGTGCATAGAAATATATACATATATTATATGTGTGCATAGTGATGGTTATCTGTACATGTTGTTTTTCCTTGAATGGAATGCAAGCCAAGACTTTCATTTTTGTATTTGTGTCCCCAGAATCTAGTAACGGGTAAATGTTTAAAAAAATTCATGTTCAGTTGTACAAGATCATAATTTACCCAAGGCAAAGCTGCCTTGCACCATTGGAATGCCTGCTTTATCATTTGGCTTAAACCATGAGCCAATTTTGACTTACTTGATTATCTTTCTTACAGATATATCTTTAAGGATAGAAAACCAGTGGAGACTTTTTTTTCAAATAGTGCTTATTCCATTCATTAATTCATTTTTTCCACTTTCTTTGGAGTATAGCCTTCTGTATTGGATCCACAAAAAAAGACTAAGTTTATTCTTGAGGAAATAGAGTCCATCACCATTACCACTAGTACCAAAGCAGAGATTCTGACATAGCCCCTAGAGGAAGATTGTTCTCTTATGACTTCCTAGTTAAGTTTAGAGAGCTCGGCATCAGATGTTGGCCATCAGATAATGGATATCCCTTGCCCTACCAATTCACAAAACTGTCTACAAAGGTGTGGTCTTCAATTCCATTTAGCAAGCATTTCTTTATCACTTTAATACTATGTGTCAGGTACACAGTGAATAGTTACATCAATGAAAACACAGATCTTTTGAAATAGTAAAGTCTAAATCCATTACTTCTATGATGGATGAAAGGAGAACAAAGAAATATAATTGAACAAAGAGGGCATTTTAGGCTCATTCATTTCAAGGGTAAATCCATTGATTTCTTTCAATAATTTGTTCACTTTCACATATAAAGAGAATGAATTTTATATCTACTAAGACTAGATCCATGCCATGTTCCCTCTCACTTCCCTTTGTGCTTAAAGATATGTACTTGCAAGATAGCTAGTCCAGGATGTTATTCAGCAGAATAAACCCCAAAATCTGAAATAGTTTTAGAAAGAAATTCATTAGGCAATTTCCTAGAGTAGACCAAGTAAGAAAGGAGGCATAGCTCCACCTTTTCAAGTCTCTGGAAAGTTTATATTATATAGGATTTAGACAAGGGTACCTGCACATGAACACCACATGACACACTTAAAGAGCTTTAGGTAAATTGAGATGGATATCAGTCAATGTAAGCAGTAAAAAAAAATGGACAAAGCTAAAACACAAGAGGACACAAAACACAAGGTTGGGTGGATCCAAAAAAAAAGTCTTGGATGTGGAGACCCAAAACAAGAATGCTTTTGTGCTGATCTCCAGCATCTCTAGAAAGTTATTGGAGTCAGACAACATTCTAGGTGCAGACAACCTTTAATCACATAGGGTTGGACTTGAACAGTATAATAATTTTTCCAAGCGATATGATAACTCAATTTTTCCTACACGGGCTATGAGATGGAAAAAAAGCACTTTATGCTGACCATGGGGGCATCAATCCTAAACCCCAAGCAAGTACACTAATGGTACTGGATTACCTATTTGCCCATTTTGATCTCCTCCAAAGTTGCCTTTGTCAAATCCCTATCTTTATTTTTAGAGGTGATTAGGTGGCACAGTAGATAGAATATTGCATTTGGATTCAGGAAGGCTAGAATTCACATCTGACTTCAGGGACTTATTGGCTGTATAATCCTATGGACAAGTCACTAAATTCTTGTCTGACACAGTTTCCTCACCTGTTAAAATGTCTTGTGAGAATCAAATGAGATAATATGTGTAAAGTATTTTGCAAACCTTAAAATAATAGATAAATGTTAGCTGGTAGCTATTATTTCACCCAGTCACTCAAAATAGTTGTTTTGAATATTGACATAATAGTTATAAGAAGCTGTTGTTTCTCCTGATTTCTAATTTCATTCAGTAATGAACAAATATTTATACATACAACATTAAAAGCATGATATTTTCTGAGTGACTGACATTGTACAGTGATTTTTTTTGGCTACAATACTTGTTCCATTGAGGAAGAAAAAGCCATTAAAAATGATAGTAGGTCAGTAACTGAGGCAAATGTGCCTTTTTTGTAACTGATGACTCTAAAGTTCCTAAGCATGTTCCTAAGGTTAGCTCCTAAGCATGCTTATAAGTAGCTTCCTAAGCAACCTTTGTAGTTCCAGATTATGCCCAGACCAGATTTTCTGCAAAGTTGGATGACTTAACACAACCATGTTTGTATTTTTGGGAAAGAGAATTCTATTTATAACCTCTTGAAGGCTGATATCCACATGCAATCATTTATTTCAAGAAGCTGTAATACCTTTATGTACTCTGAGCATCTAATAATTACAAGGGAGCATCTGAGACTTCTCTGAGACTAGAAGCTCAACTCTTCCCTAGATTGTCTCCTTTTACTAAGAGTTCTGAGTGCTATGAATTCCGAAATTTTTGTCAGTATTTAACTAGCTAAGTGAATCAGATTATAAGTTCATTAATTCAAAAAAAGATCAGCCTCCAAAATCTACAAAAGAAAAACCCAATGCATGAAGAAAGTACAGTTTCTAAATTTTTACACGTAGTTAGATAGGCAACATATTGAGTTGATGTATCAGTGAATGCACACTGGATAGGCACTACTGATAAAGAATAGTTGAACCAAAATTGACTGGGTGACAATTTTTATTGTCAACAACATTTATTAAGCACATACATTGTTCAAGGAACTGTGCCAAGCACTAGAAGAAGGAAAAAGTGAGGGAAAAGACACCTTTGTCTCAAGAAGCTCACAGTCTACTGGGAGAAACAACAAACAAACAAATACGCACAAGGAGGCCATTGTCTTTGGATTTGTTTGTCAGGCAGTATTTGTTGGAGAGTAAGGTGGAAGATGACTGGAAAAGAAGTAGGGGTCAAGTTGCATTTGAGGAAAAGTTCAGTGTTTTCAATGATACTAAGTTACTCACTGCCATAAAGGGACATATATATTTTAACACAAATACTATTCCAGTGCTTCAGAAAATTTTGAATTGATGGAACACTAAGATCTTAGAAGGATAGCAATTATAGAAGACCCCAAAAGGAAGAGTTGTAGTGATCAGGATAAGGAATGTAATTCTTTCAATACTATCTAGGATTATATTAACTGTTTTTTGAGGGAGGAAAGTGGCACATACTGCCTTTAAATAAACCCACTAAAAATTCTCTTTTCATAGACACTTTTGCCTTACTCTCTCTACCTTCTCTCCCATTCTCTAGAGACAATAGTGTCCCATTATGTAGTGACCATTTCACACTCCTGAAGTCTTCCTGTTTTGTGATGTCAAAGATTCTCTCTTCTCAGGTCATACCCACAGAATACTCTGGTGAAGAATTCTTTCCTAGCAATATTTGAACTCAAATACTGAAAGAACTTAGCAAAAATTATCGGTTTTATATTTTGCTCCTAACCCTGTGAAGTCCAAGGGATAGCTCTCAGTAAATCATAGACACACAGCCAATATTTAAATGATGAAACATAGCTAGCCTAAGTTACAAATATATTAACTCACATACTTTTCCTTCTGACACTATCTATGTGACCTTAGGCAAGGTGTAAGGGCTCCATTTTCTTCACTTATAAAGTGAAGGTGACATCTGAGGTCACTAACAGCTCTCAATCTATATTCTTGTGGATTCAGAGGAGGAAATGATCACTGACATGGTGCTTAGTGGAGTTGGAGATAGGCTATATAGAGGAGTCTATATATACATGTATGCAATATGTAAATATATACACATATGATTTTTTAATATAATATATACATATATACACATATATATGTATACACACACACACACACACACACACACACACACACATATATATATATATATATATAGTTTATGCTGGTCTTTAAAGTAAAGATCCAGCTTGAATAAACAGTATGAAGAATATTTCTATAAAAGGAAAACACTAGAGATGGTAGTAGATCCCTGGCTTGCACGAATACAAGGAATTCAGAGACTCATAGGAAAATCCATATGAATTGATGCAGAGAAAAAATGGTACCAGAGCAATCTGCATAACTATTACCAAAATTCAAATAATATGAGTAGACAATAGGGGTGGATTTCTCTGGCTTTGCTGTCAGTTATAGTCTCTGTGTCATTTCTTTTTCTTTTGTTGTTTTAAGGGAGGGTTCTGTGGAGGGAGAAGCAGTAATTTAGAAGTTATAGTGATGGAAAATATTAGTGACAGCAGTCTTGATGGTGAGTGCTAGCTCCCTGGCTAAAGGGTTTATTTACCAATGGCTCCTAACTACTCCTGACTCTTTCTATATCTTTCTGCTGTTCCAGAGAGCAGTATGCTATCAAGTGATTTAATCAATTATTTAGCAAGCTCAGGAAGAAGGCAGTTGTAGTATATTGTTTGGCCACCAGCAAGATCTTCAGCTACCTAGTCTACTGCCTTCCTCTGTTCCTCACCACTCTGTACTCCTCAAGCTAGTGAACAAGTTAGCTTGATGGCAAGTTTAATGAAATTACATGGCGAAATTATCTAGAGTATACCCCAACTGCCCAAAATGTAAATCTCTCAACTTTTCAATCCTGAATTCATGAGTTAATAAATACACTCCCTAAATTATAGCCCAGTAAATACATAAGTAGGTGGTGCAGTGGATAGAATAACAGACTAGAGTGCCAGATAGGGAATCAGGAAGATTCACCTTCCTGAGTTCAAATCTGGCCTCATACACTTACTAGCTGCGGAACCCTGGGCATGTCACTTAAGCCTATTTGCCTCAGTTTCCTCATCTGTCAAATGAGCTGGAGAAGGAAATGGCAAACTGCCCCAGTATCTCTGCCAAGAAAACCCCAAATGGGGTCATGAAGAGTCGAACATAACTGAAATGACAGGAAAACAGCAATGATAATAAGTAGAATTTTATTGTTAATGGCCACTTGATACAACATAGCCGCAGAAATGCAAGCAAACAAAACCAAAGGTAAACTTCAAGTAGCATGCTGCAATGTAATGGTAACTTGGGTTATTTTTCCTTCCACCCTTCCCCTCCCTCTTTCTCTCATCACAACCTCATCCCTCTTCCCTTCTGGGAGAGCAGGAATTGCAGTAGATCTCAAAACTTTCCCAGTAAGAACTCTGGGGAAACAAAGGAGAAAGAAGGGTGGAATGGAATTCACTTGACATCACTAGGTCCCACTTCCTCTACCCTTCCTCTTCTTCAATTCCTCAAGCCTACCACAAACCAGTCTGCTCTAGGTCTCCCCCAGATCCATGAATGGCTTTTCAAATAAATCTCAATTCTTGCTTTTTAACCAGCTCGCGGCATTAGGGAACTGTTCCTCTCCCCTGTTCTCTGTCACGTGACTTTAAATTCATGGAATCTGTGGAGAGGAGAGAGATTTCACCCCTTCTCCATCCGAATCTAAATTGCTGCAAAATCTGAGTGTAAGTTCTCCAAAAGAAATGAAAATCGGGGACTCTGGGAAAGGTAATTCCACAGAAATTCCTGATTCAATTCAATTGTGTTTGACCTCTTCACCCTGCTCCTCCTGGAAGTCTTAGAAAGCTAGAGTAAGCAATGAAAACTCCCCGGCTTTCAAGGCTCAGATCTGAGACTTCCCATGTGATGATAGGTGGTCACTGAAGCTCTTTGGGTCTCATTTTTGCTCTAAGTAACATGCGAATAACAATATTTGCAGAGCCTACCTCACAAGATAGTACTAAGGAAAGCACTTTGTAAGTCAGAAAACATTAAACAAATATGAGAAATTACAATTCAGGGAAGGAACAGTACAACTCTTGATTAAGTATTGCTAGTTTAGAATTAGTACCTTTTTATACAGTCTGTGAAATTAGTCAAGCAAATAAAGTATTTCAAGATGAGGACTTTAAAATGGAAGAACTGTATGCTCTGCTTTACCTAATGGGTTGATAAACTGCTGGATTGTGAATACATTGTTCAACATTAGCCTGGGAGTGAAAGATAAGAAAGCACATGCTTTGTCTGCAGATCAAGCAAGTTGTCATTCAAAACTGCAAAATATAGCTAAGGAGTTTTAGAGCTGAGGGGAACATAAGTTCAAGACCCAGGAGGGGAGCGTAAGACCAGACAATATACCAATTAATGGAATTAAACTGAAAAGATTTAAAATGGGGTTCCCTCGGGAGACAATGTAAAAGAAAAGACAGTTAATTCAATAAGGACAAAGGATAAGAGAGCTAACTATGAGAGGATCAGAATATTTAAAGTTGATGGTGTCTTAAGAATTAAAGAACACTGGCTTCTGATTGCTCTGAATTTATTACGTCCTAGTAGCTAGTTCTAATTTGGTCCCCTTCATCCTCCGAACAAATATGCTCATCCTTGGATTCCACTACAAAAGAAATAATGCTTTTTGCTACAGTCAAACCATGAAACTGATTATGATCAGCAACCATTCAAAGGAGAACAAATGCAGGGCCTGTCCATCACTCCACTCAAGCTTTTGTCCATCTGTCACATTAGGTTTCAAAGGCTGCACCATAATTTGGGTGAGTGTGTTGGCGGGGACTGGGATGGGGGGAGGCAATGAAGTTGTACCTTAGAAAACTTAAATTATTTTTACAGTTGGGAAAAATGCTCAGATGGACCCCATGGTTGCAAATGTAAAAGCGCAACTTTTCGTTCACTAAGGAGATTTAGAGTTCCAAAGAATGGCAGGGGGTAGCTAATATAGGCCAGTTAAGTGAATAAGAACATTTTTGTGGCAAATAACTAGAGAGTTTTAAATTTTGAAAAATGAAGTTATGGTCTGTGTTCCCCAGGAACAGAGTCCTCTAATATGTCCCTAACCAATTTATCTTTAAAGTACACATCACCCCTTAGGTTGCAGCATGGGGTAGGTTAAAACCCCATCCAAATTTCTATAGCACAAAAATCCTATTAGCTTAGTCTTGGTAAACCAGCCTTAGCTCAAGGCAGTATGCAGAGGAATCTTACAAGATCCAGCACTGGAAAGCTCCTAAAAGTAATAAGATATAAGAATTGCTAAAGCTCCCTACTAGAGCTTGCTTCAGACATACACATTATCTTATCTGAGATGTTTACTGGGAGCACCAGGACTTTCATTCTTGTTGAGAAATAGGACAAGGATCTTTCATTCTTGTTAGTTTTCACCACTTAGCTGAGTACCTTTGGTTTGCATGGAGCATGAGGGTCATGCGGGTGGGCTGAGAAATATCTTCCACTCCAATTTTATGCAGCTTCTTTAGGGTATGGCTAACTGAGGGCCAGGGGAATGATGTGCTTGGGCCATGGCCATAATAAGAATTAAAGTGAATTTTTTGACTGAAATCAGATGAGTTAGATTGAGAGATCATAAAAGTAGATGGGGCAGTTGGGGAGGATCGACTTAAGCTTCCTAAAGATTTCTCTCACTAGCTGATTGGGGGCTCTGACTGGGATGTCTGCACTACTAAAAAAGCTAAACATAAGCCTTGGAGTTACCAGTTCAAGTTCTGACTGCCTCCTCCCCTTAAACCTAGATATTTCTAAGTGCTAGCTGATGGTAGGCAGGAGGAGATAGAGTAAAATTAAGAAGGTGATTTTGTTTGACAGCATATACAAGATTCTGTCCCATGTCCTTCCCTGATTCTACCAAAAATAAGGCATGAGTTTCATCTATTCTTTGGGATCAGGATCACACATTACAATTAATATGAGTTATATGTCTTCTAGTACTTTTTTGTTAATTTCACTATAGTCACTGTGCCTGTATTTTCTTTTTTCTTCATCAGTTCATATGTCTTTCTATTTTTCCTCTGAATTCATCATAGTTGTCAAAACTTTCTGACTTTATTCTTTCTGTTACTGACATTTTGTCTTATTCATAGTACTTATTAAGTCCTACTCTTCCCTGTGAGACTCATCTTATGTCTCATCTCTTATTTGTTGTTTCTCACTGCACAGTAATCCATAATATCTATATACCACCTTGTTCAGCCAATCTATGGATGCTTACTTCTTTTCCAGTTTTTTTGTTATGTTCCTCTCTTCCTTCCTTCCTTCCTTCCTTCCTTCCTTCTTATCTGTCTTTGACTCCCTTGGGATGTATATAAATAAGATTTATGGGTAAAAGATTAATATCAGTTTAGGAACTCTGCTACCAAATTCCAGATTGCTTTCCAGGACCTTTGCACTAAGTCATAGCTCGACCAATGCCAGTGAGGTTTGTATTCCCCCATCCACTTTTCTATTTCCATCTTTTATTATCTTTATCAATTTGATGAATAATGCCTCAGAATTACTGTACAATTCTCTTATAATTAGAAAACTGTAACATTTGTTCATGTAATTGCTAATTGTTTACATTTATATTTTAAAAACTATTTGTTCTTAACCTTTAACAACTTATCCACAAGGGAACATTTCTTTTCCTTGTATGTTTTGGAAATGTCTTTTTCTTGATCTAGTCATGTTGAATTTTTATAATGACTGCTTTCTTTTCTGGAAACTCAACCACTATTCCTTTAACAATATAGTCTAGAAATTTTCCAAAAGTTCAAGTAAAACTCATTGGCCTGTATTTCTAGACTTTATTCCCTTGCCTTTGTTTGAACACCAAGGTACTTGCTCTCCTCTCACAGTCTTCATAATCTTTAAAATACCACTAAGTCTAACTCAACAATCATACCTACCAGTCTTATCAGCACCTGAGGATGTAATTCATCTATATTTGGCAAGAATTACTCAGGAACAGATAAATATTCTCTTAAAAATTCCCCTCTTACCTTGGATTCCAATCTTCACACAGAAATTTTTTGTTAGCTTCTTTCTAGTACAAAGATCAATTCTCCTTGGCAGAGGGAACAAGCCAAATCAGAACTGAATAACTGCTGTCCCCTTCTCTTCTTTAATCATCCCCTAAATCCATCCCAACCACCAGTCCTGTTTCTTCTTTAATTCTATTAACCATCATTTTTGAAGTGAACCAAAAAAGGATATGACAAACAAAACAAAACAAAATAATTTACTTCCCCCTTTTTATTTCATCACCAAACTGAGGCCATTCTGGCTGGCACTATTCTCACGGGACCATTCCATGCTTTTGTATCTCTCTTTGGTTACCTCTCCTTGCTTTCACATGCTTCACATGTAGAGGCAGCATGGGATGGTGTGCTTGATGGAATGCTTGAGATCTCAGGAAGACTTAGGCTAAAATAACTCCCTTATCACTCATTAGCTGTATAACCCTGAATTATCCATTTAACCTCTTGGACCCTCAGTTTCTTTATCTAAAAAATGGGAATAAAATTAACAGTTATCCTTGACTTTACCAGTTCTCTTTATATACAGGAGCAGTTTACTCACCTGATTTTGGAAGACATCTTAGGCTATGGTTCTTAACAAAGATGACTGTGAAATCTAGAATAGGCCTAAGATTCCCATTTCTAGACCTTGGCCTTTCAGAAGATAATCCTCAGTTCTCAAGGGCCTGCAACTCTCCTATGCTGAGACTAATCCAGCATTCCTAATCAACATTCTTTTCAATGGCTTTGAGGAAAGCATAGATAATATGCTTATTAAATTTGGGTATGGCAGAAAAGCTGGGAGAGATAACCAATATACCCTATGAAAGAACTGATGATAGCCAAACAGCATTTCATAAGCTGGAACAATGAGTTTAATTTATTAAGTTAAAATGTATAGAGATAAATGTAAAGTCCTACAAAAGTAAAAATAAAACAAAACAAAAAAAACAGTTGTTCAATTGTGGGATAGCAAAGCTATTGAGAAAATAGTATGCAGGGGAAGGACCTGAGGGATTGGGCACATTGCAAAAATCAATGTAACTTAGGAAGAAGACCTGGCAGCAAAAAATAAAATCAAAATCAAAAAGGGAGCAAAGGCATTGAAGAGTCATCTTTTCTGGAATAGATTCACAAATCCAGCATGGACTGGGGACAGCAGCAGAGAGACTGAAAGGTTAGCCATCTAGCAACTCTGGAACATATCTTATATCCAGTGTTGGTGAGTAATGACGAAAGCAAACTGGAAATGGGTGGGGATACCACTCCACTTCTTCTTGCTTGGACTTATCTCTTGAATAATGTTTTAATGATTCTGCAGAAGGAATGATCACAGTGGGCCTCAGTGTTTGGAAAGTGTTGTGGGATTATTAGTATTTGCGCTGGATGAATACGTGAATGAATGGAAAAATGATGAATATATGAATAAATTCATGGGACCCATTCAAAACATGAAAAAAGGTAATTTTCCTAGAAGTATATAAGAGGAGAAGGGGCATGGTAAGTAGAAGGAGCTTATTCGAACAAAGGCAAGGAGGGAAAAATTTCAATAGAGTGTTGAGGGTGCAATGAATAGATGAATTTTGTTAGAATTGTGGAAATATTCAAAGTCCATAATAATTTACTTGACAGATGGAAGCATTCAGAGTCCATTGATAAGTCACTTGATTTGTTTACTTTAATAGACATAAAGATGACCAAATTAATTCTCTTTCCATTCTTAATAATTCATGTTATGTTGCAGATGAGCAACGCATGGATTCACGCCAACACCTTGTTCTGAAAATTAGGAATATTGAGGAAGAACTTTTCTTGTTTTGGCCTAGTGAGAACTGAAAGGTTAATGTTCTTTTATATTTAGAGTAACCAATGCTTCCCTAATGCTAGAGAAGTTGTTTGACCATACTTCAATGTAATTGTGCTTAGTCAGCAAGATATTATCCTTAAACATGATTCGGAAGCTGCTGACTATGAACTCCATTGAATATAAAATGGGTCTCTGAGGCTTCTAGCCAATAAAAATTCTGTTCCCAGGGAGTCACTTGCTTCTGAGGAATACCTAAGGCCTCCCTGCAGAGTTCTTATAAGGTGTTTTGGGTTCAGTGACCACGTCAGGCACAGAAGACATAAGAACAAGAGTTCCAGATGTGGAAAAATCTAGGCAAAGGAAGCAAGGGCTTTGCTGGCTCCTGCTGGTTTTATAACATAAGTACAACTTCATCATTTGTAATGTTACCTTAATCTCTCTCTTCAGGTAAATTTAGCAAGGTAAAATAGGTAAGATAGCCTAACTCTAGGTCCAGGTATCATGTAAGTGTCCTTCATTCTAACGTGATCACTAGTATCTATCCTTACTCCCCTTCTAAATGACTTTCAGAAAACCAAGGAATCTGGGGAGAAGCCTAAGTTTTGGGAGAGCGGAACAGGCTAAAATTGGGTATTCCAGTCAGGCTTTCTCTTAAGCCTAAAACTCTGACAAATACCTCCGAATCAGTGTCAGTTTGGGCTACTGGTTATCTATGACTTAAGGAAAACATCACTAGTGAATTCCTGATACAGATGACTGAAAGGAACCAGATCCTTTATTGCAATTCTATTACCAATCTGCAAGTGTGCATGCCTACAATTACCCATGATGCTTTGGGATCCTTGTTCCAAAAATGCAGACTGATTCTTACCTGTCTCCTGAACAGACACCAAACTGACTAAATTAATAGCAAATATACAATCTGAAAGGATAGCTTTATCATAAATGGATTCTACTCTATGAAGTAAAATTAGGTCTGTCCTATGCAGAAATAGGCAATTATCCATACTCAAAGGTGCTTCTCTGTTCTTTTAAATAGCTGATTCTTCATTTTCTAAAAACAAATTTTAACAATTCTTGCATTATACAGATATGACAAAAAGTTCTTTTTCTATTTCATTATTCACTCAGAAAGGAACTCGAAGAGGAATACTTATCTAAAAAAAAGAGCAAAAAAAGAAATTCAATTTTCTGTTAGAGTCATTGGTATCACTTCTTTTCAAAGTTTATTACCCTCTAATTTCATTTATTCCATTTAGTCATAAACATCATAAAATTTCACACATAGGCATGAAGACGGGGAAAAGATGTTATTTTAGTGATCCTGGGAGTGAGAAATCTTCTTTCTTCTTTTTATAACTGACCTTTTTGGGAAGAAGTCCCTCTTGAGAAGTCCCAATTTAATTTGTTACATTTTTCAAACTAACCTGTCACTCATTTTTAAGGTTGCAGTATTTCTTAATGCCTAGAACTGGAGTCAACACCCATTTTTGTAGTTTTAAAAACTCTTCTGTGGCTTCATGTATTGAAAGTTCCCCTCATTAAGAATTTACTGTTTTGTGCCCATCTTCACTTTATGGGATTTCTATACATTGGAAGGGGTATTTGCTCAACAATAGTCAATAAAATGTCTTAGAACTACAGTTAGTTGGATATTACTAAACAGAAAATATCTCCTTTTGCTAGGAAGATGGAACATAGTTCAGACACAGGTTATTTTTTATAAGCCCTACTACAGAGTGGAATTGAGCTAGAAATTTTGCTATTTTCTTGGGTCATAGTGTATTTACTTTAATATAAGATGGAAGGAGGAAGATAAATCAATAAAGTATAGTGAGAATGTGAACAAGGTTGGATTATTCAACATACAAAAGGCATATGTAGCTTTACATCATTGATTGTTTCTGAAAAACCATATTAGGTGAAACAATATTACAGGGGGTATGTTAATTTCACAGGACCAAATAGTATATATTATTAATGCAAATTTGTGTTAAGATCAATGTTACAAAAGAAATGACTGTAGCTGAGCAGTACATGGGTTATTTAATGAAAGTTAGGGCTTGGGAACACTAATGATACTAATATAAATTGACCAAGACTCTGTGGCTTTCATCTGCTTGACGTAATTTTTATATCACCTTGTATTTAGGTATGTTCAAACACTTCAGTTAAAGTGGAGAAGTTTTCCTTTTGGAAGGCTATTAAACTATTTCAAGGATACCACATTCTAATGGGCTCACACTAACAAGAAAATTGTTTTCTGAGCAACAGATTAGTGTATAAACTGCACAGCAGGGCCTTTCAACAATGACAAATGTTCTAGCCTGGCAAAAGTTTGTTGTAAGCTATGAAACTGGCAACCTTCACACCATACCACTATGGATATTTCCAAGGGAACACAGTTCTCTCGATGCAGTGGAGCAGCTACCTCTGGTTATAGGGAACAATGTTGGTGGTTCAATGTATTTTTGTTTGTTTTTGTTTTTTAGTCTTTTCACTTTTATTTTTTTTATAGTTAATTTGTTTATTTTTAACTTTCAACATTCACTTCCATAAGATTTTGAATTTTCTCCTCCCTCTTCTTCCCCCCCCCACCTCAAGACAATCTGACATAGGCTGTACTTATACATTCATTTAAAATATATTTTCACATTAGTCATAATGTAAAGAAGATTAGAACGAATGGGAGGAAACATCAGACAGGAGAAATAAAACAATAAAAGAAAAAGAAAACAAATACTCTGCTTCCATCTGCATTCAGACTCCAAAGGTCTTTCTCTGGATGTCCATCATTAGTCTTTTGGAGTTGTCTTAGATCCTTGCATTCCTGAGAAGTGCTAAGATCATCAAGGTCAGTCATTGCCCATTGTGGCTGTTACTGTGTACAATGGGTTAAATGTTTTAAGCAATAAATGGAACTGAAGATATTAGGGTAAAAGGATTAAAATACTTGGTTGTAGAGGAACATCAAATTGCTTTCTCCTTCTATTCCACTAACTTTCTTTAAATTTGACCCCTTCAATTAAACCAACTATTCAGTTCTTCCTTTCTTCCTCTAAAGAGTTATAAATGACAAGTAATTGAGACAAGCATTCTGCTAAGGATTAATTTGGCAGATAGGTGGGTGTAGTATTGCAAGAGGAGGTGACAAGAAATAATTATGTCTTGTACAATGTTTTTAATTGACTCTACATGCACATCCATGTTAAGCACACCAATGTTACCACTGTGTGAATCATTTTGAATGGGACCTCTCTGAGTTATCCTAGGTGAAGATTATCAGGGGGAATTGGACACCTTGGGCCAATGCTAAGGTGAACAACGTAGTCCAGATTTGCAGCTTGGGGCTGCCTAGATATGTAGTTCTGGGTGATTTTAAGGACCGTTAAGGAGTCCCCTGACCTTCTTTTTTGAGTTTACATGTTTTCATTAAATACATGCCCTAGATTACACAGGAGGCCTTGGATACATCAAGGGTGAACTCACCACATCACACCCCACCCCTAGCTGACATTTATAATATGTAATTTGCATCTCAAGCTGGACTCTCTCTGTGTCCTTGGGAGTCAAGACAGGCACCAGAAAGTCTTCACCAGACTTGTGACCTGGGACACCTTGAGATAAGAAGACAATCATACCTTCATGGACTAGCAGTTCCCAAGAGAAAAGACTGTGGTGTTACCTTCTCCCATTCAGGAGTGATTTTGTTTTTTTTCCACCTTTGCTGCCCCTTTCCACTCCCATGACATGCCCCTCAGGTGGAGATTCCTGGTATCTTCTCCTTCCTTTCTCCTGATGTTATAAAAAGGCGAACTTCTGTATGGGTTGTGAATTCTTTGGGCTCTACATGCCTGTTCATTTCTCTGGTAATAAACCTGATTTTTACATAAATTTTGTGAAGCTGACAGCAGGGATCAGTAGATTATCTGAAAAACAAGTTGACACTATAGTAAGTTAGGTTTCGCAATATTAATTTGAGGGTGGGGAATAATTCATTAATAATTACACTGCTGACAGCAAAGACATGTAAACACCATGATGGAAGACTAGACATTTTCTCCAGTCCTCACCAACTCTCAAAAACTCTTCCCCAAGGAGAATCTACACCAGAGGAAAATCAACTACAGCTTTTTCAGCAGGCTAAAACACCTAAGAACGGTAACCATTCTGTGAATTTGGTTGTAGAAAATCTTTAATACTGTCTCAGCATCCATTCCCTGCACACCCCCAGCAATTCCCTTGCTGTGAATACAACCTCTGCTGACCTTGTCCTCACCCCATCTTTTGTGGCAATAGGACCAGACCTCAACTCTGTCACCCACCTGTGAAGAAGAAGGGACCATGGGAAAGTAAGCTTGTTATAGTACACTGTGCCTGTGGCAACAGAGCTCAGCCCGAGAACTAAAATATACACAGAGAAATGGAAGAGGGTGTCAGATTTCTTGGGAAACTTCATCAAACATTAAGGAAAGGGGACTAGCATCTTTCTAAGATCTCCTAGGTAATCATCCAGGATTAAAGTAAACAGTAAATTCCTCAACATGAAAGGAGGCCAAGACAGCTCTGTGGTCCCAGGAAGGAGTGAGACAATGATTGATAAAGAAACATAAGATGGAAAAAAGAGTAAAACTACTGGAGATCTTAGAAAGAAGTAAACTAAGCTAAAAACTTAAGAGTAGAAGCAGATAAATCATCAGGGAAATGAGAAGAGAAAAACAGAAAAGAAGATGGTCACTAAAACATCCAAGTGACTGAAAACTTCTCTAAATAAATATTACAAATCTAAGGAAATTAAACCAACATCTACTGAGAAAGGACTTCTAAGATAGCATGATTCCATAACAAGGTTCTCCCACATTCTTCAAGAGAAAAATGTAAATCTTTATAGAAGTTTACAAAAAGAATAAATGACAAAATTTATGTCCTATATTGTAGAAATGATTGGCAAAAAAGGTGAAATACTTGAATCCACAATGGCAAGTCTCTTCAAAAGAGAATAATCAACTGAGAATATATATATATATATATTTATATATATGTGTGTGTGTGTACATGTATACTGACATAAAAGACAATATATAAGAAGAGAAGCAAAAAGCTAGAGAATTAAAGGAAGACATGATCTCCACACAAATAAATCAAGTCATATTAGAGAAAAGATGTGTAGATTCAGCTTAAGAATCTTAGACCTTCTAGAAGAACAGGAGAAAAAAAATGTTGAGCACCATAATGCCGGAAAAGTATTATACAAAAAAACCTACCCAGAGCTGAATGTAGAAAACAAGTCACCAACTGAGAGAAGTCAAAGATTGCCTCCAGCAAAAAAGAAAAATTTTGACAAAAATAAAAACATAGCAAAACAAAACAAAATTATGCCAGAAAATCCAACATGCCTGGTGGTTAAATTTAACAATTCTAATCACAAAACAAACGACAAATAAAAATTGTACACTACCAGAAGAAAAGTACTTAAGAAGTAAAGAAAAAATTCAAATAATGTAAGACTGTTCTTTACTCACTAGAAACCACTGGAAGGAATGAAATAATATCTTTCTAAAAGCAGAGGAGCTCAACATACAGTCCAGAATTATATAACCTGTAAGCATGAGCTTAAATATCAATAAAACATAAAAAACAAAAAGGACTTTGAATAAAAGAGACACAGCTGGAGTGTTCTTCCCAAAAGATGAACAGAGTAATTGATTTGCAAGTATATTGAATAACAAAAACACAAGACAGGTACATTAAAACAACTATAAAGGAAAGTACTACAATAACCAAAAAAACTCCTTCTTTTGACTACTAAAAAGCAGGAAGAGGAATCCTAAAAAAAAAATGACTGTGGAGTTAATAAAAAGAGAGAATATCAACATTGACCAATAGAAAACTTCTTTCTAAAAATACATAAGGAGATAAAGATGTAAAAGTAATTTAAGGAAGATAATAGCAATATCTAATATTAGGTTTGCAAAGCACTTTACAAATATTGTCTCATTTTATCCTCACAACAACCCTGGAAGGTAGGAGCTATCTTCTTTTGATAGATGAGGAAACTGAGGCAGAGTTTAAGTGACCTGCTCAGAGGATCATAGAGCTAGCAAATATATAAGACTAGATCAGAACTAATTTTTCCTGATTCTAGGTCCAATGTTCTGTCTACTGAGGCACCTAGCAGAATGACTGTGGAGAAAGTGACCTGGAATAGAGTAACCTTAAAACCCACAGTTCCCTTGTGATCTTGCAGATGAGTCAATATATAATGAAACTAAACTGCAGAATGGGAAGAGGCATAAACAGGGACAAAATTCTTAAATTTATTGCATACATGAAATGTGACTAAAAAACAAAGATATGCACAGAATGAAAATTAGATGCTGAAACAAAATTTACTCTGTCAGGTGAATCAAAAAAGGACAAAGTTGTAATCATGCTATCAGATAATGCAAAAAAAAACCCTCTTCATATATAGACAATAAGATGATATTATGCCAAAAGGACAAACCAATATGAGTATTAAACACATATGCCCCAGATAGCTTACCATCTAAATGGTATTGATGTTAGTCTATATTTTATAAAACATCAAAATATTTTATATTAATTAAAATTAAAGAAGATACATGAAAAAGATTGGACATTGGAGAGTCAGAAATAATGGAACTTAATACTGCAGCATTCATTAAACTCCCAAACATAAATAACTTAGGGAAGAACTTGCTATTTGTTAATAACTGCTGAAAGCTTTCTTTTAGAAATCAGACTTAGACCACTATTTTACACCATATTCCACAATAAATTCAAATGGATACATGACCTAAAAATCTAAGGTTAATCAAAAAATTAGAAGAGAAGTGAATCAAATATCATTTCACAGATATGGATAGAAGATGTATTCTTAACTAAAAAGAGATATAGAAAATTGTAAGAGAAGAAATACAACATTTTGATTCCATTAAATTAAAAAATCTTCCACACAAACGTTATTAATGTGTCCAAGATAAGAAAGGAAGTGACTGAAAGGGGAAAAAATTATATCAAATTTCTCAGATAAAGATTTGGGATCCAAGATATATAGACAACTAAAAAATATTGGTATGCATAAATGTGTGTACATATATGTGTGTATATGTTGTGTGTATATGTGTGTTGCAAGTAAAAGATAGAAACAATGAATGATAACATATATTTACAAAAACACTTTTTGTAGTAGCAAAGAACTAAAAATTAGTAGTGTATGAATGTAATTATTCTTAATGAAATTATAAGAAGTAATCCATATGAAGAGATCATACATAAGATCACAGAGTGAAGTAAGCAGAGTCATGCTCAATGTAAATGAATATTGCAAAATTACAAAGAACAAATATGACCCCAAAGAAGAAAATAATAAGAAAATACCTCCTCCCTAATTGATTTGCAGTGGTAAAAGACCCACAGGTGTGGAACAGTGTCCGTATTTTCATTTTTTTGATATTTTGATGTTTTGCTAATTGTTTTATCCATTTCTTTTTCTCCTTAAAAAATGTAGTGGATACTTCTCTGGGTGGGGAGGGGGAAGGAAAGGGATTCATAAGGGGAAAATTTAGGCAGCCTAAAATCAAGAAACAATAAAATTTATTTTAAAGTTATGCTATTGTGAAATACTATTGTCTCAGGGAATGTGATATAGTTAGATGAGTAATTGTGTGGCTGAAGATGTCAGAGTCAGAAAGATTTCAAGAGATTGTTGTGGTTTATTTCAGAGAGCTATGGAGGTGGGAAGGGAATAGTAAGGTAAAGAAACTTGATAAATTCAGAATAAGGGAAAATGTGTGAAGACTAAGACTGATAAGAAACAGTCAGAGTAGGTAAGCCAAAACTCATTGATATCAAAGCCCGTGACCAATCCAGGAATCAGCACACTGCCAGGAGGGGAAAGCCAGAATTAGGAAAAGTCAGAGGGCAAGCCAAGATTAAAATATAGGTTTGGCAAAGTAAGATTTTGGAGTCAGAATAGAAAAGGCCATAAACAAAATTACTTCCACAATGATGACCACCTTTTAATAGTCAGTGGTGTCTATGATCCCTGGAATTTAAAGAGTCCTATTTTGCCAAGATACGTTGGTCCTAGCATGAGTTCATTGAAAAATCAAATGCCTCTGAATTCAGAATTCTGAGGTTCAGAATTTCTAGGTGTCAATATAGGTTTAATTGAAGATAGAATATTATGTAATATCAAATCTTGCTGACTGAACATATTTTGCCCTGGCCTATAAAGACATGCCATTCAGCAAGAATAATGTGACAGATTTTGGCAAGACCCACGTGAAGCAATGCCCAGATCTGTTCTTGCCTAAAATAAAAGCATCACAGAATGTCAGAGTTGGAAGGGGGTGATTACCTAGGCCAACCTATGCCTGAAAAAGAACATCTCTACTAAATATTCCTATTAAAAGAATAATCCTTGAAATGGCCATGCAGTGTTTTCTTGAAGACCTACAGATTAAAGGGGAACCCACTACTTTTAAGGCAACCAAGTCTCTATTTGCTTAGCTCTCATTGTTAGCAAATCTTTCCCATTACCAAAATCAAACTTGCTTTGTGTAATCTCTACCTTTTTCTCTTAATTTTACTTTTGAGGCCAAGCACGGCCTGCAAATTAAATTCCTCTTACATATTACAGTCATTTTTTAAGTTCTTGGAAACAAGTATCATTTCTATCTCAGCCTCTTTTTCAATGGACTGAATGTTCCCCGTTCCTCCAACTGCTACCCATATTCACATGGCATTCATTTGAGCTCATTCACCCATAATGGTCACTTTCCTTTGATTGTCCTCTAGCTTATCAATGTTCTTCCTAAAGCATGGTGCCCAAAACTGAATAGCATACTTCAGATGTGAATTGATCATGGAGAAGTACAATGGATGTATCACCTCCTTTATGCTGTTAAGCTATGTTTTTATTAATGTAGCACAATGTCACATTAGTTACTTATTTTCTTGTCATTTAATACTCTCGATTCATTAAAATTGTGGGCCACCAGATAACTAGATCCTTTCAGACAAACTACTGTAGAAATATGCCTTTCTTAGGTCCTTATACAGTTGATTATTCTAACCCATGTTTAAGAAGTTATGTTTATTCTTTGAATTTTCTCGTATTATATTTTGTCTAATCCTGTAGTTCTTTTGGATTCTGACACTGTCATCTAATGTGTCAGCTGTTCTTCCAGACTTTGTCATCTACAAATTAGATTTAAATCTTTATACAAGTCAATGATTAAAAACAGTATAGATAGAACCAAGTACAGATTCCTGGGATAGTCTACTGGAGATACCTTCCATGTTGACATTGAATCAATAATGAATAATCTTTGAGTCTGGCCATTAAATCTGTTCTGGAGAAATCTAATGATATAATTATCTAGTTTAGATTTCTCTTTTCCACAAAATAATAAGTCTTTAGCAAAGACTTTCTAAAATCTAGTAAATTGTTAGTAAGGCATTTTCTTTAACTATAAAGAAAATTAGGTTAGTCTAGCATATCTTGTTCTAAATGATACCAGACTAGCTATTGGAAATAACTGCTTCATTTTCTAGATGTTCACCAACCATCTTCATAATGATATAGCTGAAGCTCCAGGCAGATAGATGATCAGAGGGAAGGAAAAGATGCTGTTTCTGCCCCCAGATCTCCGATCAACCCCCTTCCTGTCCCATCAGCCAAGAAAAAGCAGAGAATCAGCAAAGGAAAGAAAACAACAGCTGAAAACAAATGATGCTATAGGCTATGGGGTCACTCTGTCCTTCTGTCATCCTGACGTGTAATAAGCTTGTATCATCTCACAGATCTATTGCCCAAAAAAGAGCTATAATTCCATCCTTACCTTTCTGCCTGGGAGTTTTGAGATACTTTTTTCCACATCACCTCCTACGCTACATACAGGCTATGTCCTAGATGTTGGAGGCTCAGACTCAGGGTGACTGCCCATGTGGGATGCTCTTCCATCTCCCTTCTCTCCAACTCTAGCTACTGTTCTGTCATTTTCTATTCTCCCTGCCTGATAAAATGTCTAACTCTTGTTCAACATCCCAAACAGATAGGGAGCCCCACTTCTTAACCCCACCTTTCTACCTGAGAACTTCTTGGTCTCTCTACTTGCTTTTTCTTTTTTGGCCAAGGGTACTTGCAATCCTATTTTCTTTAAATTTCATCTTATTCCAGGCCATTCATGACTATAATCTAGAGCTCAGTCCTTATCTCAACTTCCTTACACTACAGAAATCTGGTCCTGTTTTCTTTACCATATTCAGCTAAAGATAAGCCCTTTCCTCTGCACTCTGGAATGTGTGTGTGTGTGTGTGTGTGTGTGTGTGTGTGTGTGCTTGTGTGTGTGTGTGTTGAGGAGGAATTTCCATTGTTTCACCACCTTCCTCCAGCATATCAAACAAGAGGTAAAGTTGTCCTCCACACTTCCCAATATCTTCCCCAGCAGCAGACTGAGGTGAGGGCTCAAGAGACCCTATACTATTATTAAAACTTACAGAAACTTTATTTCTTTTTTAACTTTTTCTTCTTTTAAAAAAATAATTTATTTATTTTTCAGTTCTCAACATTCACTTCCACAAGAATTTGAATTCAAAATTTTCTCCCCATCTCTCCCCACCCCAGGATAGCATGCACCCTATCCACCCCTTCCTCCCGTCTGTCCTCCCTTCTATTACTCACTCTTTTTCCATCCTCCTTCCCCTCTATTTTTCTATAGGGTAAAATAGGTTTCTATGCTCCATTGTCTGTATATCTTAATTTCCAGTTGCATGCTAAACAATTTTTAACATACATTATTAAAGCTTTGAGTTCTATATTCTCTTCCTCCCTCCTCGTGCACCCTCATTGAGAAAACAAGCAATTCAATATAGTTTATACATGTGTAACAATGCAAAGCACTTCCATAATGTTTATGTTGTAAAATACTAACCACATTTCTCTCTGTCCTATCCTGCCCTCAATTTATTCCATTCTCTCCTTTGACCTATCCTCTCACAATAGTGTTTACTTCTGATTATCCCTTTCCCCAATTTGCTGTTCCTTCCATTATCTTCCCTCTCCTATCCCCTTCCCCCTTGCCTTCCTTCAGGGTAAAATAGATTTCCATATCCAACTGAGCATGTGTTATTCCTCCTTAAGCCAAATTCCACGAGAGGAAGACTCACTTATTTTCTTTCATCTCCCCACTCTTCTCCTCCATTGTAAAAACTCTTTTTCCCTCTTTTATGTGAGGTGATTTGCCATATTCTACCTCTCCCTTGCTCTTACCCCTAGTACATTCCATTCAATAGTAAATTTTATTTTTTTAGGTATTCTCCATATTCAGTTTACCCTGTGCCCTGTATGTATGTATGTATGTATGTATGTATGTAGATATATATATATATATATACACATATACACATGCACCCATGTACATATATATACCTACACACTTATAATATATATACTCATCATGCCTCCATATATATTCCCTCTAACTACCCTAATACTGAAAAAGGTCTCATGACTTGCAAATAACATCTTTCCATGTAGGAATGCAAACATTTCAACTTTAATGAGTTCCTTAAGGCCTCTCTTTCCTGTTTACATTTTCATGTTTCTCTTGATTCTTGTATTTGAAAATCAGATTTTCTATTCAGCGCTGGTCTTTTCAACAACAATACTTAGAAGTCTTCATTTCTTTCTTGATCTGAAGTTCCCGACTCTGCCCTGCCTTGCCCAATCAACCATGTCCCAGTGGCTCTTTACTGCCTCATCACCAATAGTATGCAGGGAGGACTAAGTTCTTATACTCTTCTCTTGAGCCAACTAAAGCTTCCTACTTGGTTTGCTACGCTGAAGAATCAAATCTGTTTTTTACCTAAGTTACATTTATAGAGACTTTACCAACCACTCCCACACTAAAAAACTTGAATGAATAACACATTTGGATAAAGTAATTCAATAAACAAATTCTTTCATGTTAAAGACCTAGGTCACAATTTGCTCTGAAGAACATTTTAAATTATCAATGGATACAATAGAAGATAAATAGATATATAAATAGAATATAGAATAATATATAAAAATATAAAATAAAACAAATTGAAAATAGAATAGATAAATTAAATCATGACAATTTAAAAAGAGCAAAACAAATGCATAATCCTAGAAGAAGAGATTAAAGGAGCAATCAGGCAAATTGCCAAATAATATCTGAGGACTAAACACAACAATAGAAAGGGAAAGTGATAGAAAACAAAATCAAACAAAGAACAAATCATAACAAAAATAACAGAACTAAGTAATCAAAAAATAGATATGTAGGAAGATAAAACTGATTTGTTACGTGAAAGAAAAATAAGTATTAGGTTAGTTGGGTAGCAGAAAAGAAAGGAAAATAAAACAAGTTAAATATACTATTTTACAGCCCAATTTAAGAAAAAATTCCAGAACAGGGAAGCCTGGGTTTCACTTTTCAAGGACATAACCAGAGAGAAATCCTAAAATGATACATCAAGATATATATTTGAGAAATACACAATTATGAAGAAAAAATATCCTCTAAGTGTCTTAAAGAATAAAAAAGAACAATTATATAAAATTTATAGTGAAGTCAAATATTCAAACATAATAAGAAAATATGTCAAAGTTTAGTAAAAGCAAAAGAATTAAAAAAAAATAGATGGGCAGAAAAATTAAGTGCCCTGATAGGTGATCATACTGCCTGAAAAGAATCTACATTGGAGAGAAATAACAACTCAATGGATTTATTAACAGAAATGCTAATGAATTGAGTCACATTCAGTTACTAGAAAAGGAACTCCAACCTGGCTCAATGACAAGGAATTCGTAATAAAGTAAGTTGTTATTAGAGTATAAGTATAAATATAACTATAAATGGATATAAACAATATAAAAGACAAGAATAAATTTTGTAACCTTTTAAAAAAAGAAACAAATGTCATAAAGGAAGTATATCATGATAAATAAAATATTAGCTCATGAAAAAAATTACATTAAAAATATTCATCACAGAAAAGCACAGTTTGAACCAGGCATACAAAGTTGATTCAACACTAGAACTAGAATGAACCTAAATATATATATCCTCCCACAGTTATAAAGATATGAAAACATTCTTAATAAAATTTAAGAAGCCATTCATACTACTCATTTTTTATATTAAATTTTATTTTTTCAATTAATGAACAAATTTGGTGGACAACAATCTCTGGTGATGAACAAACTTCCAACTTAGCCAGGCTAGTCTATCACTATACCTACATTTTCAATCTTTTTAGCTTGATAGAAATTGCCAAATCTTTACACTCTACTACCATAACATTGGAAAACTCAGAAATGCCTCAATAAGATACCCAAGAAGGAATTTGGAAAAAATAGGAAACAATGGAAAGAGCACTGCTTTGAAATTGAGAACCTGCATTAAAATCGTACCTTTAATACTTAGTGACAGAGGACAAATGACTTTACCTTCTTTGACCTCAATTTCCCAGTCACTAAAATGAAAGGGGAAGAGGGTGGCAGTTAGGTGGTACAATGGATAAAGTACAGGGTCTAAAGGCAGGAAGACTCATTGTATTGAGTTCAAATCTGAGTTGAGATACTCTCTAGCTGTGTGACCCTGGGGAAATCACTTAACTTCATTTGCCCTGGTTTCCTTATCTGTAAAATGAAGAGGAGAAGGAAATGGCAAACCACTCTAGTATCTTTGCCAGGAAAATCCGAAAAGCAATCCGTGACAAGTTGGACACAAGTGAAATGACTGAGCAACTAAAATGAATGGGTTGGATGAGGTAGCCTATGACATTCTGCTTTAGATCTATCATCCTGAAGTATGAGTGAAAATCCCATTCCTGCCATATACTAAGTCAGTGATATTGGCTGAGTCACTAACCTCTCCAAGTCTCAATTTCCTCATTTGTAAAATGAAGAGGTTATACTATACAGAGCCTTCAGAATGCCTTTTAGCTTTACATAAATGATCTAATGAAGCAGGTGATGAGAGGTTATTTACCCCCACAGCTTAGAATCCTTAACAACAACAACCACACACACACACACACACACACACACACACATACACACATGCTGTATTTGTTTGTTTATAACATTATTTTTTTTAAAAAACCTTGAATTTCAAATGCTCTTCTTCCTTCTTGTCTCTCCCCCAAACACCGAGAAGGCAAGCAATATGATATCAATTATACATGTGAAATCATGCAGAGCATATTTCCATATTAGCCATTGCAAAAGAGCAAGAAAAATCAAGTGAAATATACATACATTCTTTGATCTGCACTCATAGTTCATCAGTCCTCTCTCTGGAGATGAATAGCATTTTTCATCAGGAGTCCTTAGGAATTTTCTTGGATCATTTCATTGTTCAGAGTAGAATCCTTACCATCTTTTAGGCTCAGCACAGAAGCCAGCCATCACAAAGGAGAGAAAGGGCTTCTATTATATTTCACTTATAACTTCTATATTTCATTACTGTTGAAAGTCAACCAATCACACCTACAGGCAGGCAAGAGTCAAAGTCCTAGTAACTACAGCACTCTTCTACCCAAGCATACACTAGTACCTAGAAAAGCAACAACCAGAAGGAACAACCAGGCAATTGCCCATGTTGATGCTATAGTCCTCACCTCCTCAAGGTCCACAGTGACCAAAGGTTCAGAAAACTCAATCTCGAATTCCTTGGCACCAACTTCAAATGATAGTTCAATGTATGTGTTTTTATCAATGAAAATGACACTAATAGAAGGGCATTACCATCTGCTTTGCTATTGAACCCTTAGGATCACTGAGCCTTCCTTCCATCTCTCTGCAACTGAACTTTTCTATTTATGTCTTCCCATATTAGAATGTGAGTTCCTTGAGAACCTAGGACTTAGTAGAGTGCATTGCAAAGCTTTGTTAAAGCTTTTTTTTTCATTCATTCATTTCCCCATTAACTTAGAAGTACTATGCTAAAACTTTGATTGATGTGAATTTTCCCTTTTGCATTTCTGATGAAAAAAGAACTAATTCCTCATTTGAGCGTACAATAAAGAATGTTAGTGATAAGGAAATCTCTTCCCTAGTGCCACAGTTTACAAAGTGAAACAGGCAGCCACAGAATCCTCTGATGCCCATCTCCTGCTTGGATAGCTCCCAGAACTCATTCAGCCCCTTTTGAAGGAGGCTGCTCATTTTCCTGACTGCCAACCCAATCCAAAGTTAGTGTACAGACTCTTTGGGTGATTTCATGAAGTTTAACCATGGATATAACTCGCAGGGATCCATTTCTATATGATTCATGAGTATTTAGTTATTCAATTCTCATAATTAGGTTAGTTCCCTCTCCAAAGGCACATACAACTCCCATTAGTGTCAATGGAATTTAAGCTCCTGTTTCAAGGCTAACCAAAACCCTGCCAAGGGTGAGAGGGCATTATAGTTTCCCTGCTTTGACTTAGATTTTCTAGGAGTGAGGATTTGATACCTTTGAGAAGGTATTTTCATTTCTATTTGTTAGGACTTTTACAGCAAATTAGCCATCTGAAATGTATAATACAAACATAAACTCTTCTCTGGTTCTCTGCTGGTATTTTTTGGGCCATGTTTATTGCATTTTTATTGAGTTAATTTTCCTTTTGTTTCCTTCTCACTGCTCTTCTCATTTGACTCCCCTCCCTCTCTTAACTCTGTTTATCCATCCAAATTTCATTCCCATCAATGCTGCTGATTCAGAACAATGCAAACTGGAAATGCCTCTGTGGTCTTCATTTTATCTTATTTATTAGAAAACAATTCAATTCAATCTTCTCTTTCTAACCAAGAGTAATTCCTAATTCATAATTCCAGAGAGAAATCTACTTAAAAATGAAAACTATAACCTATTTTTAAAATGTATAGGTGGTGTTTTGAACTTATGACTCAGAGTTTTGGTGTGATGGATAGAGAACTGACATTTGGGGTCTGACATAGTCTGGATGCTTAACCCTGGACAAGTTACTTACCCTCTCATTGACCCCAGACAACTCTAAGACTAAAAGGTACATAGCTGATAATCATCTACATGGGTAGATGAAATTCCTCATCAGTAGTTCCCCAAATCAATGAAGCAGGTCATATATAGTCATTTAGATATACCATGAAATATAAATTATAAAGATGAAACTTGAAGCTCATAGGCCTCGGTTTGTGTCTAAAATGCTTCTGAACTTGAGTGTTCTCCTTCTATGTTCCTTTGTATTTTCTTCCAATTCTATCTCAGTCAAGTAAGCAAACATCAAAGACAAGATTTGAATTCAGAACCTCAGGATTCAAGGTTCTTTCCCACTGTACCAGGCTATTTCTATTATCTCATTGGAGCTTCATAACAATTAGGTAAGAGACATATCCTTATCATTCCTATTTTATAGATGAGAAAACTAAAGCAAAAACATTTGCCCACTTTCACAGTGTTTGAAGGACTACTCTGTAGAGAAATGATTAGGGATTAGATTTGTTTTGTTTGGGTTCAGAGATCAAATGAGAAACAATAGGTGGAAATGTCAATGAAACCAAATAGCTTGATTTCAGGAAATTTTTCCCTCTAGCAATTAAAATCATCGTAAAGGAGAATGAGCTGCCTAAAGAGACCTTGCAAGTCCTCAGGTTGAGGCTACATGACCACTTTCAAGGTGTATTACCCATGAAGATATTGTTCCTGTATGGGTTAGATTAGATGGTCATTGATTTTTCTTTCTATCCTCAACTTTTATGATTCTTCTCCTATAACTCAAGTTCTTGAGCTTGAGATATTTAATTCTCCTGCTTCTGCCCTCAATAGGAGAAAAACTGCAATGGTCTCTGAACCCGATACCTCCATTACCATTTTTGCCCTGTACTGGCCCCTACAAATTACGTAATAAATTTTCTACTCTGAATTAACAGTCACTGTCCACATTGTAGGCACCAGAAAATGGAACTGTCTACTCAAGTTTTACATACATCCAGTGGCTTGAGTTACATTATGTTGCAAGTAAGCATATTCTATTAATCTATATATAATTATATTTATAATAATATAATAATTATTAATTAATGATATTATTTATTATATTAATTAATAAGTTCTAATGTTCCTTGTTATAATGAGTTGAAATCTACTTTCTTGTAATTTACAACTTAATTTTGCTAGAGACCATAAATGTAATCTTTCTCCCATGTCAGCTTTTGGGATAGTGGAAGACAGCTGTCACGTCTACACTCTCATCTTTTTCAGTGTTAGCGTTTCCCATTCTTCCTCTCTTCCTAATAGGATGTCATTTCTAGAATCTTCATTTTCTTGGTTGCACTCCTTTAGTCATCTTACAGGTTTGTCCATATCTTTAACCTCTGAGGTCACCCCTCTCCACAAACATGTAAAATACAAAGGAACTGCCTATTATTCCCCAATCTAAGAAAAAAATGGTTGAAACACTCCTCACATCACCAAAACCAAAACAAAACAAGACAAAAAATATTACATTTTTGTTTTGGGTAATCAAATCACACTACTGATTTGTTCTGAATTTACAGGAAGCAAAATCTCTTAGCTATTTTTGTTTTATTTATTTATTATTTGGTATTTAACTCATTTATTTCATTCTAGTTTGTAAAGTTGATTTTGTTTTGTTTGTTGGTTTTTGTCATTTGTCTGTTAAATTCAACTGTAATGTTTTTATTATACTTAGTAGCTTGGCTCACCATTCTAGATCTTTTGGAATTTCAATTCTCTCTTCTATTTCTTAGTCATCCATCCATGTATCCATACATTCATGTGTCCATACATCCATACAACAAGCATTTATCTAGCAGTTACTATTTTGCAAGCATTGTGATAGACCCTGCTGAAAAACTTAGATAAAACATAGTTTGTTCCTTCATGGCGTATATGTCTAGGTGAATAAAAAGCAAACACAATAGTAGTTGATGATATTCATATATCTTTTAACCCTCACAGCAATTTGTGAAATAGATGCTATTGGAATTATTATTAATATTCATTTTACTTAGAGGGGTTAGGTAATTTTGTCATGGTCACACATGGAATAAATGTCAGATTTGAAGTTCAAATTTGGGTCTCTACTGACTCCAAGTGAATAATTTTTTTCTCCTATGCCACACTGTGAGATCTGAGGGGAAAATACCAGAAAAAAGGAGATTTGAAGAAGAGGTATCATTTATGATAAGCTTTAAGGGATAAGTAGTGAATTAATAGATTGAGTTCATCAGCAAATTTGATGAAGTTTAAAAAATACCTTAGTGTTAGGTATTGATGGAAATGTCAACCAGGATAAGAGTGAAGGCATATGTAACTTGTCATGCAAGGCTATCCTTGAACTTGCTGTGGATGCCTCTGTTTGGGCAGTATTGTTTACCCTTCTCTAATGATACAATCATCAAGCCTCCATGTCTCCAACTAATTATCATGGAAAAACTCTAAATGTCTTGCTAAAATCAGAATATGCCATTTCTATGCAATTCTGCTGTTTTACTTGTTTGAGAACCAAATTGAATAAAGAAACGAAATTATAGTCAGGATGATGACCCAGCCTTCATGATAGAAGGGGCTTGAGAGAAGATAGCTGAGTTCATTATCATGGCTCATGCCACATACTTTAATGCCCATTCTCAATTAAGTGACTTTCTTTCCACATCTGTAGAAAATCTTTTAAGATATAGTCATATGGAGGGCTTCTAGTACTAAGATGTTAGAGTAAGGAAGGAACCCTCTGAATTCCTCCTAACCTCCCTTACATACAACTAGAAAACTGCCTTAGAATTGATCTAGCCACAGGGAGGCAGCTTATCAGCCTGACAAGACAGATCTTTCTCACTGGGGTGAGAAAGGAGAGGTCAAAGAGAAGCAATTGCAGCTAGCCTCACAGCAGGGCATCTGCAGCACAGCTCTAAGCCTGAGTCAGTTCTACAGTGAGGTTCTGCCCTCCTATAAGCCAGTAGCACCCTAGGCAACCCCAACAACCCCACTCCCAACTCAAGTCACCAACAGGGCCCTGATGCCACTGCTGAGCAGTAGTAAAGTCCCACCCTGTGGCAGACCAACAATGAGATCCCAGTCTTTGGGGCCTACCAGCAGAGTGACCCTGTTTCCATAGCAACTCAGCCTCAGGACCCCACCCCTGGAGCAGGCCAGCAGCTAAACTCCACACTCAGTGGAGGCCAACAGGGAGGCAGCCCGCCCCATAGTACAAGCCACAAGAAAAACCCTGCTCTCCAGAGAAAGCAAGCAGCTAATCCCTGAAGCACAGTGAAAGCCAGTAGTAACACAAAGAACCCCAGCAGACAAAGTTTGTTCAAAAGGCTTGAAACAGTAGAGAACCCAAACCCAATGCTCACGTAAAAACACCAAGTCACGAAAGAGATGGAAAAATGAGCAAAAAACCAAAACAGAACAAATAAAGAACTTGGCTATAGAAAGTTGGTATGGTGATAGAGAGGAACAAGGAATAAACTTGGAAGAGGACAATAGCATCAAAAGTATAAAACATGTGAAGCCTCAAAGAAAAATGTAGTTTGATCTCAGGCATAAAAAAGAATTCCTGGAAGAACTTTAAAAGGATTTTTAAAAGAAAATTGGAGAAGTAGAAGAAAAAATGAGAGCAATGCAAGAAAACCATGAGAAAAGAGTCAATAGCCTGTAGCTAAACAAAAATTTACTGAAGGAAATAACTCCCTAAAAAATAAACTAAGTCCAATGGAAAAAGGAAATACAAAAGCTTACTGAAGAAAAGAATCCTTAAGAATAAGAGTTAAACAAGTGGAAACTAATGAGTCTATGAGACATTAATATACAATAAAACAAAATAAAAAAATAGAAAAGAAATGTGAAATTTTTCATTGGAAAAACAACTGACCCAGAAATTAGATCCAAGAGAGATAATATAAGAATTATTGGAATAATTGAAAACTATGATTAAAAAAAAAACACCTTGATAACACCGTTCAAGAAATTATACAAGAAAACTGCCTTGATATGTTAGAACCAGGGGGCAAAGTAGAAATTGAAAGAATCCACTGGTCACCACCTGAAAGAGATCACAAAATGAAAATTCCTAGGAACATTGTAGTCAAATTTCAGAGCTCACAGATCAAGGAAAAAGTATTGCACATAGCCAAAAAGAACCAATTCCAATATTATGGAGCTAGTCAGAATTACACAGGATTTTGAAGCTTCCACATTGATGAGTCCAAGGGCTTGGAAATGTTTTATTCCAGAAAGTAAAGGAATTAAGGTTATAACCAAGAGTCACCTACCCAGAACAATTTAATATCTTTCAAGGAAAAAATGGATATTTAATGAAATGGAGGACTTTCAAATATTTTTAATTAAAAGACCAGACTTGAATAAAAAATTTGACCTCCACATACAAGACTCAAGAGAAAGATTAAAAGAAAAGAAACAAGAGCAACAATAAGAAATCCATTAAGTTTGGTTTATTTAAATGCTAATCCTGCTCTGTTTGGCAGAAGATTAATGAGGAAACAAATCTGAGATTGATGTAAGAAAATGAAGTATTCTGTAGCTATTAGACTTATGCAAATGTAGGAGTTACTTCAACAGGCAGTGAGTTCTTCTTCTACTTGAAGTCTTTCTGCAAAGCCTGACTTATTGTCAGGTATACTGCAAAGGGATAATTTTGCATTTCCGGGAATGGACTTAGTTGACCTCTGTGGTTCTTTCCCACCTCTAAGATACTGTTATTTAGCCAAAAATCTTCTTGAGGGAAAAGAACTATGTTTTTCCTCTTTTCATCTATACTTCCTATCCTAGGGTCTTGCATAATCCTTCAGTACATATTAAAGCATGTGACCTTGCATAGGCACTGAATCTTAAAAGCAGGCTCCAGATGACAAGATACAGAGAGAATATACTTGGAATATAATATATAGTATTATATTATTCTAATATTATATAATATAATATAATACTTGGAATCTCTCCTGAGAACCTGTTGCCACCCAAACCTAGACTCCCTCATGTTTTCAAAAATCTGGCTTGATGATTTGGTCTTTGGTTATTTGGACTACTCTTTTCTGATCATCTCCCAGACTAGGCTCCTCCCACACTTTACAGAATTGATGTCTTCAATCACAAGGCTTCAGATTTTAACTAAAGACCCTATCCACTGTAATCGATCAGAAATTCCCTGGCAACACGTTTACCAGATAGTAAAGAAATCTCACCTTGAAATCTTTAGAGATAAGAAGTTCACCACCTTCCAAGGTACATCAATTTACTCCAATTGTTAGGGTAGCTCTAACTTTTTAGGAATTTTATATTAATTTTGAACCCAAATCTGCTCCTTTATAACCTTTTCCCATTGTTCCTTGTTTTGTCCTTTATGACAATGAAAAACAAAACTAATTTTTCTTTATGATAGCCCTTCAAATATTTGAGGAAATTTCTCTAATCCTCCTAAGGAATATTCTCCAATGCATTAATGTTCTTCCTCAAATTTGCTGTGTAGAATTGAACACAAGAATCCATGTGTGACCTGATCAAGGCAGATGGAAGCAGGAACCTAACTGCTTGCAACTGAGGCATTGTGTTTCTATTAACACAGAAAAAAATGAAGCCTTTTCACTGCCATGATGTGTTGTTGACTCATACCTAACTTGAAAGTCACTTTCACATGAATTATGAAGAACTTCTGTCTTTTTCTCCATCATCTGTTATCATCTTTTCATATGATTCAAATTGCAACACTACCCCATTCCTCAGTCTTTTGTTTGTTCTCATTATAGCCTGGGGAGGAAAGGAAGGAGATGAGGAGAACCTTTAGTATTTATAAAAAGTCTCTGTTTGGTCTTTCTGACATAATTTTTAAAATAGCATTTTATTTTTTACCCAATTACATTTAAGATCATTTTAACACTTCTTTTAAATAAAATTTTGAGTTCGGTTTTTTTCCCTCTTGTCCCTTCATCCTTCCTAAGATGGTAAGCAATTTGACATAGATTATAAATGTGGAATCATCTAAAACTTATTTCCATATTAGTCATGTTGTAAAAGAAGAAACAGAAAAAAGGGGGAAAAACCTGTCAAAAAAATAAAGTGAAAATAGTATGCTTCAATATGCAGTCAGACTCTATAAGTCCTTTCTAAGGTTGTATATTACATTTTCTATCATGTGTCTTTTGGTTTGTTCTGAATCATTGTATTCTGTGAAGAGCTAAGTCAGTCATAGTTGATCATCACACAATGTTGCTGTTGCTGTGTACAATGTTCTCCTAGTTCTGTTCATTTCACTGTATCAGTAAGTATCCTGATATACACAGCGGGGCCTGCTCTATCACAGGTTCTTTCCTTCAAAAGGAAAGGCAACTTTTGAGGGGTTAACAATCTCCTTTAATCGAGCTCATATATCATTCACTTAGTTTAGGAAATCAACAGACAGGGCTTCCAAACTGTCTGATATAAGAGATACATATATCACAAATCAACAGACAGTTGAACTTGTCTGACCATAGTTGCCAGAGAGGGAAGGACCAACATTTGGATTTTCAAAGTCAAGGGGAAGCTTAGTAGCTTCCCAGAGTCTTATCTGGCATATAAATCTTCTTCCAAAAACTAAGCCCTAAAGTGAAACCTCATCCTCAGAGTATTTATACTTATTTTTTTTAGAGCCAGTGCTCTGACCCTTGAGAACCAGGGCCTCATTAACAAAACTGTGGGCCTTCCTACAAATCTTCCCTAATCAAACTCCCTTTAATGGGAAGGCCCATTAATAGATGGGGAAGATCTTTAAAGCAACTTTTGTTTCTGTACTTTACTCCTTGTAAAGACTCTTGGTTAATAAAGGCAAGATTCAGAGGCACTTGATTATGCTAAAACAAAAACAGCAAAAGATCCTACTTTGCTGGCATTCACTTAGCATCAATGATGACACTATTCTTAAGGAATGGTGCCACTATGTTGTCCCCATTCTGAATGACCTGTCTTCGCTTCCATTTCTTATAAATATCCATATGAAAACTCAGTTTATGTTTAAGCCCACAATGTAGCCAAACACTTAAAAAATACCTCCCCCTCATCAGATTAATTTTTAGTTATCAGAATTTTTTTTCCTGTGATTCACCAATTTCCACTTTATTTTTATAGTGTCAGGTTATGTGATATTACTTTTGGTAGAGAGGAGCAGCATAGTACAGTGGGAATTTGATGGATTTGGAGTCAGGCAAACTGGGCTCAAATCTTAGCTCTGTCATTTACTAACTCTGTGACTTTGGGTCAGTCATTGAAGCTCTCTGGGCCTTTTTTCTTCATCTGTAAAATGAAGATGTTGAATTATATGGTCTTTTGAGTTTCTTGCTGGCTCTAAATCGATAATACTCCCAGTTTCTCTCTGAACACCAAAATAGTTTTCTGTCATATATGGTGTCTTGAGTCTCTGTCCTAATCTATCACAAACTACAAAATGGTCCCTGCCTCCCAAAGTTCCAATCATCTTCACTTCAATAACCAGTTCCTTTTTATTGGTCACAATCATTTTTTCTTATGATCATGTCTCCTATTTTTTGAATGACAAAATTAATCAATCAATAAACATTTATTAAGAGCCTACTATATTCCAGGTACTGCGAGAGGTACTGGAGACGCAAAAAAAAGAAAAATCAAGAGATAGTCCCTGCCCTCAAAAAATTACAATCTAATAGGGGAGAGAATATTCAAACAAATATACACAGGATAAATAGGAAATTAAAAGAGGGAAGGCACTGGAATTAAAAGAAAGACTTCCTGTGAAAGACAGGATTCTAGCTGGTCCTAAAATGAAGCCAAGGAAATAAGTTAAGTATTTATTGGATATTCTATTTTCAGCAAAGAGAATTCATGCAGCAACCCCCTTTCCCTTTCCCCCCCAGTACAACTACTTAGGTCTTTGAGATCTGCATTAGGTATTTGTCATTCAATCTATCTAGATAACCTAGCAGTTTGTGGTATACTCCTTGTCATACCATATCTCCTTCTTTTTTCTTTTTATACTCACCCAAATGCTCCCTACAAGGTATTGATCAGATATTTTAATGGGCTATTATGTAATTTCATGTTTTATGCCCTCTTGGAAATAGTTTATGTCAGTCACGTTCTTTTAAAAAATAGATACGGCATCTCAAACTCTAATGATTGATTTTAGCCTATAAAAAAGTTTTCATGGGCAGAATTTTTTAAAACCTTAAGCAAATCAATGCCTTCAAAAAAGAACAGTAAAAAGAAAAAAAGAAACACTTCAACTTAACTTCATAGCATCAGCTTTCTGCATCTGCCCAAAACAAATTGTGAATTTCATTCAGATTCTTGAACATTTCTGGAGTGAGATGAAGGGCAGTAATAGAATTTCTTGAATAAAGTGCACACTCACTAACATTTCTGAGTTTTGTGCTCTCTCCCCCATCATGATAAATAAAATGAATCACCAAGGAAACAACTCATGAATAAAGTCATTTTTGAACCAGGAATGCAAAGTTAAGGTGCCTTGATCTCAGTGTTCTTTGGTAACATGTCTAGGATTTGAAATGAAAGCTCAGCTAATGGATTATAGATTTGGAGCTGTAAGGGACCTTAAAGGTCACTGAGTCCAATCCCCTCATTTTACAGATGAGTTAACTGAGGTTGTGACCTTCACTAAGGTCATACAGGTAGCTGGCTAACGAGCAGGGATCCCAGTGTTGGTCTTCTGATGCTAAGGGCAGCATACTATCTACCACAGTACCCAAGTGCTCCAATTACATCCTGCTTTGGTGGAGTCTCGATTCTTACTCTTCCTTGTCTTCTAAACATTCTGTTCTGAGAATGCTAGATTTGTGTTTGGTCAAATACATTGAGACACAAAGTTCAAGCCACGAAAATTCTGTAAGTTTCAAGTTTCCCCTCTCACAGCTCATCACAGTGACTCCTTTTAGAAAGCACATTAACATGTAGTGTGGGGAGGAAATGTAGTCTAGAAATGTAGTCTATTACAGAGATTCAGGTTTGGATTCATGAAAGAACTATGTTCAAATCTTGGCTCTCCTCATTATTTGTGTGACCTTGGATTTTACCATTCTAAGTCTCAGCTTCCTCATCGATAAAGTGGAAATAATACTTGCATTGCTTGTATCACATGGTTGTTATTGTAAAGAAAGGACTTTCTAATAAGAAAACAGTAAAATATCAAACAGTGAAACAGTTATTTTTGTTTTGTGATCGAGACATCCTCAACATCTGTTTTATATCATCAGGGCATGAGACTTTATTTATGGTACAGGCAGGCATTATGACTCCAGGGAAAGTTTCCTGTTTTGGAGTTGGGTGACCTGGTTCAAAACTCAGCTCTGCCACTTACTAGCCATATGACCTTGGACAAGTCATTCAACCTCTGTGTGCTTGAAAAGGTATTATTATATATTATATACATAATATATATTATATAAATTAGGATGCTAGAAAACGTCAAAAACCCTGCATAATCTCCCAGTCATCTAGAATGTTAAGAGGTTATGGTTAATGACACTTTCAAAGCAATACTTGGGGGTATATTATTTTCAATAATAATACATTATCCAAAGGTGTAGTTTCATTATGAGAAATGAATATTGATGTCTGCAGCATACAGAAACAAATTATGCTCTAATGATTTCCTAATAAAGTAATTTGTTCATAGATCACAAGAGGATGCAAGCAAAAAAACTGCTATTGCTGAGGACAAGTAATTATTTTTCAGGATCTAATTACACCTACACAACCAAGGGGGGCTGCTTTTACTGAACTAAGTGGTGATTCCATGCTCCACTAGGTTTCTATTAATTGTTAAAAAGAGGCTCCTGCCCTTTAAGATTGTGGCAAAATAGGTCCTTAAGATACCATTTACTACAATTAAAAGGGATTGTTTTGTGTCCTCACCTCACATTATGCTTATTCCACATTAGGACACACTGATTAAAACCCAGCAGCTATAAAAGTTCTTGCTTTCTCTGACTAAACTAGTTTTTAAAAAAAATTATGTTCTGTGTGATAGCAAATTATGGTGTTTCCAGTAGGCTACAAAAGTAGTTCCATTTCAGCTTGGTAGCCAGGAAGAGAGAGTCCCATGGCCATCACATACAAAAAGAAATAGGCAGAGAAGACCGAAATGGAGGCCAAAGCTCTGGAGCACTAATGGTGATTAACAATCCTCATTAACAATAGAAGAACCTGACTCTTGTGTTCCTAGTCCCTTGGCTTAGGAAAGGAAAGTGTCAGAAAACCCACTTGGAAACCAAACTGAGGATTTTCCTTGCGCTTGGCTTAGCAATCATGTCTTCTTAAAAGCATAAAAAACGAAACAAGATGCCATAAAGGACATTTGTCTTAAGATTTTGTTTTGAAGAACAATTATACTGACATGAAATTAGTCACCTTTGCCTCTACTTTCAGGCAGAAGCTAAATGAGGACATTTTCTGTGTCAATTGCAGACCCATACACAACATTTTATGACTTAAAAAAACTGTTGATTTTGATCATTAGAGATTTTGAGGCAGACACATATTCCTCTTATCTTCATTTTTGGGAAACTTTCTCCACTGTCTAATAATTTTGTTTCAAAACTCTTGATTGTTTAAGTAGGGCTTGTGAGATCATCTTGTTTAGCTAGATCAAAAAGAGAACTTTGTTTTTCATAGCTAAGGCACATTTCCCTCAAAGCTTTCCAAGGATGTCATTCCATCCCGTAATTAGAATTTTTTGAAAAATAATTGATAATCACCATATTCAAGTGCAGAATGTAGTTTTGAGGTCCCCATTCATCCCTGCTCATCTGGTTCTCAAATAAGCAAAATAAATTGACAAATTAAAAACACCAGAGATGGATGTTACAGCTAAGGAGGCATTTGTTTGTGGGTTTTCTTCATTTTTTTTTCTTTGGCCTCAACTTTGGCTGCCTCATTCTAGAGTTTATTTTCAAAGAAAAAAATAATTTGGAAAAAGGAAGTAAAGCTAACAAGGCAGATGGCTTGTCAAATCAGAAACAGGAGCCCATTCCAAAAATAGAATAAAGAACATGCAGAGAAATCCAAAGAGCTGAACTTTCTGTTTTCTATGATGGCAGTGGGATTACTGCCCTTTTTCCTTAGTAAGCTGAAACAGTCCACAATTATAGTTCAGACTTGAACAATTAGTTCTTCCTATTCCCTGCAGTCTAGAGGAAAGAATACAGGGCAATAATTTTTAAGAATTTAGTTCTAGTCTTGGCTGTGCCACTAAGTAGCTGGGTCTTAGTTCTATCAAGCAATAAGTGAAGAAGGTCCTTGAGTTTTTGTTATTTGAAAATTGATCAAAGGCTGACTCAGGAGGACATGATGTCTATCTTTAAGTATTTAAAGGGAGAGTATGCAGAAGATGGATTAGATTTGTCCCCTTTTCTCTTAGAAAAAAAGAATAATAATGGACTTAGATTTCAGAGTCCTGTCACTTTTGGAGGATGGGTCTAGGCCAACCATGCTTCATCGCCCTTCATTGCCCATTGCGCTCCTACCTCTATGGGCATTGCTACCATATCTCAGCCACCTTCTCACCCTAGAACATCCCTCTATCATGTTGCCTCTCTTCTTTAAACGATAAATTCTTTGTGAAGGCTTTAATTTGGGGATGGATCCAGGTTAATCATGCTTCATTGTCCCCCTGCCCATGTGGTTACCTTCTCTCTGCCCACACCCAGACTTTCCAGCTCCCTGTTACACATTGTCTTTTCCCATTCACTTTGGGCTTATAAGATTAGGTGGCCATTGTCTTTGCCAAAGCAAACTCTACTACATACACCATGGATTTCACTTCCCTTTTTTCTTCTCCAGCATGCTGCCCTCATGGTCAAACGCTATTCTCTCTCATCTTTTTATCCATAACTTCCAGCTCTTTCCATGATGCATACAAATACAGGCATGTCTTCCCCAAACATGAAAACCCTCACTCGATCCTACCTTTTCTACTACTTATTGTTTTGTATCTCCATTTGTCCTTCATGACTAAACTTCTTGAAAAAAATCTAAACTCAGTTTCTCCATTTGTTTTCCTCTTACTCTTCCAAATCCTCTATATTCTTGCTTCTAATTTCACCATTTAACTAAAGTCAATTGCTCCAAAGTCAGCAATAATATTTAAATTCCTAATTTAATGATGATTTCTCAATTATTCTTGTCAAATTATCTATAATATTTAATCATCTCCTAGATACTCACTGTAAGCTTTATGACCCTGCCCTATCCTACGTCTCTTCCATTCTGTCTGCCTATTCTTCAAGGTCCTTTGTTAGTTCTTCATTCATACCACACCCATTAACTGTGGGCAATTAACCCCTATCAATTCCTCCTCCACTCCTACTCAAAACTTTGTCCTGGGATTGTTTTTCTTTTTGCTCTATATCAGAGGTGGGAATCCTCTAGATTTGAGGCCGCATGTGACCCTCTAGATCCTCAAGTGTGGTCCTTTGACCAAATCCAAACTTCACAGAAGAAATTCTTTCATTTTATTTATTAAGGCATTGGGTCTATGAAGTTTGGATTCAGTCATAGGGTGCACTTGACAACCTGGAGGAGCACATATGGCCTCAAGGCCCCAGGTTACCCACCCTTGCTCAATGCTCTCTCACTTAATGATCTCACCAGCATCTATGTGTTTAATTCTCTTCTTTCTACAGGTGATTTCCAAATAGATATTTCCAGCATTTTCAAATTACTATCAAGGGTATCACCATCCTCTCATTAATCCAGGTTTGCAATCTTGGTGTCACCCTTCACTCCTTACTCACATTTATTTCACATATTCAATCTACTGTCAGATTTTCCTATGTTCATCTCTATGTTCACAACAGTTGTTATAGTATATAATCCAGATATATACCATATGTTGTGTGTGCGCATATGTGTGTGTGTGTGTGTGTGTGTATACCTCTCATATACCTTTCTCTCTGTCTCCTTCCTTTCTTCCCTTTCTCCCTCTCCCATTTATACATTTACACAAAAAACACACTTGTTAATGACCTTATCACCTCTGGCCTGGATTATTTTAATAGATTTCTAGTTGATCTCCCTGCTTCAAGTTCCTCCCCACTCCTCATCTCAGCTCATTTCATCTCATCTCCATCATCAATTCAACTACAATTTTTTTTCTGTAGCTTAGATCTGACTATGTGAACTCCTCCTCTAAAAACTCTTATAGCTCCCTCTTACCTCTAGGTTCAAATAAGACCCATGTTTGGCATTTATTACTCCTTCTTTCCTGGTTCTTTTTCACCTTTCTGGCTTTCCCGCACTTTAGGTCCCCACCCCATGTAATCTATAAATGCAGTTTATAAAAAACAAAAACAGCAAAACTAGAGGTGGGTAGCAAAGAGGCTGAGGAATGTTAAATAAAGAGCCTATAAGATGTTCGTAATTTTGCAATTTTTCCTAATTATCCTTTCTAGTATCCTGTAGAAGAAAAAATGATATCTAAGTGTCAATTTACTCATCTATAAATGGCTGTAATAATGTTTGAACTGCCCATTTCACAGGGTTATTAAAGGAATCAAATGAAATTACATATGACTATGTTTTGCATAAAGCAGAGGCATCAAATATGGGGCCCATAGACTGGCAAAACTGTCAAGTATGGCCCAAACCAGATTAAAATATCATTGGAAAATATTTAACAAAATAAATAAAAATGGAATAATAATTCCTTACAACATTTCATTTTAAAACTAAGTCAATTTGAGATCTGCAGGCATCTGATTTTGTGGCTCTCATTTCTATTTGAGTTTGATAGTGTTAGTAAAAAGCCCCCAGGAATGCCCCCTACTGACTGTGTTGTCTCTAGACTACATACAATTTGTTGAGAGGTTCAATCCTATACAAAAAACACTGGTTCTAGAATCAAAGGTTCTAATCTAGTTTCTGAGTTCAAATCATTTTTCTAACACAACTTGCGTGACTTAAGGTAATTTACTTAACACCCTGAACCTCAGTTTCCTCATCTATCAAATGACAGAGTTGAATTAGTTGGCCTTCCTTCCAGCTCTTACATCTATAATTCTATGGTCTCAACAACCATTAGGACATTTGTAACATTCTCTTCACTAAACTCCATTAGTTGAGATGCTTCCATCCTGACCTCCTGACCTCTATTGATCTTCAGAGAAATGTGAACCATTATTGTCATGAATGATTGCCAAGTTTGCATAAGGATGGGGCCTGGCACTGACCACAGCTGTGTTCTCACAAAAAAGAGGCCCTCACAAAATTCCTAAACTGTTTAGACTGGAGAATTTTCCCTGCATAGCAAAAATGATATATTGTGGGAACATGTATCTTCCTATAACTCCAGAGACTATCGTCATTTGCCTTGGTAAGCATAGAGTGAATATGAAGGAGCTTCTTAATGATCAAATATATTTAAATATATGCACATATATCTAAACATATACATATGTATAGAAGTATATGCCTATGTCTGTGGATAGATAGATAGACAGATAGACAAACAGATGAACAGACAGACAGACAGATAGATATGAAAATCTCAGATGAAATAGTGTGGGACTGGTGAAATTAGAATGGAAAACAGAAGATACTGCTGAAGAATGGGAGATAAGAAGAAAGAGAGACACAAACCAAGAAAGGCAGAGTTTGCTGGGAAGTGAACATGAGATAGCTGATTTCTCTTGAAGAAACATTACAGTCAGTCAGCTGCCATTGTAATATGGAATTCATAAGCATTGAAGTATTTGGCTTTTAGATAGAAATAAAAATATGATGCATACAAATGTTAGAGAAGATTGTGACAGTCTATTCATTAGGCTGTGGAGGGTTCAGTAGTTCTGTCGTGAAGATATATGAAGTCTGCTTCTTAATGATGTTAGCCTTGTAAGAGGATTGGTGGTTGAAACTGTGTAACCTGATGACTCTTTTTAATATGGGTAATCGTCATTGCAATAAATATGCAACTGGCTACAGACTATGGCCCCTTGTTCCTGTAATGGAAAGCATCATATCCAAGATAGCATTAACATGAAACAATGCCTGTGCTGTGGAAGCCCTCTTGGATCCAAATTAAGGATGAATGATTACCCATTGGAAAAACAATCACCATGGGTAATGGCTTTCTTTGGATTGCCAGACCTCTTTTAACCATGGTCATATCACGATTTGGAGGAATTGCTGAAACTGTGAACTCTCTAGAATAATCACTTGGAGATGTGGCTCAAAGGATAGTGAAGCTGCATCTCTGAGTGAAGGCTGACTATGTGCTACCCCAGAGGTGTCAAACATGGCCCATGGACCATATGCAGCCTCTCAACTGTGGTCTTAACCAGATTGAAAAGCAATTTGGAAATATTTAATAAAATAAATAAAAATACAAGAAAAGGTAGATAATATTAATATTAAAACTGTCAACATGTGGCATACAGGGATCTTTATGTATGGTTTAGTTACGCCTGTTTCTTTTTGAGTTTGTCACCACTGACTTGGAGATCATCTCTTCTTAGATGGAAAGAAAGGCTAAGAAAACTAAGATTTGTTATAGGTAGGAACAGACTTAACAGGGTAGGGGGCAGAGAATCAGGACAGGTCCCAGTAGCAGGCTGTAGGTGGCAGCTCAGGATATAAGTCCTTAGTTCTTACCTCATATGAACACTTGAACTTGGTCACTGTACTTCAGGGATGGCACACTAGTTTCCAAGAAGACTGATAGTTTTTCATGGCCTGGAAATTTCATGAAGGCTAAAACAGGTCAAGACACCAAGAACAACCTAACTGATGGGGTTAGTGAAAGTATCTCAAATATTTTCAGGGTAGACAAGACCACAATATCATAGATGCAAAGCTGGAAGGAATTTCAAAAATTGTCTAGTTCAACCTCCTCATTTTACAGATGAGGAAACTTAGGCTCAGGGAATTAAATCATTTACCCTAGGTTACACAGGTGGTAAGTATTAGGGGCAGGATTTGAACACTGGCTTCTTGCCTCAAGCTATCTCCAGCATTTTTCATCCATGTCCCTCTTATAAGCCAAATGATTGTTAGCTATGGTGATTTAAAGTCCTTGTGGTATTTTGACAGCTACTTTACAAATTAGATAGTAATTGGTAAGAGGTCATGTCTTCTTTTTGATTAAGATGAAACTAGCCTAATCAAAGACAGCTAGGTAGCACATCGCATAGGCCTGGGGTCAGGAAGACTCATCTTCCTGAATTTAAATCTGGCCTCAGACACTTACTATTCTGGGCAAATCATTTAACCCCATTTGCCTCAGTTTCCTTATCTGTAAAATAAGCCACAGAAGGAAATGGCAAACCACTTCAATGTCTCTGCCAAGAAAACTCACAAAGAGTCTAGACACAACTAAAATGACTGAACAACTGCCTGATAAAGGAAAGGCTAATCAAATTGATTTGATTTTTCTAGATACTCCTATTTTCCTTAATCCTGTGGAAGGCTGGACCCAATATTACCTTCTGACCATGTTCCACTTTTTTGGCTATAAGATGAGGAAAACTGTGAAATTGAGAAGCCCTGATTCGAGAATTTCTCATTACTCTTCCACAAAATCATCCTCATAAAATAATGTTAGAAAGATACTGGAATATAGTGAAAGAGTGTTGGGTTTGAAATAAGAGATCATAGACTCAAGCCCTGAATTTTCTATGTGGCCACAGGTAAGACATTTTACCTTTCTGTACATTACTTTTCTCATCTGTAAAATTCTGGACTAAATGATCTCTACAGAAACTTTCAAATCAAAATCTATGACTCTAGGAAATATTTTTCCCTCTAGCTCTTCTCTGGAAGGTAACTTCAATTAAGCATGCTGACCTCTGCTCCACTGTGTATGTGACTGATGTACATTTGTGTTTTTTTTTTTATTTTTAAATTTTAATTTCTAAAATTTTAATTTCTAAAATGTTATAGTTATTACTCATAGAATAATCATGTGGGAAGTCACCTCTGACACTATATGGTCTGTAATTGAAGAGATAAGAGAACTGATATCCAGATATATAAAGGTCATGAAGCTAATTAGTGGTTGAATTGTAATGGAAATCCAGATCTCCTCACTTCTAATTGAGTACTTTTTGCACTGCACTCAAATGCTTTTTGAGGTTTGACTGGCCACAGGAATAAATACTTTTAATGCTTCAAAGAGTTGCCACAACTCTTATATGCCTTCCCAGATCACAGACTTATTGATCTGGAGCTGGGAGGCACATCCAAAGTAACCTGGTTCAACCCCCTCACTTGACAGATGAGAAAAATTATGTTCTTCATGAGTTGCTCTGATTAAAAAACCCTCACCATTTAGCCAACTGTTTGATGATGACATTCTCTGAACTTGGTTGGGCTGACCCTCAGAGAGTGGCAGTCAGTCTCCAGGATAATATTCAAAGTATTTCTGAGGATCTGCACACTAGTAGCTGAACCTTTGCAAACAGAGTAACCTGCATGCCTTAAGGAGAAATCTGAACAGGAGATTTAGATGGTAGGTTATACAACTTTTGATAATGAAGTGTACAGAACATTCTATATAAACACATAGCTTTAGCTTATATTTTGGGTCCTTGGATGTGGCTGCTTAGAGGAAAGAAATAGAATGGCATGGCAAATAGAGAATTGGTCTGAAAGTGATGAAGGCTGGAAAATGGATTGAAATCCCTGAAAAGACTGGGGTACAGGGACAGGTGACCTAGAATGAATTCACAGACTCAAGTATTCTTGAGTTCATGGTAAAGATTTATTACAGTTTTCAGGAGGCAAGAGTTCTTAGGGAACCTGCAACCTTAGAGGAGTACAGGTAAAGTTTATATAGGATATTCTATAGTAAAACATGTGCCAAATATGCTAATTAGGTGATTCAGGGTCTGATTAGGGAGTGATTAGTTCTTAAAGGAACATGCACTTTTAGTATCTATTGCACAGGTATTTTACCCAGAGTTCACTGAGAAGTAGACCAAGTGGGGGCTACATGGGGGTGTGGTTTTATGCCTGAAATGTTACTAAATCAACTAACAGTCAGGACTGACAAAGGAATACCAGGCTGCTCTCATCAATGTCTTGTTGGAAATGATAAATGTAAAGGAGTATATGCATGTCTAAGTCTAGGATACATACGATTGGTCAGTGAGTAGTAACTGTCATTATGACCCAGTACACAGCCACTTCAGCCAGTACACAGCTGGTTCTAACTAATACATGCTATAGGTGCAGCTGGTTACTGTATCAGGCAAAAAGATAAATGTTTTGTTGGGGTAGGCTGTGTGCTAAGACTGGGGAGAAACTGCCTGGGATGGTGTTTTGAGGCTAGGGAGAAATGTGATTTTTAAAGAGAAATGTGATTCTGGAATTGGGGTCCAAGCACATGCATCCAAACACTCCATCAAGAGCATGGAAGATATGGATTCCAACTTTGCCTGTAAAACTTATCGGCTATGAGGTCTTGGGTAAGTCACCTGACCTCTCAATGATTACCCTAGGCAACTCTATGAGACTATAAGTTAATGAAGCAAGTGCTGACCTGCTCTTTCATCAATCTGTTTACCCTGTAGTCTCAGGGGGTCATATTAAGGCATCTCAAGATGCCCTCTGTGTGTGTGTGTGTGTGTGTGTGTGTATGTGTGTGTGTGTGTACAACGAAAACCTTGTGTCTTTACTGATGCCTCTTATCATGAATCTGTAAGTCTGGATTAGCTAATGGGGGTGACTTAGAAAATTAGATTTAAGGTCCTCTCGCTACTTTGGCCCTAGCATAATGCAGAACAATACAAGAAAAGAACCCCTTGAGGATTTCAGCAGATGCTGTCATTAAAATAGGAACTGATATTCTGGTCTTGGTTTTCCTTTTTATAAATTCAGGCAAGATATAGAATGAAACTCAGCAACATTAAATGATTTGCTTTTGTCACCATTTTTTCCCCTGGCACATGGGAAGTCATTGGGTGTTGCTAACAATCTGCAGTACAGTAATGAGAAACCACCCAGAAGACAAGGGGAGCAAATGCTTCAGAGAATCAACCAGCACAAACAGAATAAATAGACTTTTGCAAAATAATTTCAATTTCAGTTACATCCTGAAAACCTGCCTGCCTGGCCAAACTCAGTCATCAGAAAGCTGTTTGACTTGGACTCAGTCACTGGAATATTCTGGTTACCCAATGAATGAAAGATAATTAAAAACCAGCACAATTAAATGAGGTTGTGAAAATTGGCATCCCTCAGATAAAACACACTGACACAACAGATCTACAGATACAACCGTAAGCAAGTGTCTACTTTCAAAACATGACTGAATCCAAGATTTGCTGTTAACGGCAAATTGGAAAATCTCCAACATACTTAGATAGGTCAAACTAAAGATTTAAACTTTCATGATGATCTTATAGTATAAAATTCTGAGTTAAACATTTGCAAAATATGTAATTTTCATATATTGAAGTTTATTAATGATTAACTGCATGACAAAATACACATTTTTGTCATGTGTAACTTTGGAGGACAATTTTAAAAAAGACATAATCCCTAGCCTTAAGAAGCTTATAGTCTAGTTTTGGTAGAAGAGATAAGAAATGCACAATTACTATACTATAAGAAAATTTTAATAATAATCCATTGTATTTGATATAATAATTCTGGGATGTAGGTAGTACAGGCATTAGCAGTCTAAATTTATAGATGGGGAACAAAGAGTTTTATGATTTGTGCAAGTTTTCACATTTAGTGTTACAGTGGTCCAAAAGTGAAAAACTATTAGATATTAAGTAAACCTAACAAGGACTGTTGTTTACCTGCAATTTTAAAATATAATCAAAGGGAGAGAACATGAAAGGGAGAAAACTGTGGGAATATATCCACCGTGCTAGATAGTATTAAGATTACCTATAGTGCAAAAAGAATAGCAATATATATGCTTAGAAATTTATAGGAAACAAAATTCAAGGAAGAAAAAAACTAACAATAAAATACACAGTCTCACAAGTCTGTATGCAAATGAAGAATGTATGGGTGAGATATAAGATAAAATAGAAAACATAATGCAAGGTGGTAAATTTCATATCCTAGGTTTTTACTGAATCTCATTGTGATGGACTGGATTATAACTCTGAGAGGATATACTCATTCAAATGGAACAGGATAGGTAAAGGAAGGGGAAAACAGATTTGCATCGTATAATAAAATATGCTTGTGAGGGTATCTGGGACTGAGGTGAGACAGCGTGGTGGAGAACATTTGGGTGAAATTGAATGAAGACAGAAACAAGACATTTTTATAAAAAAAATAGATAGGAAGTTCAGTATACATTATGACCCTGGAATAACCATAAAGGAGGAATTCATTTATCTGAACATATGCTGGAGCTCTCTGTCTACTAAAAAACAAACCAGTAAATACTTTCATGCCATATTTTAATTTTATTTCTTCCTTCTAAAGGTAGAAGATCCAAAATGTAAGTGACAAACTGAATGTTTTCTTACCAAAAAAAAAAAGGCCTAACTTCCTAAGAAGGAATTGATGGGATCCTTTGGCAGAAATTAGCATGCCATCCTGAAATTTGTAGTAGATAGAGGAAAGTCAGTAATAGTTTAACCCCACACCTCCTAAGGATTTGGGGAGAAGATGTTTCAAGAGATTTGGAAAAATCCTATGGATTATTGATTATTTCATTCATTCTGTTTTTATCCTCATAATCTGGCATGTGCTCAGCCATAGGCATTTAATGATTTGCTTGATCAGTTCATTGATTAGAGTGATCAGTCCAGGAGGAATGCAAATCCCTCACAAATAAAAGAGAAACAATTTGAATGAGGACAAAAAGGCGACGTGTCTAAACAGACCAGTGTGGATGTCCAAGGTACTGTTGAAAAAGATATGGACAGCAGATGAAAGCATCAGCAGAAAACAGAAGATCAATACAAAAGAATAACATCATCCTCTAACAAAAACAACAGGGTAACTAAAGTTCACAATGAGCTGAGGCTTACCAAGAAAGCTAACTGTACCATCATCAAACCGACATCTGATCATCTCATTCACAAGAATAACGTTAGAAAGACCTGTCAAATGGTTTTATTTTTTATATGCTGTAAGAGCCATCATCTTTAGTACAATTTAACAAACATTATTAAGAACAAATGTCATGTAGGATGCAACACTAGATGTTAGAGACAAAAATAAAATAGCCTCTGCCTTAATTAGTTCAGATTTATCTATCTTACTTGAATCTCTGCTATTCCAATCAATCCTTTTAAACATTTTATCATTTATTTATTTTTGACATTCTTTTCCTTTTAAATTTAGAATTCCAAATCGCTTGTCTCCTTCCCAACTCCTCTCCTACTTACTGAGAAGGCAAGCAATATGATATTAATTATATGTGTGAAATTATGCAATATATATTACCATATTAGCCATCTTTCAAAAACAAGCAAGAAAAAAGAAAAATAAAAAAAATATATTCCTACTCTCACTCAGAGTTCATCACTTCTCTGTCTCTTGAGATGAATGACATATTTTCATTATAAATCATTTGGGATTATTTTAGATTATTGTATTGATCAGAGTGACCAAGTATTTCACAGTGCAACATTGCATTACTGTGCAAAATTATTTCCCTGTTCTTCTCACTTCTCCTTATATCAGTTCAGGTAGGTCTTGCCATATATTTTTTTTTTCTGAAATCACTCGTCTTGTCATTTATTATGACATAATAATACTCCATCACAATCTTCTGTCACAACTAGTTCAACCATTTCCCAATTGAAAAACATCCCTTTGATTTCCGATTCTTTGTCCACAAAAAAGAATTGCTACAAATTTTGTGTGTAAATATATATATATATTTCCTTTTTATTTAATCTCTTTGGGATATAGATCTACTAGTGGTATTGCTGTGAGTATGCACAATCTTATAGCAGTTAGGTCATAACTCCAAATTGTTCTCCAGAATGGTTGGACCAGTACACTACTGCACCAAATGTTTGTTAGTATATCTATTTTTCCCTCATCCCCTCCAGCATTTGTCATTCCTAATATGTCTAAGGTAGTACTGCAAAGTTGTGTTAACTTTCATTTATCTAATCAACAGTGATTTGGGGGGGGGGGGGTTGGAGCCAAGATGGTGGACTAGAAAGACACACTTATTCAGGGTTTCCCCCACAGCCCATAAAATACCTGTAGAGAGGGATCTCAACAAATTTTGGAGCAGCAGAAGTGGAGAACAACAGAGTGGAGATTTTCAGCCCACAGAGACCTGAAAGGCCCATGGAAATGTCGGTTGCACCAGACGTGGGGGCCAAGCATGGAGCCCAGCCCAGCCTTGGTCACGTTGTGTGAGACTCTGGGAGGATGACACCTCTGGGGTGGAATCTCTAGTCACAGAAGCGGGTCCTTGGATCCCTTGGCCCACAGGCACCAAAGGTCAGTGACAGGGTTTTATCAGGGGGCCAGGAAGGGAGAAGGGCCTTCCCGTAGCTCTGGCAGCAGGCAACGGCCACAGAGCCAGCACAACAGCCTGTATGGAAGCTCCATGGTTGGAGTATAAAAACCCCTGGGGGCATTGAAGAGCTGAGCCTTACCTCAGCCCTGGGTGGAGGCCCTGGCTGAGGTGGTCTTTGTCTCAAAGTGAATGGCAGCCCTGCTCATCCAGCTTATCTGAAAATCAGCACCCCGCCCCCTGCCCAGTACGGACTTTGTGAAACTGGAGGCCAAGTGGCTGTAGAGAGGTAATTGCTAAGATTCTGGGCACAAAAATCCCTCTCTGCTTCCAGACCAGGTCACACCTGATTGTGCCACCTGGGAGGAACTGAGATGTCACAGATTCCCAGAGTATACACTACGATTGACAAAGGACCCAAAAAGTCAAGTAACTGGTTGGGAAAATGCCAAAAAGGGGAAAAAAATAAGACTATAGAAGGTTGCTTTCTTGATGAACAGATATGTCCTCCCATCCTTTCTGATGAGGAAGAACAATGCCTACCATCAGGGAAAGACATAAGAGTCAAGGCTTCTGTATCCCAAATATCCAAATTCAATATTAAATGGGCTCAGGCCATGGAAGAGCTCAAAAAGGATTTTGAAAATCAAGTTAGACAGGTGGAAGAAAAACTGGGAAGAGAAATGAGAGAGATGCAAGAAAAGCATGAAAAGCAGGTCAACACCTTGCGAAAGGAGACACAAAAAAATGCCGAAGAAAATAACACCTTAAAAAAAGGCTAACTCAATTGCCAAAGAGGTTCAAAAAGCCAATGAGGAGAAGAATGCTTTCAAAAGCAGAATGAGCCAAGCAGAAAAGGAGGTCCAAAAGCTCACTGAAGAAAATAGTCCTTTCAAAACTAGAATGGAACAGATGGAGGCTAATGACTTTATGAGAAACCAAGAAACCACAAAACAAAACCAAAAGAATGAAAAAATGGAAGAGAATGTGAAATATCCCATTGGAAAAACAACTGACCTGGAAAATAGATCCAGGAGAGACAATTTAAAAATTATGGGACTACCTGAAAGCCATGATCAAAAGAAGAGCCTAGACAACATCTTTCATGAAATTATCAAGGAAAACTGCCCTGATATTCTAGATCCCGAGGGCAACGTAAATATTGAAAGAATTCACCAATCACCTCCTGAAAGAGAACCAAAAAGAGAAACTGCTAGGAACAATGTGGCCAAATTCCAGAGTTCCCTGGTTAAGGAGAAAATATTACAAGCAGCTAGAAAGAAACAATTCCAGTACTGTGGAAATACAATCAGGATAACACAAGATCTAGCAGCTTCTACATTAAGGGATCAAAGGGCATGGAATAGGATATTCCAGAAGTCAAAGGAACTAGGTCTAAAACCAAGAATCACTCACCCAGCAAAATTGAGTATAATAATTCAGGGGAAAATATGGTCTTTCAACGAAATTGAGGACTTTCAAGCATTCTTGATGAAAAGACCAGAGCTGAAAAGAAAATTTGACCTTCAAACACAAGAATCAAGACAAGTATGAAAGGGTAAACAGCAATGAGAAGTCATGAGATCTACTAAAGTTGAATTGTTTACATTCCTATTTGGAGAGACAATGTAACTCTTGAAAGTTTTCAGTATCTAGGTAGTTGGTGGGATTACACACACACACACACACACACACACACACACAGACAGAGAGCACAGAGTGAATTGAATAGGATGGGAGCATATCTTAAAAAAATGAAATTAAGTGGTGAGAGAGAAATATATTGGGAGGAGAAAGGAAAAAATGGAATGGGGCAAATTATCTCTCATAAAAGAGGCAAGCGGGGGCAGAGCCAAGATGGCGGACTAGAAAAACTCACCTACGCTAGCTCTGAACCCACAGCCCATGGATTTCCTCTAAAAAGAACTCCCAAAAAATTCTGGAACAGTGGAAGCCGCGCAGCAACACAGTGAAGGAGATTTCCATTCCAGAGAGCCCTGAAGAACCGATCCCAAAGGTCCGTCACGCACCAGACGAGAGCAGAGCCCTCCCCTGCCCTGGCCGTGCAGCACTGAGAGGAGCGAGCAGATCCGAGCAGGCTTCAGGGACAGAATCTCCAGCAGCCGCGAAGTTCCCTCCACCCACGGACTCTCAGGTCAGTGAGAGAGACAGGCTGAGAGGGGAGCAGGGTGTCTCTGGGACTCAGGCCCCTTTGGGAGGCAGTGGCAGCAGCAGCAGCAGAGGCAGCAGGTGGCCAGAGGCTCCCAGAGCAGGCAGGAGCTCAGCAGCAGCTCCATTACAGAAGGTCTCTGCATAAACCCACTGAGGGAACTGAACCTGGGAGGCGGCCCTGCCCCCACCTGAGCACCAGCAGATAAGCTCCCATTGAATAACAGCAAGGTCTGCTGCCAAAAGCCCTGAGGCTGGGGAGCAGCATTTGAATCTCAGACCCCAAGCACTAGCTGGGCAAATCTTGGCAGGTGTAGAGAGGACTCTCAGAAGTAAAGTAACTGGCTGGGAAAATG
>CM053773.1:47605287-47641477 GCA_028658325.1 Potorous gilbertii
GGGGAGAAAATTTTGGAACCCAAAATCTTATGAAAATAAATGTAAAAAGTTAAATAAATAAATTTATTTAAAAAAAAAGTAATTCTGATATTAAAAAAAATATAAAATAAACAAAAGAGGCAAGCAAAAGACTTTTCAGTGGAGGGAAAAAGAGGGGAGGTGAGAGAAAAACATGAAGCTTATTCTCATCACATTCAACTAAAAGAAGGAATAAAATGCACACTCATTTTGGTATGGAAACCTATCTTACAATACAGGAAAGTGGGGGAGAAGGGGATAAGCAGGATGGGGGGGATGAAGGAAGGGAGGGCAGTGGGAAGAGGGAGCAATATGAAGTCAACACTCTTGAGGAGGGACAGGAACCAAAGAGAGAACAGAAGCAATGGGGGGCAGGACAGGATGAAGGGATGTATCACTAGTCTTACACAACACGACTATTATGGAAGTCATTTGCAATGGCCTATGTTGATTTGCTTGCTTCCCAAAGGGAATGGGTGGGGAGGGAGGGATAAGAGAAGTTGGAAGTCAAAGTTGTAGGAGCAACTGTTGAGTATTGTTCTTACTACTAGGAAATAAGAAATACAGGTAATGGGATAGAGAAAGTTATCTGGCCCTACAAGACAAAAGAGAAGATGGGGACAAGGAAAGCGAGGGATGTTAAAAGAGAGGGCAGATCGGTGATAGGGGCAATTAGAATGCTCATTGTTTTGGGGTGGGGGTAGGGGAGAAATGGGAATAAAATTTGGACCCAAAATTTTGTGGAAATGAATGTTAAAATTTAAATAAATAAATGAATGAATAAATGAATGAATGAATGAATAAATAAATAAATGAAAGTATGAAGGGGATGGTTTCAGAAACACCTGGGAGGACTTATATGAACTGATGTAAAGCGAATAGAACCAGGAGAATATTGTATATAGTAACAGCAATGTTATAAAAATGATCAACTCTGAAAGACTTGGGAACTGTGATTGACATAATGACCAACTATGTCATTATTGACATGTGATGTTTCATGATAAAACCCGCTATCCACCTCCAAAGGGAGAAATGATAGACTCAGATAACAGGAGCATATTTTTTCTCTTTCTTGTTTTTTTTTGGGGGGGTGGGGTGGGGGTACTGAGGGAGTTTGGAAAACATGACTAGTTTGGGAATTTATTTTGGATAACTACACATATTCATGATGAAAAAAACAGTGATTTAGAGTATTTCTATCATATGACTATAGATAGCATTGATTTCTTCTGAAAACTGCTAATTTATATTCTTTGATCATTTAGCAATCTTATTTTTTACAAATGTGACTCAGTTCTATACTCATTATATATATATATGTGTATATGTATACACACACACATATATATGTATATATATGAGAAATGGGGGCTTTATCAGAGAAATTTGCTCATTATCTCGTTTAATTAGGTCCTTATTTGCTTTCATTTTGTCTGAGGACATGATTGCTACCACTACCTTTTTATGTTCAGCAGAAATATATTAAATTTTGCTCCCGTCATTCATTTTAACTTTGTGTGTGACTTTTTATTTCAAGTGTGTCTCTTGCATGCTACATATTATTGGATTCTAGTTTCTAATTTGCATTCGCATTTACAGCTCCTAACTATGCATTTCTACCATCTCATTATCATCTGTTTCTTCCTCTCTCACTCTTTTTATCCTATCCCTCCTCAAATGTCTATTTTGCTTCTAACCAGTGTTTTCATTAATCTGACTTCTGTTTTAAAACACAAAACTTTTTCTTATCCCACTTTTCCTGCTATATCCCTATTGGATAAGTTACAGTTCTATACACAAGTCTGCGTGTGTGTGTGTGTGTGTGTGTGTGTGTGTGTGTGTGTGTGTGTATTTTTTCTTTCCCCTTTGGACCAATTCTGATGAGAATGAGGTTCAAGCATTACCAACCATGCCCCATTTTCCCTTCCCTTATAAAAGCTTTTCCATGTAAGTCTCTTTCATGTGAGAAAATTTTTCCCATCCTAGCTCTGTCTTCCTCCTTCTTCAAGTACATCCCTATTTTTCTCTTCTTCATTGCTTTTTGATATCATTACAATACAATTGACTTACCCCCACCACCTCTGTCAATGTAAATTCCTTGTAACTATGTTGAAGTTCTTAAGAGCTATACGTATCATCTTCTTATGTAGGAAAGCAAATAGTTTAACTTTATTGAGTCCCTTAATACTACTCTTTCATGTTTACATTTTTTCTGCTCCTGAGTCACTTTTGAATGTCAATTTTTCTATTCAGCTTTGGCCTTTTCAACAGAAATGCTTGGAAGTCCTCCATTTCCATTTTTTTTCCTCTGAAGGTTTGTACTCAGTTTTGCTGTGTAGATGATTCTTGATTTTAATCCAGCTCCTTTGCCTTCTAGAATATCCTATTCCAAGTCCTATATTCCATTAATGCAGAAGCCAATAAATCTTGTGTGATCCTGACTGTGGATCCATAATATTTCAATTGTTTCTTTTTGGTTGCCTGAAATATTTTATTTTTGACCTAGAGTCTGTGGCATTGGGCTATAATATTCCTTGGAGCTTTCATTTGGGGATCACCTTTAGGAGGATGGTAGATTCTATTTCTGGTTCTAAAATATCAAGGCAATTTTTCTTGATAACGTTTTTTGAAATATGATGTCTAGGCTCTTTCTTTGAGGTTGTCCAAAAATTTTTTTAAATTTTTTCTCCTTGAACTATGCCAGTTGTTTTTCCAGTGAGATACTTCACATTTTCTTTTATTTTTCATTCTTTTAATTTTGTTTTATTATGTCTTGATGTCTTGATGAGTCATTAGCTTGCACTTGACCAATTGCAGTTATTAACCCTTGTCTTCAGTGAATTTCTGTACCTCTTTTTCCATTTGGTCAATTCTGTTTTCTAAAGTGTAGTTTTCTTTAATATTTTTGTGCCTCTTTACCAAGCTGTTAATTCTCTTTTCAAGTTTTCTTTCATCAATATAATTTCTTTTCTCCATAGTTCCTTTGACATTCTTTCTCTTTAATTCTTCCAGGAATTCTTACTGGGTTTAGATTCAATCTGTGTTTTTCTTTGAGGCTTTTTTGGTAACTATTTTCATATTTTCTTCTTCTGAGTTTGTCTTGGCCTTCTTTGACACTGTAGTAGCTTTTTATGGTTAAATTATTTTAATGTTGTTATTGATGGCTTATTTTTATAGCCTATAGTTTAACTTTGAATTTTATGATAAAGTTGGGCTCTGTTCCCCTGGGAGTGGGGAAGTGCTGTCCCAAGCCTCAGGTTTTTCCATGCTGCTGCTTTCAGAGCTAGTTCTGGGGGTCTGCCAATTTGATTTCTGAATTCATTACCTTCTCTGGGCTGTGAGCTGCCAAAGCTGCTGTGGCTATAGCCACAGAGATCTCTTCATGATCTCTTGAATTTTCTTAGGCCAGAAAAGAAATTGTCTCATCCCAGTTTTTTGTTGGTGTTGATCTTTCAAAATTGAATTTGAAGCATTATTTTTAGGTTGCTTGGAGGGGAATGTTTGGAGAGTTCAGCTACTTAACTGCCCTAATTCTCATCTTGACTCCATCCCTATGCTTTAAAAAAATTATGTATAAGTAGTCATTATCAATGACATTCCCTTTGATCTATTGGTCTAGTAATAACACACTGTCAGAAATGTCTCATATGTCTTGTTCTTGATAAAGATGTGGATTCTTTGTGACCAATATTTTCTTTTCTAGATATTCACTGACTACCCTTTTAGAAATACATTCTAGAGTCTTCACAGGAATGTAAGTCAGATTTGTTGGCTTATAATGAAATGTCTATGCTTTTTCATTAAAAAAGTACACTATCCAATCCTATTAATATTTTTCTGCACTCCATGATCTTCCAAAATTACCATTAATAACTCAGTAACCTCTATTTATCTTATCACCTTCTACTTTGTAGTATATTTACTTGTCTACATATAACATCAGCCTTATCTGCTAGTCATGTTCTTGAGATATAAGACAAAGATGTGTTTTTTTCATTTTCTCCATAGTGTCTGGCACAGAGCCCCCCTACGGTAGACACAGTATGTAATGAATTAAATTTTAAGTCATGCCTTTGTTTGTACTCCTTTTGGGATTTCTGCTTAGGTTTCTTCTTCTGCCTCAATTCTAGCTGATTTTCTGCATGGATTAACATAGTAGGGCCCATTGGTCACAGCTAGTGTGGGAGTGGCCAATAAAGTCCTCATGATATATCCCCATTGTAATGACCTCTATTGAGTAGGCTGATACTTAATTATAGTTATGGTTTATAATGGTCTATGGTAAAAATTAGACTTGAACCACAGCCCTCTAAATCCAAGTCCAGTGCTCTAATCAACCATATTATTGCTCTTACTTACTCCCATAACTTGATATTAAAGTGAACCTTTATGACACCATAGTATAATGCAAAGAGAAATGTACTTGTAATTAAGAGGATCTGAATTTGATTTCCACCTTTGATATTTTACTACTTGAGTTATGTGTGACCATGTTTAAGTCACTTAACCTATCTGAACTTCAGTCCTCTTATTTCTAAAATAGTGTTAGTGATAGAACCCACCTGATGGGTTTGCTGTGAAGTCCAAATATGATAATACCTGTGAAGTACTATGTGTAAACCTTTAAGTGTAATGTTAATTTTAGCTATCATCATCATCATCTTCAACCCAACATGGAAACTATATTTAATAGCAATGCCACCTGTTAACATATTTTCTACTGTAGCTTCATTTCTATCGCCTTATGTAAAAGTCTAGCCTTGCATAAAATAACGTGTTTATATGGAGGTCCACCAAGAACCAAGTACAGTTCCATGAAGTGTTATGTCAATAGTGCCCATGTTAATCCCTTTACATTTTATATTGCTGTAGCTTTAGAGGAAGACAGGGTTCTGTGTGAGATTTAGTCATTAAGGTCTAATAGAAGACAGTCCACCTCTAATCCTACCAATTGGTTAACATTCTGTGCCTTATCTCTCAGATAAGGATGATAATTGCCCTCCTGCAGCCATAGGATTGTTTTGAGAATTTAATAAAATGATGTTCATGGAAGAACTTTGCAAATTTAAAATTGTTCATGACATAAATATGATAGCATCTCCAGACATGGAATTTCCTGTTTGAATTGAATTAGACTATTCGTCATATCTGCTGCTGGAAGTGAAGGATTTAATGGGGAAACCACTTTTGTAGACTATGGCCTAGAGAAAACAGCTTTTTCCCTTAAATCTCTTTAAGACCCTTTTTTATAGAAAGTTATCTTTACCCACAAAGCCAACCATTTATAATGAAAAAAAATATTTACACTAACAGAATGAAGAATATCAGTGTGTAAATAATGCTTATAAATAGAATCTAAACTTGCATGCTTTAATAGAAGGTTCTTACTTAAGGATTTCATCATTCTTTATTCTATCTGTCAGATTTCTCAAATTTATTCTTTCCCAGTTGAGGCTTTACCTTGAAAATGAATGTTGCTTTGTTCAACTAAACCTATCTTCTCTCCTTAAATAGTCAAAGCCCTTCCTGGCTGGCTCTTTAGATGTAACCCCAGAGTTCAGACTATACAATAATTCCAAGTAACTACAAGACACCCTGAGCTCCATCTGTTGCTCTATCCATGGTCCCCATGTGATCCTATTTTTCAGCTGCTCTGAGACTGATTATGGTCATTTTACTTACTTACTCCTTTTTGTTCTTATCTCTACTACTTCTCTGGTTCATACCTCCTTCCACCTAGCCGTATGTACACACATTTGTGAAAGATTCTTTTTTCCTCTCTCTTTTCTATCATTTACTTCTGAGCTGATAATGTACTTTTTGGGAATTTGTTTCTGCCACAAAACACTGGAAAAAAACTATTCACTTATTACTATACTGTTCCAATTATGACTACTATTTTTTTTTTAATTTTTTGCTCCATGTATGCTATCTGTTCCCTCCCCCCCAACTCTCCAGAATCCTTTGACTTATAGGACCTAAAGTAATTGCTTCTTTATCTCTTCCAGTCTCTCCCCTTTTTCCTTTCCAATGTGGTCATTTAAGGTACATATTTTTTTTATTTATTACCAGTCCAGAAAACTACAGGATGAAATACAACACTGATATAAAGCCATTAACCCCCACCCCTATTCCCACTCCCACAGACTTTTTTAAAGTAGGAAAAAGTAGTCCATTAGAGGGAAATTGAAGATGGCTCCATAAATGCCTATTTAGACATGAAGATATTGAAATCTGCCTTCCAAAATAATTTATGAACAATTTAGAACTGTATTTAATTCAAGACACTTAGTTTTTAAAAAGTAATTTACAAGAAAGATTCAAATTCTCTCAACATGCCTCCTACACACCATCAGAGTAGCAAAGGGTCATTAGATCAGATGGCTTACAAAATCACGTTATATGGCCAAATTCATAAAGTAAGCTGTACAAACTTTGTTGGAAGACAGAATGAATTCAAGAAATTTCCATCTCTCTCAATGTCTAAGGGCTATAATGTATGTGAAGTCTTCATAAGGTAGAGAAAAATGCTTGATGTTATTTTCATTCTTTCTTTTAAAAATATGTATGTATGTATAAGATATGTTTGTGAAAATGTTTTACTGCATTCTTTTGTCCTTAAGTCACAGTCTGTCCTGGAGGAAAACAGATCATGCTTTGTCTTGACAGACTGATTTTCCTCTTGCAGTAAAGAAAAATGATTAAGTAAAAACAACTGGTTGCAGTGACCATAGCTGACAATGTATAAGCCTTTCTATCCTAGTGGTCCCATGTCTCCGTGCTCTGAATAAGGCAGAATGCTTCATTATTTCTCCTGGACCTTCACTGATTTTTCATTTGTTTAGAGTTCAATTTCCATTCATTGATCTTTTCATTTACATGACTGTACTTGTGTATAATGTTCATTTGGCTCTGATTATTTTACTTTGCATTGGTTCCCATAAATCTCCTATTTCTCTATATTTTTTTTCTTCTTTCAAAAAAAAAAAACTCTAAGGGAGTGAAGGACTTTGTTTCAGTATTGTATTCCATACCACAGCTGACCAGGACCAATACTATATGGATTAGGGAAAAGGGGAGAGACTGTAAGGGCTAAAAAGGCAATAACCCAATTTCCCAGCCTATCTTACTGCATAAGAATATTCAGTTACATTTACTGGTCAAAGTTTGTGGGGGATTTTTTTCCAATCATTCATCAGTTGATGGCTACTGTTTTGTCTCTTACTTTCCACAATCACAAAGAGTGCTACTACGAATATTTGGAAATATGCTGCTCTTTTTATATTGATCGATCCCCATTTACTAAATGCCTGCTATATGCCTGGCATCATGCACCACTTCCCCGCTGCCTCTCTTTTTGACTGCGGGCCTATGTGCATTAGTGGGATTGCTGCATCGAAGGATGCAGAGAGTGTAGCTTCTTTTCTTGTGGAATGTTCAGCTGATAGTCAGAACGTTTGGACCAACTCAGAGTTCCACTAATAATGTATCATTGTACCTGTCTCCTCATAACCTTTCCAGTGCCAACTCTGTTGTCATCTTTGTTAGTTTATGGATTATGTGGTAAAATCTCAGAATTATTTTAATTTGTGATGTGGAACATGTTTTCAAGTAGTCATCTATAGTTTATATATTTGAGAACAGTTCTTTGTAGTTTATATTTTGTGTCAATTCACTATACATCTTGGAACCACCAATGAGTCAACAAGCCTTTATTAAGCTCTTAGTACATGTCAGGCGCTGAGCTAGGTAACAGAAATAATGACAAAAGAAAGCTTGTCCCTTCCCTCAAGGATATTATGTTCTACTTGGATGTGAGGCCTTATTGTTGATACTTGATATAAATATTTTCCTCTCTTAATATGTTTTTATTCTATCAATCTTTAGCCTACCAATTCTATACTATCAATTAGATAGATTTTTATATCCATCTCTTTGTTTTATTCTATTTTTATCTTTCTGTATTTTATCTATTTGTTTAATTTATGCAAAACTTTGGTATGTAATTAAAGTTTTCTACTTTGTCTCATGCTTTCTTCTTTTCCTTGTTGGTTTTTTATGATGTAGCATCTTTAGGGCAAGTGACCATTTTGAGTTTATTGTGGTTCATGGTTACATACCATGTATTACATATATTATCATATACATATATACATATATTAGTGTAAGTCTAATTTCTGCCAAATTGCTTTTCATTTCTCTCAGATATTCTTGTCCAAAAGTGCTTCACTTAGCAACTTTGATTCTTAAATTTTATCTAACAGTCCGTAATAAAGGTTATTTCTTTATTTCTTACTTTTTTATTAACTATTATTTTTAGACAGATAAAAGCTTTCCATGACTATCACTTTATAGTATATTTTAAGGTTTAATAATTTTATGTATTTGCATTTTTCTCTTATTATCTTGAGAGTCTAACGTCTATTATTGATCAGAATTATTAGTGTGTGTATGTGTGTGTTCCTATGAGATACAACCAGTGCATGACATGGTACTGAATCTATGAGCTAATTTAGGTAAAATCAATGATTTTATTATATTAGCACAGTCCAACCAGAGGCAATCATCCTCTCTCCACTTATTTCTCTAAATTTATTTTTCAATAAGAATGTTTTAAACTTTATATAAGTTTATTTAAGTCCTGTATGTGTTTTGGCATACTAAGTACTAAATATTTTGTGAATTTTATAGTTATTCTGAATTAAATTTATCTTTTTACTATTTCTTCCTGTTTTTATTGTAATATAGAGAAATGTTAATCATTTCTATGGATTTGTTTTGCATCATATCACTTTACTGACCACTCTTTTTCTCCATCAAAAAGGAAGGCCTCTATTTTTCCCTCCAATAAAAATACTGATTTACTGATGATGGGATTTTATTTGGTTGTCCTTAAAAACATTAATTCCTTTCTGCCTCCTTCTACTCTCTTGATTTTTCCATTTAAATATTGTCCTCCACAGATTCTTTGATTTATTGATGCTTCTTTGTCTTCTTTTTATGTTTCAGACAAATTTGACTTAAAGAAAAAAAATTTAAACAAAATTCTCCAATTCATAGTTATGGTTCTCATTTGTCACATCCACAGGAAAACAAACATTTTTTTTTGTTTTAATTGTTACCTTAAAATGTTTAATTTTCCCCTGTTTGACCATTTTGAGTACTGAATATGTTATTCACTTCTGGGTTCCTTTTCAGTAATGAGTTCTTCCCTTTCCCTCATTGTCCATTCATTAATTCATTTCACTTGTTTATTTTTGTTTGTCCAAGTTCAGCTTTTCAAGATATGCTATTTATTTATGTGTACCAGTAAAGTTTTTTTTTCATTTCTTATAATCAAATAACAGGGTTTTGTTATTCTAATTGCCTTTGTCATGTGAAATTTTTTTATAAAATTAAATTCTAAAATGCTGTTTGATGTTAAAATCCTAGAATATTTCTTGATGAATTAAATTAAAGCTTTGTTTCTGTTAGTATGATATGAATGCTCTCATTCTACATGTTGAAATCTGGTTCCAAAATTTCTGGACAATTTTTCCGAGCAATTTTTTTAAGCCTTGTATTCAAGATTTTTTTTTTTTCTGAAGGTATATAACCTTTCGGGGTTGGGGAACTTGCAACCTTTAGGTCACATGTGGCCTTCTAGGTACTTGGGTGTAGCCTTTTGACTGAGTCCGAGTTTTACATAACAAATTCTTTTATTAAGTGGATTTGTTCTGTGAAGTTTGAATTCAGTCAAAAGGTAACATTTGAGGACCTAGAAGGCCACCTGTGGGCTCAAGGTAGCAAGTTCCCCACCTGTGCTTTAGATTATCTCTTTGTATTTTACCTTCAAATTTTATATTATTGCTTTTAGAGATCTCATATGTTCTTCCAATCTAATTGTCATTTGATTTTGTTCTATTACTTTTCCTTCTGCCTTGGTATGTTTTGGATTCCAATTCTATAGAGTCTTTTTTTTCCCCAAAAAAACAGCTGCATGATGTGTCTCTTTTGTTCTAAAACCTATACTTCTTTATTAGCTTTGTGGATGTCTTCCTTAAAATACTTAATACCTGTATTAAAAATATTCTTACCTAATTATTTTTTCTTCTAAACTATTTTCAGGATTCTCAGCACTTATTCCACTATCATTTCTCAAAACTATAACCTTCCTTGGGAGCTTTTTTTTTAACTCAATTTCCTTTGTTGCAAAATTTTTGCTCATTAAAATGGTCCTTTTCCCAGTTTACTTATTTATATTTCCTTCTCAATAAGTTTTTATCTGTCTTCATCAGTCATTCTTTTGATTTCTTCTAAGGTGACCTTGGAGTAAAAATGTGTCTTTCCCCCAGTCCTTTCCCTTCAGGATCATTGTACCAGCAGCTACTGTCCATTCTTTTTTCCTCTCAGATCACTAGGTTGAACAAGATCTGTAGCCCATAGAGGTGAAGGTCATTAGTTGGTGCACTGCTACAGACTGAAATGTCACTGTATTTTGTCCTTTTTCCTACCTTTCTTTGTCTCACTGTTTTGACTCCACCCAATTTCTTGAGATTGACTTTTTTCCAGTCCTAAATTAGCTGAGGAAGAAAGGTCTATCACAAAGGGATTGGGGAAGCTTCCTCTAGAACACGGCTGAGGGGAAAGTGAGATGTCTTTGCAGTTGGGTCCCTTTCCCTTTTTCTCTCTCTTTGTACTCTAGTGCATTATAACTCATTCCTTTTCTATACTTTTCTTCCCTGCAGTTTCCCCCTTCCTTCCACCCTCCTCCCCCACAGTTGTCCCCTTTCCTTCCCTTAACTTTAGCCTGGTCGGGTTCCATCAGCCTAAAACTGCCATGGTTTCAGGAGCTGACCAGAGTAATGACAACAACATAGATCTGAAATCCATTGCTTAAAAATTCAGCTGCCCCGGATATAAAAGTCAAGTGGCTGAGTATTGTGAGGGGGAGGAGGGAAAGGAAGAGACAGAACCAACAGACTGATGAATCAGTCTTCATTCATTCTATCCTTAATAATTGCTTTGTTTGTTGAGTCATTTCAATTTCTCTCATTTTAAAATTACTGTCATTCCTATATTTGAGGGTTGTTTTGCTTATTTATTTGGCGTAGCTGGGGTGAAGACTTGTGCCCTGGGCTACCTCTTTGTCCTCCCTCTTCCATGATGGCTGATCATTTTTATTCAGACAACATAAGTTTTAGGACTGGACCTTCATCTCTTCTAAAAGAGACCATGTTGTCAATATAAGTGATTTAGTCCTTTGTCTCCATATAGTTTCATATCACTGGGTTAGAAGGGTTCACAAAGAGCAGCTGCTCTTTCTAATTTGGCAGTTCTCTTTTCTTCTCTGATTGTACACATTCCTACAAAAGACTACTTTGATGATTTGAGATTATGTAGGATGGACAAAGGTATTTTATAAATATAAAATATTATTACTAAAGTTCAGTTTTCAGGGCTTAGTGTTTTGGACAAAGTTGGAACTATGGAAGCCTGGAATTGCTGTTAGCTTAAATCAGGGCAAGCCCACCTGTTATTTTTGGCAGCCTTATTTAGACCATCTGCTGTCCAGATGATGAAAAGTTCCACCATGGAAGGGGAATTGTCTCCTCCTCTTTTATCACTAATGTATTTGGTCTACCCAAATCTTCAGAGCATAGGAAAAGACAATAGCTAGTCATTCCCTAACTTAAACAAACATGTTTAATCTCTTTTAATAAAAGGGGCCTAATTTTATCGTATTGATTCTTATTTTTCTAATTACCTTTTTGGGTATAATGTAGCAATATTTCTTAATGGAAAAACTTCTCTTTTGCTAATGAGGTAGCATAGGGTGCTTTGAAAAGTCTAACCCCTAAACTTATGCCTTCGATCTCACTCTTCCTAGGAGTTTACTTACACCAATCTCATCCCTTTCCAGGAAAATTAGTTCATTTCCCACTGCCTGTAAATAAGCTCAAGGCTTTCATATCCTTAAAAAAATCTTCCTCTTCACCCTATCATTCAGTCAAGCTACCATTTAATGTTTGCTCTCCTTTCACCAATAAACTCCTAGAGAAGATAGTCTGCCTTCATTTTCTCTAAGATCATTCACTTCTCAGTCATCTGCCTTCCAAATCCACCTCTCTCCCGAAACTACTTCCTTGAAGGCCATTTAATTACTAAAATGGCTTTTCCCCCCAAGTTCATAGTCTTTGAAATTTCAACATTCTAAACTTCTTATGAGTAGAGATTATTTCATTTATTGTATTTGTATCCCCGGAGCCTAGCATGTTGTTTGAACACAGTAGGTGCCTATACATACTTCTATTTTTTCCTTGACTACCTCTTTTCTCTGAATACTCTTTCCTCTCTTACTGTCCCTGGCATTATTATAGCCTATGTTTTGTCCTCCTTGTATTTTCACTATTTATATTTTCTTTACTGTTACATATTCTTTTTCTACTCGGGGTAGCTGGGTGGCACATTGGATAGAGTGGCAGGCAATAATAGCACCTAACTCACAGGGTTGCAATGAGAATCAATGAGATTAATAATTGTAAAGTGCTTAGCATAGTGTCTGGCACATAGTAAGCGCTATATAAATATTGTTATTATTTACTTCGTAAGTGTGACCCTTTTCTTTTTCAATATTGTCTCCTTTAGTAATCTTTTTAATTCTATCTATTAGTAACTCTATCCCTTAGTAATTCTCCCTTAGTAAGTCTTTCTGTTCACATAGGTTCAATTATCACTTTTATGTAGTTACCTCCCAAATGTATGTATCCAATCTTTCCTCTGAACTTCAGCCCCTTAACTTCAATTTTCTGTTGGACATTTCTGTCTGGATATTTCTATGGGGCCTCCAACTCAACATCTTCAGAAATGAATTTATCATCTTCCCTAATGACATTGAAAGGCTTTCCCCAATCTGGTTCCACCTATCGTCTCAGCCCTTTCCCCTACTCTACATTTCACCCAAATTGTACCGTTTGCTGTTACTTATTCTCAACCTGCCATCTGTGGCTTCTTGAAATTTACATACCCTGCCTTCCATTTCTACATTGGACTCCCTCTTCAGCTCCATTTATTAATAACCATTTCTCCCTTCAGGAAGAAGGGAGTACCTACCTCAAGTACTTACCTCAAGTATTACCTCCTTCATGAATCATTCCCTTTTCTCTTACCTAAAAATGTCTTTTCTTTCTGCAAATTTCATAATTCATTTTGTTTGGGTATGTGTGTGTTTGTATCTTTATCTCTGTGTGTGTCTATCTCTTTATTTTTTTTGCCTCTATTCCATGCTACTGAATGTTATACCTATCTATATTTATGTAATATTTCTGAGCAGATTGTAAATTCTTTGATGTGTGTCATTTTCATTTTCTTATCACTGGAACTAGATGCAGATGCTTAATAATTGTCACAGGTACGTTATTACTCCTCTCCAGGTTGTTATGTATCAACAGGAAGGCTTTCTCTGGAATGTAGTCATATTGGAGGAGAGAAATGTGGAAGTCAAAGGAATTTCCTCATCTATAAAATGAGGGAGTTGGACTAGGATGTCCCTAAGACTTCCAAGTCTAAATTCCAAAATCTAAAGTCTTATGTCTCAGAGTTGAGGTCTTTTTTGAAACACAAAGACTGTGACACCTCTGATTCCAGATTAAAAACTTTGAAAAAGTGCTCTCTATTTCTCTCCTGGTAGACATGGGATGAAGTAGTTTCTACTGTGTCTCAAAGATTTTTCTTGATCAGGCAGAAATAATTGTTTTTTCCCCTACCCTTATCCCCAAAGGGCTTTCTTTCACAGTACTATATAAAGAATACAATTTTTCCCTCTCTCCTCAAAATGTAATCTCTTATGAAACAGGTTAGAAAGATTCTGAAGTACATAAAAGGAGTGATTTAATTCAGGTTCTTTTGTGCTGAAAATAACAATTGAACCATTTCCAACATACTGACCTCGGCAGAGATATTTACTGCGCCATGATGAAGATTGATGAGACTCCAATAAATAAGGAAAGTGGCTGAGCACTCATAGCTCAGAAATCCTGATAGCCCTGGAGGAGTAATCCAGGTAACTCAACTCGGTGAAACAAGAGAATAAAAGGACACTGGTCTCTGATGAGATTTATCTTAACTTCAAGAACATGGATTGTGTATCAAGTATTGGTTTACTTTTTGCCAATAGTCTTTCAATGCAGTGGCATTATTGCTAGTCTACCAGCCCCAGAGCTATAGAAGCCTGCCCATAGAAAAATCAAAGGACAGTGTAGTAAATTAAAGGGTCATATAAAGAAGGTTGTGAAATGTTAGCTGTTAATTTTGTGGGATTGGCTGCATGGTATCTCTACATTACACCTAAGAGGATAGCGATTAAAGTAGAACAAAATGTCAGCAGCCATCCCATCCCTTTGTTTGTGCTCAGGGCATAGAATCTGCATCAAATTGTCTGCTATGCACAGAATCTAAACTGCTACACAGCAAGGCAGGGCCCCAAGAAGAGAAACATCGAATTCCATAAGTAAAAGCTGACAGAATGGTATGAAGATATGCACTTTTTTTTTTCATTTTTACTAAACTGTGTGGGCAGCCTGAATTTCCTTTTTGGTGTTTTGGGGCAGTCAGTTTTTGCTACAGCTAGCTTTTATCCTTACTGCTTCTCAAACTCTGACGATTCAGTTTTAAAGCTCTGTACCCTTTCAGAACAATGAATAATTATTTTAGAAAATCATATTCTATTACAACTGGAAGTGACATTTTATAAATGTAGAAACCAGTGTCTAGATAAACAAATGGAACTGAACAAGGTCCCACGGTTAATTTATCTTCTCCCATCTTCACAATCCATTGTTCCACAGATTCTATTTAGTTTACACTACTCCAGAGTTAGATTTGAGAGGAAATCTCAGAAAATCTGGGATGAGGCTTTCTCTTAGTATTTAATGCAAGTAATGAATGGAAAATGTAAGACTATCCCTTGAATTCCTGGAGATGTAGGCTCTTTCTATCCATTCCATATTCAGAGTTCCAGAATGCTCCAGTGAATATTATCTCATCAATCAACCAACAGGCATTCGCTAAGTCCCTACTGACTAAGCACTGGATTATGGGATTCACTATAATAATAAATATCACAGCTCACCCACACTTTCCATCTTGTACAGTTCTTATCCACATCTGACCATACATTACCAATGCATCCTTCAGCATCTTAAAGATGATCTCTGGACACCGGAATAAGGGTAAGAGGAGATAAGGATATCTATTTCTATCAGGCATAAACAACCAGGATTGCTACTAAGGAATTCATATTTTCCTGATATAATCCTGCAAAAGCCAGTGGTCTCACTAACTTTACCCAAAATGGAGGGTACTGCACCAGTTTTTTATTTATATTAACATCTGCAAAGTCACTTTCTAGACTATAATCCTATATCATCTTTCCAAGGAAATGGTTACAGACTGAATATTTCTTGTAGTCTTGAGGCACTTTTAGAAGATTCCAGGACTAGGACAGTCTTCTATGTGCTGAGGTTATTCATACATGTACTAGTCTAATTCTTCTACAAGAGATCTCATTTACTTAGGCTCTCACTAAAATGGGTCAGAATTCCATGTGGACACTGAAGTAGTCTGGCTATCTCACTTGATGATTAAGTTTGAGAATATATTACTGAACTAGTGTATCAAAGCCCTTTAACTTAAATTGCCTCCTACTTTCCATTTTCGTTTAATCCAATTTTTATAAGGACAGAAAAGAGTCAATTAAATGAAACTGTTGCCCCTGATGTGCAAAGTAATGGATTGCTAAAGTACCATTTTTTTCCTGGTGGATATTTAAGCACATATGATAGTAAATGTTATTAGTTCAGAATTTGTGAGGATTGGATAGAAAGAAATTAAAGTTCTTTGTGCCCAATAGGTGGGTGGAATCTTTCCTTGTAACTTTATAGTCATTTAAGATTATATGTAGTTCTATATACAGTTTTCAAGCACAAAGAAAATTAATTTTCATGATAACAACTGATGCTAATTTGAAATGATTGTCTACACCTTCTGGCACTGTCTCTACTTTCTTGTAGTGCCTCATGATGGTATGGGAGTGACCCTTGGCTCTGGAAGGCTATTTCAGAGGAACATAAGCTCTGAAAGGTCTGGAAGCTTGAGAGGTTTCCATGTGGGCTCAGCACATAGAGTGTGCATCTGGTATCTGAGTAATACCCTAGTGCAGAGAGGTTCATCACCAGAGGCTTGGACACAAGGTGATAAAGGTTTTTTGGCTATAGCAACTCCCTATGGAAGGCAAAGAGCCATGTGGATTTCTGGTGTTCTACAATGGTGATAATCTATCATCCTGTGGTTACAGTGAGAGAAGATAGTTTCTACGAAGAAATGAGAATGTTTTCAGCTATCTGGCAAGCAGATCCTTCAAAATGTATATGGCCAATGCCTCTTTTCTGGCATGAATTTTGTCTTTGTTTTACTTTTTCTCCCTTCTTTGTAACCTTGCAATCAGTGAAAATGTTTCGATCTCCTACCTACTAGAATGAAGCAATCCAAATGTGGTGTTGATTGAAGGATAATTTTACATGGGTGAGGGGACATGGATAGATCATTACACAGGAACCCCAGTATAAAATACCACTGCTGCTCTCCAGTGTTTGGACCTAAGGCATTTGTTCTCAAAGAGTGGGTCAGGAGTATCATTGAGTGTTTGTAAATTATATGGAACTTACATTTGTAGTTTTATGTGCATGTGCAAATCTTCCAAATCTCTTTCAATTTTTCCATATAATCTTAAATGTCAAGAACCAAGAGGCCAAGGTCTCCTCACTTATTCTCCCTCAGAAAAATGACTTATCTCACAGGTGGATGGGAATTGAGTTAGTGAATTCAACTTAAATTTGTAAGCTTTGTATTTATTCTTGCTCTGGATCCTTTCATAAATGAAAATACTAAAAAAAGATAAATAAATAAATCATTTTTTGCTATTCAATAACTATTTATTATTGGATGGGGTGACAGTATTTGAGCCCTAACTCTTGACTGGCATAGTCATAATTGGGGAGCAAAAAGATAGTAGCTGTTGTCATTAGATCTAAGAAGGACAATGGTCTCTCTTCTATTCGGAGCTTCAGTTCCGGTTTGTCTTTTGTGATGGTCCATTATATGTCAGTGGTTGAATAGGAAATATTGGAAGGAAAAAGAGCAAGGAAGACACATGGTAGCTCTTTATAGTAAAGCAGTGAATCACAGGGGCATATGGTTTCCCAGGTGGTTTTCCCTGTATGTCTAAAAATATGATCCCTTATGTTATATGTGTCCTTGTGCAATGTTTTGTGCATTGGGATCTGCTGTACATTGCCTGAGGTCTTATATTCATAACATGCCAGCAGTGACTATGTCATAAGACAGCAACAACTTCTCAGTAGAAGCTTAGTAGAAGAAACTTGTAAGTGCTCCCATATGATATAGATTTTGTCTGTGCCAGAAGCTATGAGAACCTGACGGAGGTCACAAGATCCTAAAATTAATCGTCACAATAAACAAGTATAGTATTTGCTTTGCCTTGCATGACTAAAGTCAATAAACATGTCCTTTTCATGAGCTCTGCTATCCCTACTGCTTGTTCCCTCTTCCCCAGGGAAATGCCTCCTGTAATAACTCCAAGCTACAAATCTATAAATGAGTTATCTCAATTTAAAACTTGACTTAAAATGTACATCCTCTGAGAAATCATTTATGATTATGTCTACCCTATTCTTATTCTGCTTTACCTTTCTATAATTCAAATGATCTATGATCACACAGATGTGGATTCTCCCTGTAATATTGCATGTCCCATCCATCTATCTCATGGTAGCCTGTCCTGTGCAGCTCTACTTTATATTGTCCCAAAAGTTCACCCCAAGAACTCCATCCAATGTACTCAAGGCTTTCCACATTTTCTTTTAAAATTCCTAAGAATCCCTAGGAAAATGGGGCACAGAATGTTCATTAGTTATCCCTTTCACTTGTTAAATGCTTAGCTTATAAGTTGATTTAATTACATCCTTTACTTGACCTCTCTTTTGTAATTCTTTGGTTGAAATGTGTTGAGGCCCACTTCTTCAGTGTTCATAATATTTCATGTCTAGAAGTCATACAACAATGTGAAAATATATGTTAAACATGCGACTTTGTTTCGTGGAGAAGTTGAGAATGATTTAAAGTGTTCTCAACTTCCCAAAGACAATCCAATACACTATCAATTCTGATTGCAAATAAAGTTCATATAAAGTGCCCATACAAGATACATATACTGATAGATGATCTCTATGAGTTTCCATCTGTCTGTATATCATAGTCTGAATAATAAGTATTTTTTCATCCACTTTTTTTTCTCCTGGGTAAATAGGTTGAACTCTTTGGAGATGATATGCATCTTACCTCAGTGTCAGATTTCTATGTTTAACACTAGCATCTACATAAACAATCTGTAGTCAGTGAAGGGGTATTTAGTACTGTGTTATTATAGAATATTTTCAAGTAGTGTCATGTATATAATCAAAACATTCTGCTTCTATGTTGTTTCTTCAACTGGACTGTAGTTATCCCATGTAGTTGGTGTACAGCATCTAACATATTACATATTACACAAAGATGGAGCTCAGCAAATATAGCTGACTGACTGTCTAATAACCCAGGGCCTAATAGATGTGTAAGTCCAAAAAGAAGAAAAACAAAGAGGAAGAGGAGGAGGAAGAAGAAAATACTTTACCTCAAGACAGAAACTTAAATGAAGATAATACATTCCATACTAATTTTGGTTCCACAGCAGCCTAGTTCCTTTATTGCCTACAGCAAGCAAACCTATGTAAGTACTCCCTCTACCCTCCAACTTTCTCCAGACTCACTTTCCTGTGGTATATATTTCCCCTAAGGACTGCACAATCTCTGTGTGAGGCTGTTGGGACCTAATTTAAGACAGGTTGAAAAGAGGGTTTCCTTTTTTTAAAATTCCTTTTAAGTTTCTTTAACAGGATGTGGGGAAAGGGGATTTGTTTTGGAATTTTTTTTTCCTCCCAGCACCTGGTAATTTTGATGACACGCTCATTTTGCTTCAGGTTACAGCTATCTCTGTTCTTTTACAGAGCCAAATCTCATTTTATGGAATGAAAGTAACTATGCCAATCTGGAGTTTCAACTCTGCCTGATGCCCAGGTGGTAGCATCAACTCTCAGTGCCTCAGTATCTTTCTGCCTGTTAAAAATATCCTCTTAACACATGAGATTCTAATATAAATTCCATGCGTCAGTTTCCTGTTTGACAATATAACCCATCATATAACGATTTTCTACTGTGCATTGTTATGATAGATAGCTAGGAAACCTCTATCTTTCTTATAGATTCATATAAAGAATACCCTCGACCTCCGTCACCTTGTAGCATCTCCATGCAGTTTAGATTCCTATATTCAAATACTCAAGGGTCAGAAGAATTTTAAAAAGACAGCTGAGTCCCAAAGAAAAGGTCTTGGATAGTTCCATCCTTCTGGATGCTTGTTACTTATGTTGTATAATTAGAGAGCCATCAAAATTTCCTCTGCTGTGTAAGTATGATAAGCATAAAAATAGATTGGAAAAATAGATCGGTGTCCCTCATTCAGTGTAAACTTGTACTCATAGCTTTGTAGTGTTATACAATGAGTTATATTATTGTTGCCTTCTATAAAACATGATTTTATAACCGGGTATATCAAATATTATAAAAGCAAACAAAACAGAGATAGGGAAATAAGGTCTTGTGTCTGAGAATATGAAATCAGAGGACCCTGAGATAAATACCTATCACATATTGGAGAATTTGAGAACTAGCTTAGCTGATGCTAAGAATATGAGTCAGAGAAAAGGGATAGTGAGGTTGGTGAAATGCTGAAGAAGAAAAGTTAACTTGGTTATAGGAGAATTAAAACTCCCAAGAGGCAAGGAACTGTATATGATAGACTGTCATATAATCTCCTTAATATAAATTTTAACTGTCTATTGGAGCATTTTATTTCTACAGGAATTAATTTCTGATTTTATGATTTCCACAAAAGTCCTACTCTGATGCCTTACTGTGGCACAGAGGTGACCTTGAGTCCTTGACAGCATGCCAAACTCAGGCAGGTCCTGCTCAACTAGAAAAGCTGCATCTATCCCTGTTTCTTAAAGATTACACGTTTGACATTTGCAGGATGGGTACATAGTAAGTGCTAATAGATGACTGTTGGTTGACTGGTTGAGGAGATGATGAAAGAAAAACTGATCCTAAAAAGAAGGAAATTATATAGATGAGTTGAGCTGGCAGATTTTAGAGTCATGAATAAGGCCAACAAATGAATTAGGAGCAAAGAGTTTTAGAAAAATTGTGAAGAAATTGAGGAAAATTGGAAGGAGAATAATTTTCAGGTTCATGTACTACTTCCAGCTTCTGTGGAAAAATGTTGGAAATGATCATTAAGGAGGATAAGCCTGCAGAGAACAAAAGGAAAAATTAAAAAGGAAGCTATGGATAAGGCTAGGAAAGTAAGAAAGAGTAAGCAAAACTCATTGACAGAGTTTAAAAATAGGTGCAGAAAGGTGGCAAAATGCATGCTGGGGAGGCAAAAGGGGTCAGGACCATGGAGCTATTGAGACTAAGAAAAGAAGTGAGGTGTGATTGTCAGATTATTAAGATATGATTAAGACTGATATGCAAACACCCTCAAAGATTAGATGAAAAATAGGGACTTACAATATCAATGAGTATGGAGAACAGGGTTAATTTCTTCGATGACATGTTGAGTGTGGAATATTTATGTATTTCTCAGATTATGACGTATATAGATATTTTTTCTAAACATTCATTTCATTTGATCCAACAAGGCATAATCTGGACCATATGTATTTTAAAATTTTTATCCATCTATCTTTCTTAAATAAATGAGAATGACACATACATACATATGCATGCATAAGATAGATGGATAGATAGATAGATTAGGGAACGACATGGTTAGATCGGCATTTAGGAAAATCATTTTGGCACTATGTGGAAGATGAACTGAAGTGATGAGACTTGAAGCAGGGAATCCAGTTGGGAGGCCATTGCAATAATCATGGTGAGAGGTGATTAGAGCTTGAACTAGGGTAGTGGCTGTATGAATGGAGAGAAAGAGACAAATGAGAAATATGTAGAGATAGAACCAAGTGAAATTAACAGCTGATTGAACGTGTGGATTCAGAGCAAGGGAAAGTAAAAATTAAAAGATGATGCAAAGGTTCTGAAAACCTGGATGATTAAAAGGAGAGCAGAACCCTCTGACTATAATAGGGAAGTCTGGAGGAGGAATGGGTTTGGAGGAAAGATCATGTAATGCTATCTGCAGTCTAGAGCACAATCCATTCATGACAGATCATCCTTCGTGACTCACTCTCTCCCACTCAAAAAGATAAAGAGGGAAGTGGGAATCTTATTCACTCCTCACTGTCCTCTGAGAGCTGTTTGTTGTAGCCACTGAGGTTATTTTTAGGATAGAGAGTGGGGGAGGGATTTTCACAACAGCATCTATGAAGCTGCTATGGGTAGTGATTAGTATAGGTCAAAACTGTTAGGAGGGGAGAAAACCAAGCTCAAAAGGAGAGAGATTAAGAACTTACTTAGCAGAGGGTGATGGTGGAGTGGTGTGGGATAGGAGTTAGTGTGGTTGTATTAGAGAGGAGCCCCAAGACTGGCAATCACATGGGCTGTGGGAATGGGGACGTGATGTGACCTTCTACCCTCGACTTGGTGGATTGCATACCCCTCAGAATCAGGCTATCTACCCACTAGAGGGTTATGCTACTGTCTCTCACTTTGATTGAAGACCACTCTTTGGGAGAATTCCACTTTCTTCTTTCTTAAACCCTTTTCTCTGTTTTATACCTAAGAAACCAGATTAATAATAAGAATAAACCTTATTATTTCCATAGGGCCTTTACTTGTTTTACATATATTACCTCACTCTTAATGAGTAAGCTTTTAGTAGCATCACACTGAGGCCACTCATACCCCTGAAAATATTCACTTTTGGTATACGGATTCTTGGATCACAGATTACCTAGAGATGGGCAAATTATAAATGAAAAGTATAGTCACAAGGTACAGCCAGCAGCAAAGGTGATCAGTAGTACTTTGAAATGTATCCTCCTTATTCTTAAAACAACTAACTCCAACCTTCAATACAGTCCACATGGATGCTTAGAGTAGCAACTCAATAGGTCTTGCCAGCCTCTCCTCTGGTTCCATTCCAATCCATCCTTCACAGTTACAAGGTTCATTAACCTTCTGCGTATCTCTTGAGATACCATGATCCACCAAGGCACTCAGGCTAGAAATGCCATGTTTGAGTCCTCTCTCTTCCTCACCACCCCCACAATCCAATCAGTTGTACGATCCTGCCAATTCTGTCATACTTTCTTCTCTGCACACATTATCAGCACCTTAGTTCAGGACTTCATTACCACTTGCCTGAACTATTTCAGTAGCATCCTAAATAATCTTTCCTACAGTCTTTTGTTTTGTTTTGTTTCCAAACCATCCTTCATTCAGCTATTAATTTAATCTTTCTAATGTACAGGTCTGATCTAGATATATTTCATATTACTCCCTTCATAGACTCTAGTTTCAGCCAAACTCTGCTTCGTTCTGTCCTTTCTGGATTTTTTCTGTCTTTTCCTTTCCCCATGTATTTACATGAGCTGTCATCCTGTAATCCCTCCTTATCTTTAATTATAAGAATCCTCTTTGTTCAAGTCCCAGATCAGGCACCAGCTCCCTCATGAAGACTGTCCTGATCAAACAGGCAGAAAGTAACTTCTACCTCCTCAGATTTATGACTTTATCCTTATTTTGTCTCTACAAATTTTACTTTGTGTCACCCATATTTGGTTGCCACATCCACTCCTAGAAGATTGTAAGTTCATTGAGGGGATGGATTATGTTTTTCTATGTAGTACATCTGGGTGACCCAGTGGATAGAGTGCTGGACCTGTAGTCAGAGAGACTTATCTTCCTGAGTTCAAATCTAGCCTCAGACACTTACTAGCTGTGTGACCCTGGACAAGTCACTTAACCCTGTTTGCCTCATCCATAAAATGAATTGGAGAAGGAAATGACAAACCACTCTAGTATCTTTACCAAGAAAACCCCAAATGAAGTCATGAATAGTCAGACACAATTGAACAACAGTGTCTTATACATACTGGGCATGAATACTATTTTGTTGAATTGTGCTCAGCACTTAAAGGGACATAAAGCACATTATATACATTATCTCACTTAATCCTTACAAATATGTAAGGCACATACTAAAGGTATTATTTCTATATTTTACAGAAATGAAAACTGAGGTGAAAAGAAAGTAAGTAATTCTCCTATAACAACATAGTAAATGCAAAAATAAGTTTTCTCCAGACTAAAAATAATAGGAAGAATAAGACATAAGGTGATTTTTTTAATGTAAGGGATTCCCAGAGGAAGAAACTCCTTCTACCAATACAGGTCATGTACCTTCTCTGCATCTTATCTTAGAATGTTGCCCAGAACTCTAAGAAGTGACTTGCCCATCATCACACAGACTGCCTGTGTCAGAGGCAGGTCTTGAACCCAAGTCTTTCTGATTATGAGAATAGCTCCACGATAAAATGATCTTTCTCTCGAGTAATAGGAATAAGAACTATTTATTTTAAAAAGTTATTTATATTATAATAATCATTATACTATATAATGTAATTTAATATATTTTATTTTATATATAATTACACATATGAAACATATATATAATTGTAATATAGAATGTAATAATTATAACTACTTATTTGAAAAGGTATTTGTGCCTTTAAATAGTACTTTACATGCATTTTTTCATTTGACCTCATGCTCTTTCCACTATACCATATTGGATCCTAAATCTCACCGTGTCAGGCCTCTCTGCTCATGTATGCCTTTTAATAAAGGTCATACTTTGTAGTCTGGCATTTAAGATCATCCATAATCTGTTTCTACCCTACTTTTCCAACCATAACTCACAGTGAATGAAGTTCTGGGCCTAGAGTCAGGAAGACCTGAGTTCAAATGTGACCTGAGACACATGACAGCTCTTTGACCCTAGGTAAGTCACTTACCTTCTGTTTGCTTCAGTTTCCTTCACTATAAAATGGTGATACTAGCAGTAATTACCCCACAGGATTATTGAGAGGATCAAATGAGATGTTTGCAAAGAGCTTAACACAGAACCTGACACAGCAAAGGCGCTTAATAAATGCCTATTACCCTCCCCTTTGTGTTCTGATCAGACAGGACAATTCATGGTTCCTCATATAGACTTCGTTTATTACTACCTACATGTCTTTCTTCATGTTTTTCTGTTTCCCAGGAATATTCTAGCACCTGCCAACTCAGCTTAAAGATGAATTTCTATCTCTTATTTAAAATTTGCCTTCCTCAATGAAACTTTCCCCAGTCCTTCCAAACTGTAGCTATAACCTCATATAGCACTTGGCTTTTTTTGCATGCGTGTGTGTGTGTGTGTGTGTGTGTGTGTGTGTGTGTGTGTGTGTGTGTGTGTGTGTAAGAGAGAGAGGGGAGGGGAGAGGGGATAGGGAAGGTGAAACAATTAATAAATGTCCTTAGTAAATAACATAGACTATTTTCCACTCTAATCACATGTGATTGTGGCTTCCTAATATAGTTCAAGCTCCATTAGAGTAGGGATCACAGTTTCTTATTTAAACTGTGTATGTCCTCACGCACCTAATAAGGGTCAATAGCAGAACTCCATTGTCTCTGGATATCCAATGATGAGTATCCTTTAGAGAACAATGGAAAAGTGGATGGCTAGTGTAAGTAGGCTGACACACATAACCAATGAGAAATTCTCAAGAAGAACAGAAATCAAGGAAGGACAGCAAGATAGGTACAACGCAATGAGTGAGCTATGATGGGGGACATCCAGAGTGTTCCACAGCTACCTCACAATGTTGGGAGAGAGTGAGGAAGCTCTCCAGCACCTTACACAGACAGACCCACAGGAGGAATTTTGGGAGAATATGGAGAAGAGTCACACAGGGTGAGCTGGAAGCAGGCTGGCCTCCACTCTTTTTGAGACATGGATGGTAAGTGTAAAGCACTGTAGTAAACCATGTATTGGACTGAACCATGGAGCTATAGAAATTATCCTTCTCTCAGAAAACCTACAGTCTAGTTGGGCAGAGAAGTATCTACTGTCCTGTGTTATATGGATTTCTCTTTGCCAAGGATAGCAATGAGGACAGCAGCAAGAGCTCTCTCCAGCTGGAGGGATTTCTGAAAAAAAAAAGGAAACAAAACTAGATGACAGCCATCAGCTACATCCTGCCATGGACCGACTGAACATCCTAAATCAAGATGACATTTTTTTTTCAGCTGAGTTGATAAGTTGCTTGCCCGGTACCAAACTATTCCATCCTAAGTCAAAGAATTTGATGTTTTTTGTTACCACTTAGGTCTGCTTTTGACCTTCTTTATTCTTCAGGTTTTTGGTCCTTTAAACCCCGTAATTCAATGGAGAGGTTATTGAACTTGGTTTATTTACTTAGAAATCCTGACCCTCCCACCACTCTCTCCCTGATAATCCCTACAAGAGTGTTGAGAGGAAATCTTTGTGCTTCCAACCCATCTATCCTAAACCAGGAAAGATTCAAAAATTATAATTTATGATCTTCATCAGTCCCTCCCCCTACCAACTTTCCACAAACACACAAGTAAATGCTAGATAGAAAAATAAACAATCACAAATCTGATTTCCTTCCATAAAGCTAGGTTTATGAGGAGATAGTTTTTATGCAGCTGGGGGTTCAGGGGAGAGAGTGTTGCATGGGGAGTCAGGAAAATTTGAATTTGAATCCTATATCACACACTTACTAGCTATGTGATCCTGACTACATCACTTAATATCTTTGTTTCCACATTTGTTAAAGGTAAAAGAGTAGTACCTACCTTACAAGGCTATTGTAAGCATCAAATGAGTTTACAAATACTTTGGAAAAGTTATATATCTTTATATATCCTGCTGCTACTGTTGCTGCTGCTGCTGCTGCTACTACTACTACCACCACCACCACCACCACCACCACCACCACTACTACTACTACTACCACCACCACCACCACCACTACTACTACTACTACTACCACCACCACTACCACTACTACTACTGCTACTACTACTACTACTACTACTACTACTACTGCTACTACTACTGCTACTACTCTACCACTATTATTATTCTTTATTATTTTCATTATGGATATAGCCCACAGTAGTACAAAGTAGACAAAGTCTCTACTGGATCAATATAAACATGTAAGAAAAGAAGAGAAATAATAAGTCTTTTCAACCTAGGACTGATAGAAGATTTTCTAATGTTTTCCATCATTAGCTATATTAACACAGAACTGAATGAGCTATTAGTGGGAATGTGTAAATTGCAAATTAAAACAGACACAGTGAGGATCTGGAATTGGCACTGCGTTCCCTTTGATTAAATGCCTGGATTAGTGTTGTGTAGGAAAATGAGGGTAATATTTTATTTAACTCAAATTTTTTTCCATAGAACTTCACTAGCATTTGGAATGGAATACACATTTGCAATGAAAGAAGAAAAATAACATAATGTACAAATTTAGAATAAGTAGAAATGGATTTCTATCAAGCAATCATGTAATTTAATCTAACAAGGACTCCACAAAAAGCCTTTAATAAAGGGCGAAAAATCACCAAGCCTTGGGGCAGTCTAATGTACTTACTCCCAAATAATAAAATACTTTGTATTAATTATAAGAAGCATGTCTTAACCTACCAGAAAATGACACTTGTGTTCTAAGAATAAAATTGAAGGGAAAATCCAATCTAAGCCAGAAAGCTTTTGAAAGAGTGGGTTATTAGCTATTTTACAAGAAATTTTTAAAAATACATAACTCAAGTATAATAACTATTGCCAAGCAGTGAGATTATATATAAATAGCTAAGCTGGTAGAAATCACCCAGGCTAGAGGTGTTAGCACTTCCTTAGTGAGTGGCCAACTTTAAAGGCAAAAAGAGTTCTTTCCACTTAAAAAATTCCCACCATACCAATAATGAAGCAAATGGTAGCTTTATTTTGGACAATTAACAAGGGATACTTTGAGTAAATAATGAGTATCATGTAAATATAAGTATCTCCTTCATCATTGCTGATCACAATCCCACCAAGACCCTTTACTGTGGATGACTCGTCATTTTATCTTTCCATTAATCTTTCATAGAGCATATATTCAAACAAAATATTCAATATCTAGAATTTTTCTCTTTTTTTTTCCTTTTAATTTTTCTTTGATATCATTGAAGCACTTTTGTGATTTATGGATCATTCTTCTCTCTTACCAGTGGAAGAGTTTACCTCTTTGTCTGAACATATATATATATATATATATATATATATATATATATATATCTGATGTTATTTCTATGAAATGTATTAAGCACAAATCATCATTTTTAATGCGCTCCAATCCACTGTCACCCACAGTCCATCTTTTCATTGTCTGAAAATTTTAGTACTTCTGACATCTTAGTGCTCTATAATTTGCAACTATATATATAAGATCACCAGGAAAATATAGGTGTTATATGAGTCTTTGTAAACCTTGAGTCTTGAAAAATGTTGTACTTTTCCAAATGTAATCTAGTTTAATCTCCCCCTCTGATTAAATTCTGGGCCTAGATCATTGTACATCTGCAGCATCTGCTTAAGATGTACATGCTAATTAATTCAGTGAACTTTATGTTCAATTTCATATTATAATCTGGATAATATATGTTTTTAATCTGCTTTATTTTTACGATGTGAAAAACTAGACTACTCTCATTGGAATGACCATAGATCCTATTAAAGAGACCAGTGGTGTTTTAGGGCTAGATACAATTAGCAGGGTCAGTTTCAGTGGCAGAGAGAGAAGCTTATCAACAAGGACTTCTTCTATCTTGACTCTGCTTAGGATGTTTATAAAAAGACCAGAAAAAAAAACCCAAAAAACCTTAGGTGGCTACATTTCTCATTTCTTTATGCTTAATTTGACATTCAGTAGATCACTCAACAAAATTAGCTCTGTAACTCATCTGTCATAACATCTTGCATGATTTTAACATGTGTGGGAAACAATATATTTAAAGATAGCTTTTTAGGCTGTACTTTGTTATGCCTAAATGCTTTATTTATTTCCTTCTTCCTTCCTTCTCTTCTCACTCCCTCCATCTCACTCTTTCTTTTTATTTCTCTTTCTCTTTCTTTCTCTTCCTTCCTTCTTTCCTTTCTTCATTACTTTCCTTCCTTCCTTCATGCTTTCCTTTCTTTCTCTCTTCCTTTCATAATTGAACACACAATAGGCACAATGAGCTCTCATAGTTTTACCTCATCTTCAAGCAGATGAGTATGAAGTTGTGGTCTTCTTTAGTTCACAAAAACTTACCCACTCCTTCTCATCTTTTCACCAATCTTATTCCCACTGTATGCATAGAATATTTTTCTATCTAAAGATTTTGTAGAGATAAACAATAAACATTGATTAAGCTTCTACTATGTACCAGACATTGTGCTAAATGCTGGGGACACAAAGAAAGGCAAAAGGGCCATCCTTGCCCTCAAGGAGCTTACTGTACAATGGGGGAGATAATATGCAAATAAACATGTACAAAGTAAGCTATATACAACATAAATGGGAAATAATTAACAGAGAACATAAATAAGTTGTCAAAGGAGTTGATAGTTGCCAATACCTTCTAAGTCAACCTTTTGTTGGAAAACAACTGATAATGTTTTTTCTTCCAGTTTTTTTGCCGTGTTTCCCTCATTGAGACACCTTGAAAATTGATTCCTGAAAGTTTTTATATTTGTGACATTTTTTAGCATAGATTTCTTCAGTATATATTTTGTTTGGTCCAACTCATCTTCTCAAGTCTGTCTTTCTATGTGTCAGTGCCATTTTCAATATGAGATGTAATAAACAAATTATTTTTAACTGGAAGAAAAAAATATAAAATTTACTTTATCATAACAACACATTTCCTTTTCCAATTTTTTTCTGTTCCTGCTTCCCTTCCAAAGTAGATGTTGATCCTTCTCACTAGTCCCTCTTTCACATTTGCATATATCTCTTGAGAAGGATATTGTAGTATAACAGGGATGGGGGAAACCCTCTAAACTTAATAGTTAGAGGATCTGGGTTTGAATGATGTATCTATCCCTTACTATGTGTGCTTTGGAGAAGTCTCTTCACTTCTCTGAATTTTTTACACCAACCTCACAGATCTTTTGGTTCAAGTAAAATGAGACAACACATGTGAAAGTATTTTATAAATTCTACATTTTAAATAAAAGATATTGTTTCTCCCTTTCTATTGAAATCACTCAAATGTTAATTGTATTGATTCTAGAGACAGCTGGTCTGGTGAAAATTTTATGAAATCGAAATACTTGCTCCTTTTTACTCTTGCCAGAGAAGGCATCCTATTTATGCTATGACTATTCAGTTTATATATCGCAGAATCATGGACTCTTAGTGAAGGAAGGATCAGCTACTCTAGGATCAGCTACCAGATTAGGAATCAATTATTTCAGTAAAGTCTGACTCTTCATGACCTCAGTTTCTTGGCAAAGATACTGGAGTGGTTCACCATTTCCTTCTCCAGTTCATTTTATAGATGAAGAAATTGAGGCAAACTGGGTAAGTAACTTATCTAGTGTTCCCACAGCTGAACTACAGAAGATGAGTCTTCCAGACTATAGATCTAGCATTCTATTCACTGTGCCATCTAACTGCCCTGTTTATACATGGTTGTTTGCAAATTGTCTCCCTTACAAGACTGTGAACTCAGAAAACACCTCATGTTTTGTATGACGTGTTTCGTGTATCCATTGCTTAGCATGGTACCTGACTTTTTTCTAATGGTCCTATTTCTGCCAAATCAAGTACAGCAAGACTATGAGCTTCTTTCTATTTTTTCACCTGAGAATTCAACTTGACTTCCATAACTCCCTTCATAAAGGGCTCCTAAAGCCATAGGAGACCGATCTGGATGGGTATTTGGAAACCATCTAGTTCAACACCTTCACTTCATAGGCGAGGGAACATGACTCGTCTAAAGTGACATGGATAAAAAAACAAAACAGAGATATGCAAGCAGGTTTTCATTGCACTACAAATATTAAATGAACATCTATCATGTATAAAGCATTAGGTCAGATCCTGTGGTAACAAAGCTACCCTCTAGTCAGGGAATTACTGGATATTAGTTTGCAAATAATATGCAATGAAAGTCTAATTGAGTTCCCTTTACTGATTATTTCCCCATCCTGTTACAAACAGTATGCTGTGAAAAAAGCACTAGATTTAGAGTTAGGAGACCCACATTCAAGTCCAGTATGACTCTTAACTAGCTTCTAATTTCAGATAAGTCACCTGACTCCTTTGGTCTTCAATTTCCTCCTCTGTAAGATAGGAGTTATAATGCTTGTACTAGCTCCCCACAGGGATCCTGCAAAAAAAAAATCACTTTGTCAATTTTTAAGTGACATATAAATATGAATGATTTGAGAGATGGTATTGACATAAGTATATTATGTCTCAAACCTTCACATGGTTTTGAGTAGAAATCCATAACTTTTCTAATAAAAAGATTTTTTAAATTATCCCATACCTATAGAATTCCCTTAAGATTCCTTCCTTTTCCTTATTCTATCATTTTTCTAAGATTCAGCAAAGAGTTGGATGCTGTCTGCCACACTGACACTCTTTGTACTTGATCATTCAGTCTCATCTAAATAGATTTTTCTGAATTTTCTTTGGTTTTTCTGCTATTTGTTTATTCTTTATTTATAAATATTTATAAATATAATTTTCCTTCATTTCATTCATCAATGATTTTCATTAATTTTTTTCTACAGAAAAGAAAAACCTATGTTGTTCTTTCTTAATCCTCCATGTGCTTCTGCTAAATTTGCTAGTTTTATCACTACTATCACTTTTTAAAAATATTAGATCCCACAATCTTCACTTTTTCCTCATATATATCCCCATAGTTCTATTGGCCCAATACCCATCCTCTCTTCTCCTGTTTTCATTCACTTGTGCCTGTCATTCTTCATGGCCAGAATGGATTCCTTTCCCATATTCACATGTTGAAATACTTCCCTTACTTCAAGAACCCATTCAGTGGCTATTTTCTCCTCAATATCATCTTGCCCAGAAAGAGTTTATCCCTCTCTCTCTCTCTGAAACTTAAATTTTCTATTTGACCTCCACTATTCATGCATCACATTCTAACCCTGTAATATAAACATTTGTATATACCTCCTCTTGACTTGTGCAGAGGTACTTGAAAAAAGGGACTTTTTGATTTGACAGGTTTGGATTCCCATCCTTCACCATTGTGCACTTAGCCTACTAGGTACTTAATGCACATTTTACTTTCTTTTAAAAAAATATTATTACTTATGTTGAACATTCTTTTCTTTCTAAATTTTGAGTTCCAAATTCTCTCCCTCTCTCCCACACCTTTCCCTACCCACTGAGAAGGCAAGCACTATGATATCAATTATACATGTGAAATCTTGTGAAACATGTTTCTATATCAGCCATATTTTTTTAAAAAGCAAAAAAAACAAAGTGAGAAAATTATACTTCAATTTGCACTGAGTTCATTAGTTCTCTCTGTGTAGGTGGATAGCTTTTTTTAAATTTTTTTTATCATGAATTAATTGGAATCATCTTGCATCATTGTGTTGGTCAGAGTAGCCAAGTCGTTCACAGCTCATCATCATTAAAACATCGTTGTTACTATGTGCAATGTTCTCCCAGCTCATCTCACTACACTTTGTACCATTTCATGAAGGTTTTGACATTTCTTTTCTGAAACCACCCCATCCTTGTCATTTCTTGTAGCGCAATACTATGGTATCACAGTCATATGCCACAATTTGTTCCCATTCCCCAATTGATGAACATTTCCTCAATTTTCAGATCTTTGCTGCCACAAAGAACTGCTATAAATATTTTTGCCATATAGGTCATTTTCCTTTCCCTTTGTTCTCTTTGGGATACATACCTATTAATGGTATTGCTGAGTCAAAGTTTTATAGCCCTTTAGGGGTAGTTCCAAATTGTTTTCTTGAATGGTTGGTCCAATTCACTATTCCACTAGAACTTTATTACTGTACCTCTTTTCCCCTCATCCCTTCCAGTATTTACCTTTTCTGATAGGTGAGGTTGTATGTCAAAGTAGTTTTAATTTACATTTCTCTAATTAATAGAAATTCAGAGCATTTGTTCATATGAGATAGCTTTGATTTCTTCTTCTGAAAACTCCCTGTTCATATCTTTTGACCACTTATCAATCAGGGAATGGCTTTTTATAAATTTCCCTCATTTCTATACTCGGTATATATTTGAAAAATGAAGTCATCATGCTGCAAATTTTTTTGATATCACTTCATTCTCTGTGATACTTTTGAGCAAAATGTAGTTTCCCTGATCATCTCTTTTAATTAGGTCTATTTTTGCTTTTGCTTTGTCAGAGATCATGATTATTCACACTGACTTTTTTTTCCTCCTTTTGAAGTATATCAGATTCTGGTACTGTACTCACTGCATGTGCATCTGTTTCAAGTGTGTCTCTTGTAAACAAAGTATTGTTGGATTCTAATTAATTCAATCTGCGATCTGCTTCCATTTATTGGGTAAGCTCATCCCATTCCCATTCAAAATTATGATTACTGTGTTTTTATCTTGTTTTCCTCTCTCTCTGACTCTCTTCTGTTTCTATCTCTCTATTTCTGTCTGTCTGTGTCTTTGTGTATCTGTAACTTTGTCTGTCTATCTTGCCTACCTCAAAAGTCTATGCTTATTTTTTTGTTATTTACTGTTTTTTAGTTTTCAACATTTATTTTGAGTTCCAAAATTTTGAGTTCCAAATTTTCTCCCCATCTCTCCCCTCTCCCACCCCATAAAGCCTTGCATTCTGATTATCTTCAAAATGACCTCCCTTCTCTCAAAACCTTCCCTTCCCTTATTCCCATCTTCTCTCTTTCCTTGTAGGGCAAGACATATTCTATATATGTATTTCATTTCCTGTATTTCTTATTTTCCAGTTGCATACAAAAGCATTTCTCAACATTCATTCCTAATACTTTGAATTCCAACTTCTCTCCCTCACTCCCCACCCATCTCCACTGAGAAGGTAAGCAATTCAATATAGGCTATATATATGTGTAGTTTCACAAAAGATTTCCAAAACAGTCATGTTGTGTAAGACTATCGATATTTCCCTCCATTCTATCCTGCCCTGCATTTATTCTATTCTCTCTTTTGTTCTTGTCCTTCCCCATAAGTGTTTACTTCTAATTACTCCCTTCTCCTATTGCTCTCCTTTCTATCATCTCCCCATCCCACTTGTCCTTTTCTCCCCTACTTTCCTGTAGTGTAAGATAGATTTTCATACCAAATTGAGTGAGCACGTTATTCCCTCCTGAAGCCAAATGTGAAGAGAGTAAACTTCACTTTTTCCCTCTCACCTCCTCCCTTTCCTCCTCATTGAATAAGTTAATTCTTGCCTCTTTTATGAGTAATAATTTTCCTCATTCCATTTTTCCCATTCTCCTCCCAATATATTCCTCTCTCATCACTTAATTTTATTTTTCTAGGTATCATTTCTTCTTATTCAACTCACTCTGTGCTCTCTGTCTATACAATATACATGCATACATACACACACATATATATATGTATATGCATACATACGTGTGTGTGTGTGTGTGTGTGTGTGTGTGTATAATGCCTCTACCTACCCAAATACTGAGAAAAGTCTCAAGAGTTAAAAACATTATCTTTTCATGTAGGAATGTAAACAGTTCAACTTTAGAAAGTCCTTTATGATTTCTCTTTCCTGTTCACCTTTTTATGCTTCTCTTTATTCTTGTGTTTGAAAGTCAAATTTTCTTTTCAGGTCTAATCTTTTCATCAAGAATGCTTGAAAGTTCTCTATATCATTGAAAGACCATTTTTTCTCATTAAGAATTACACTCAGTTTTGCTGGGTAATTTGCTTGGTTTTAATCCTAGTTCCTTTGACTTCTGGAATATCACATTCCAAGCCCTTTGATCCCTTAATGTAGAAGCTGCCAGATTCTGTGTTATTCTGATTGTATTTCCACAATACTCGAATTGTTTCTTTCTAGCTCCTTGCAGTATTTTCTCCTTACCTGGAAACTGGGATTTGGCTACTATATTCCTAGGAGTTTCTCTTTTTGGATCTCTTTCAGGAGGTGATTGGTAGATTCTTTCAATATTTATTTTCTCTCTGGTTCTAGAATATCAGGGTAGTTTTTCTTGACAATTTTCTTAATAGTTTTCTTGATAATTTCATGAAAGATGATGTCTAGACTCTTTTTTGATCATATCTTTCAGGTAGTCCCATACCTTTAAAATTGTCTCTCCTGAATCTATTTTCGAGGTCAGTTGCTTTTGTAATGAAATATTTTACAATATCTTCTACTTTTTCATTCTTTTGGTTTTGTTTTCAATTTCTTGGTTTCTCATAAAGTCACTAGCTTCCATCTGCTCCATTCTAATTTTGAAGAACTATTTTCTTCAGTGAACTTTTCAACCTCCTTTTCCATTTGGCTGATACTGCTCTTTAAAGCATTCTTCTTTTTGGGCCTCTTTTGCCATTTGAGTTAGTCTATTTTTAAAGGTGGTAATTTCTTCAGCATTTTTTGGGTCTCCTTTAACAAGCTGTTGACTTATTTTTCATGCTTTTCTTATATCACTCTCATTTCTCTTCTCAACTTTTCCTCTACCTTTCTTACTTGATTTTCAAAATCTTGTTTGGGTTCTTCCATGGCCTGAGACCACTGCATATTTATTTTGAAGGTTTTTCATGCAGAAGCCTTGATTTTTAGGTCTTCCTTTGAAGACCTAAATTGTTCCTCCTCATCTGAAAGGATGGAAGAAAATACCTGTTCACCAAGTAATTAACCTTCTAATTGTTTTATTGTTTTTCCATTTTTGGGACTTTTTCCTGGCCAGTTACTTGACTTTTGACTTCTGTGTCAGGGCCCAGCTCAAGGCTGAGATAGAGGTCAGCTCCTCATCTCCCCCAGAGGCTTTAGGGGGAGGTTTCCCATGGCTGCCACTCTGGACTGAGATTCAGATCAGATACTCAATTCCCCCAGGGGCTCCATGTGGAGGGCTCCAAAAATAGAAACTACCACTGCAGTGGCTGCTGCGGGGGGTGGGAGTCCAGACCATGCTCCCTCTCCCAGGTGGAGGAGCCCTCCCACTGACCTTTGAAGCTGTCTGTGGCCTTTGTGGGTGGAGCAATCTGGGAACTGCTCCCTGAGGTCTATTCCTGTCCCTGCCAAGTGAGGCTGTGCTCTGCTTTTCCTGGGGTGCACTGTGTGTGCTCCACCAAAATTCTATTTTTATTTTGCTTCTAACCACTGACTCCCTAAATCTAATTTCTGTTTTTTCATCACTCCCTTTCTCTTATCCTCTTCTCCTCCTATTTACCTTTTGGATAAGTTACGTTTCTGTAAATGAGTGCATGCATGTGTATATTCTTCCTTCTTTTTAAAAAAGTGATATTTTGAGGGGCGGAGCCAAGATGGGGGAGTAGAAAGACTCACATTTGCTAGCTCCGAACCCAGAGCCCATAGATTTCCTGTAAAAAGAACTCCTGACAAATTCTGGAACAGTGGAAGCCGCGCAGCAACACAGTGGAGATTTCCGTTGCAGAGAGCCCTGAAAAACTGACGGCAAAGGTACCCCGGATGGGAGCGGAGCCCTGCCCTGCGGAGCACTCCCCTTCCCCTGCCCTGGCTACGTGGCACTGAGAGGAGCGAGCAGACCCCGGCAGGCTCCAGGGACCAGAATCTCTGGTGGCCGCGAAGGTTCCTCCAACCACAGACGCAGAGGTCAGTGAGAGAGACGGGCTGAGAGGGGAGCGGGTATCTCTGGGACTCGGACCCCCTCGGGAGGTGGTGGCCATGGCAGAGGCAGAGGCAGCTTGGCCAGAGACTCCCAGAGCAGCCAGGAGCTCCACCCCAACTCCATTACAAAAGATCTCTGCATAAACCCCCTGAGGGAACT
>CM053773.1:47641977-47657523 GCA_028658325.1 Potorous gilbertii
GGAAGGGAGGGATGATAGAAGAGAGGGCAGATTGGTGATATGGGTAATTAGAATGTCCAGTGTATTGGGGAGGGGGGAGGGCACAAATGGGGAGAAAATTTTGAAACCCAAAATCTTGTGAAAATGAATGTAAAACATTAAATAAATTTATTTAAAAAATAAAAAAGTGGTATTTTATATTCTCCCCAGTTGCATGTGAAGATTTTTAGCATTCACTTTAACAAGATTTTGATTTCTAAAATTTTTCCCCTCTTTTCCTTCTTTCCCCTCTTCCTAAAATGGTGGTTAGTTTGATATAGCTTGTAAATACATTATCACACAAAACATATTTCCATATCCATCACAGTTTTGGAAGAAGAAATGAATCAATAAGGGAAAAAACATGAAAAAGAATTAAGTAAGGGAAAATTACTCTTTGATATTCATTCAGAGTCCATCAGTTCTTTATTTGAATATTGATAGCTTTTTCCTTCATGAGTACTTTGTACTTGTCTTGGATCATTGTGTTGCTGAGAAGAGCTGAGTCATTCATAGTTTGTTGTCACATGTTGCTGATATTGTGTACAATTTTTTTTCCTGGTTCTGCTCATTTCACTTTGTATCAGTTCAAGCAAATATTTCCAGGTTTTTCTGAAATTTGCCTGATCATCATTTCTTATTGCATAATAGTGTTCGATTTCATTCATATACCACAATTTATTCAGGTGTTCCCCAACTGATAGGCATAACATCAATTTTCAATATTTTGCTACCATGGAAATGGCTGCTATGCATATCTTTGCACAGGTAGGTCCTTTTCCTTTTTTTACAACCTCTTTGGGATACAGAACTTTGAGTGGTATTTCAGGATCAATGGATATGCATAGTTTGATTTCCCTTTGACATAATTCCAAATTGCTCTTCAGAATGGTTGGATCAGTTTACAACTCCACCAACAGTGCATTAATGTCCCAATTTCCCCACATCTTCTCCATCATTTATCATTTTCCTTTATTCTTCCATCTTTGAACCAATTCCTATGAAAGTGAAGTTCAAGCATTGCCTGCCAACCCCCATTCTGTTACATGTTTTTCCCCCCAGATTGAATTACTTCTTCTTACTGTATTAGCTTTACTATCTTCCATATTTATTTCCAATAGTTTCTCTAGATACTCACTCCTTAACTTCCTTCCATATCCTTCATGACAGAATTCAGACAAACTTTTCTCTTAGACAAATCTATCTTAATGCCCTTCTGCTTTCTTAGGACAACCACTTTGTCTCATGGTGTTCTAAAACCTCTGTTCCTTCACCTTTTTCCTTTCCCATTAGAAAATCATCTTCTGTATTTGCCCCCTTACTTCTGAAGCCCTTATTTAATGCCTTTTCCAATTTTTTAAAGCATATCACCAAGTTGCTTCCCTATACAGAGATGGGAAATGGAATGTTCTGGATGAAGACCCACAGCAAGAAATATACCTTGCCAGGGCTGGAGAGTGCATGAAAGTAAGAAATGTATAGTAATAAAGCTGAGAGGACTGGTCAGAGCCAAGTTATGAAGGACTTGTCAAAGAGAAGAAGTATTATTTTATTCTAATTTAATAAAGAGTCACTGCAGTTTCATGGAATCACAGATCTCAGGCTAAAAGGAACATCAGAGGCTATCTAATACAACCCTACCATTTTATAGATGAGGGGAAGATAAGTTAACTTATCCAGGGTCACATAGCTAGTAGAACCAGAGACAGAATTCAAGCTAAGGTGATCTAACCTCAACATTTCTTCTTACCAAGGTAAGAGTAGTAATATATTCAGTGACATCAATGGAGCAGCTGGGTAGAAAGAGTATGGATTTTAGCGAGGGAATGGACTTGAGTCAGGGAAGTCAACTAGAAATCCATTGCATTGGTCCAGAAGAAAGGTGATAAGGACCTTAAATAGGGTGGGAACAATGACTAGAGAGGAGGAAAAAAGGGACAGGTGCAACAGATGTTGTGGAAGTATTATAGACAAGACATCAACTGATTGGATATATGGAGCAAAAAGGACAGAAGAATCAAGAATGCCTCTAATGGTGAACCTAGGGTCATGGAAATAGTGGTTTTCATGATAGAAATAGAGATTTTCAAAAAAGAGATTGATTTTGGGGTAGATGCATTACATTTTCTTTTAGACATATTGAATTTGAGATGTCTATGGAGCATCAACTTTCACTGTCTAATAGGGAGTTGTTGATATAGAACTAGAGGCCAGTAAGCAATTGGGCTCAATGTAAAGATCTGGGAGTCATCTGGGTAAAGTAGATAATTGAATCCATGAGAGATGAGGAAGAGTAGAGAGAAAAGACAAGAGGGCACAGAATAGAATCTTGGAGTACAGTTCAGAAACAGGATATGGGTGATGGTCCAGTAAAGAAATGCCCGGGAAGATACCTAAGAGAGAGAGAGAGAGAACAGTGTCATGAAAATCTAAAGAGAACCCATCTAGGAGGAAAAAATAGTTAATAATAAAAAATACTGAATAGATTTGGCAATTAATATGGTACTAGTAGCTTTGGAGAGAGTAGTTTCAGTTGAGGGGAAGCCAGATTGCAAGATCCACAATTCTCATTAGGCAACCCCATTGGGAGAACATTTAATTAAAGGGAGAAAGTCCCCTAGCTATATCATTAAATAGCTAGTTTAGGGATAGAAACAGTCTTCAAGTCTCAGATACATCGTTTGCAAAAGATATTTAGGTAAATTATTTTTTAAAATAAATATTGATTTATACACTTTAATTTTATATTATCTCTGGTTCTTGTCATCCTTCTCCTTAGGCCAGAGAGTCATTTCTTATAGCAAAGAATAAAAAATAGGGGGACAGGGGAAACAGTTCATAAACCATCACATGAAAAAGTATGGCACCATACTGTATTCCACCATATAATCATTGCCACTGTATAATCATTGCATCTTGTTTTTTCAGTTCAAAATTTGATTTATAACCTTTCATTGCATAATCATCAAATGTTATAATTCTGTTCACCCTGCTGCTTAAAAGGTAAGCAAAGCACAAGCAGCATATGAATACACATTTATGTCTCCCACATTGTAAGCTGAGGGTCTAGAATTCTCAGTATACATGCATCATTAGTATGCAATTCACGAGTATCCTGTGCATTCTACTCTTGCACCAAAAAGAGTTAAGTAATAAATGATTTTTAAGTCATGCTGGCACAATTTTTAAAAAGTTTCACATAATGGTCACATCCCATTTTTCACCCACAAAAAATGGCTTAAAATCTGTGACTATTATGCAGTGAAATACAGTATGCATTTTCAACATTCATAGCCTCTGTAATGAAGACAGAGAAGTTCCTTCTCATAACTTCTCCTAGATCTAACTTTGTCATGGTAACTTGATTTTATTTCAGTTTTAATTGTTTTATTTTTCTTTCCATTTATATTATTGTATTCATTGTGTATTTTCTAAAAATCTAGTTCTATTTACTTCATTTTGCATTCATTCATATGTCTTCAACATATAATATTCCATGACATTCACAATAAGAGCTGATGTTTATATGGTACTTTAAGGTACATATTATCTCATTTAATCCTCATAACCACCCTATGAAGGAGGCGCTATCATTATCCCTTACCATATTTCACCGTATAATCATCACACCCTGTTATTTAGGTCCCAAAACTGGTTTACAACTTTTCATCATGTAATTGTTACATGGTATAATTTTGTTCATCATTCCACTTAAAGGGTGAACAATTTATGTCTTGTGCCTCGCAAGCTGAGAGCCTAGAATTCTCAGTGCATGAGCATTGTCAGTATATTTCCAAAAGTTGAGTTGTGTGGTTTGTTTGGAGCACTGCAGTACCAACAGTATCATCACTCAACCCAATAAAGAGTCATGGGTGCAAGGGGAGGAAAAGCAGGTAAAGCTACCATGAGTATAAGTCACGTGATATGGTATAGTTTGCATCTTCCTGTACTAACCAAACTTTATGGTTTATCTACAAGTGATACAGTTTAGTAAAAATTATTTTTAAGTAACAGATAATTTTTAAAAACTTTACACGATGGCCACAACCCACCTTTTTGCCAAAAAATTTGGCAAAAAATCTGCAACAAGTAAGCAGTAAAATATGGTATTTAACATATGAAGAAACTAAGGCTGAGAGAAGTTAAAATGATGTATCCAAGGTCATATAACTAATAAGTGTCTGAGGTAGGATTCAAACTGTGGCCTTCCTGCCTCCAAGTCTAGCATTCTATCATTAAGCTTCTTAGCTGCATCACATTCCCCAAGCAATACCCTTATTTCGAGTTCTTTGCAGAGAATGTTTGTGTGAATACAATTTGTTTATGAAACCTATTGTTATTATTGACTTTGGGAAATATACCTAATAATCAGATCTCTGGGTCAAAAAGAATTGAGATTTTTTTGTCATTTTCTTAGCATAATTCCAAATTGCTTTCCATAATGACCAATCCAATTCACAGCTCTAACAGTACGTTAGTGTCACAGATACTCCCACATTGACTATACGCTAATTTTGTCATCTTTGACAGTTGTTACTTGGCTAATGAAAACAGACCTGTTTTAATTTGCATTTTTTATTATTGATGATTTGAAGTGTCCTTTCATGTTTGTTAAATAGTTAACTACTTATATATTAAGGATCCTTGATTTCTTAATTTCCTCATTCACAAAATATGGAAGTTAGGCTAGACTATTTTTAATGCCCCCTTAAAAAAGGACCCATTTCAGTTAAATTCAGTTCGATTCAATTCAACTCTTCCCACAGACATTCATAGAACACTGTAATTTGTATTTCCAATAGAAACAAAAAAATCTGTGTATTTGAATAATGAAATAAGGATGAGTGACTGTAACTAGTTCTTAGTGACAGTGAGTGACTCTTTTCTGCATGCATGAGAATGAAGCTGTAAGAAATATTAGTACATAGGCTGTAGGCTGTCCCTTCAGGATCACTTAGAGGACAGTCTAATTTCACATTGACAAACACATCTATTTGAACTTCTCTACTCTTGGAGATGGGACACTCATTCTATTTGGAACTTTTTAATGTTGGGGTACTGTGGGGGATAGATTTTGTCCCATAATGGGCAATCTATCTCCTCCACATAAGGTATTTGCTCTCTTGATAGAGTTGGTGATGATTGATATGGAACTAAATATATTCTTGGTTTCAACACCAAGTATGAACCTCTTTTACACACTGCATACTTGAAATGCTCCTCTCATTATTTTGGGTCTGCTCTTGATTCAGTAATACACTCAGTGAGACAATATAGTAGCATCAGGGATTCATGCTGTGTTCAGAAATGACAAGAGTTCACTGACGGATGGCAGGCACCTTCCCAAACACATGGAGGGCTGCCTCCATCTGTGGATGCACCAGACATCTTTGACCCCTGACTCCATAATACATCTTGTTCACTGTCCATGAAAACAACTCTTTTCTATTTTTTATCTTAATTGTTCCTCTTCAGTGTGGGCTGCGGGTGGAAATCCAGTCAGAAAAATGCAAATCTGAGAGAAACAAAGGAATATTTTCAATTTTTTTCCCTCCTACAATACACTCTTGAATTGAACAGGAGTGGAAGTATTTGTCAAAAGTAATCAGGCTCTTGGGAAAGAGAGATAGAACCTGCTTTCATGATCCTTGTGTATAGGGCCAGAGGTAGCACTTTATATATGCCCTTTGTCTTTTGCATTTTTGCTGTATATTTGTATACTTTGGCTCATATTCACAATGTGTCAATTCTTTTTTGGTTTACCTCAACAGAGATTTCTCATAAATGCCAGCAGTTTGTATTAGTCACTTTTTCATCAGTCTACCAGCATCATCAAGGAAGAGATTTGTTTGTTTTTTCTGCAGTGAGGCAAATGCTTTTTTACTCCTTATTCTCATCTAAACAACCTACATGGATGTCTTGAATCCAGAATAATGAGACTACACCTTAAAGGAGTGCCTTGATTAGGTGGTATTTTCCTTTAAATGTTATAGGAGGAGATTTTTCCAGAATCACCTGATATCCCCATCCTTAAAGCAATTGAATTCTCATTTCTATCTCTCTGTTATCTATCAATCAACTAACAATCATTTATCAAGCACTTACCATGTACCAGACAATGTACATATCACACTGTTTTAATAACTATCTTGTGCTTCCCACTCATTTCTCAGGTTTCCTAGGAAGTGCCCATCTCACCTAAGCTGGAAGAGCAGGGACCATTCACCTGTTAAACCCACTACTGATGGGCACAGAATCTCCATTTTCAACCTGAACTGATTCGCTCTTTCTTACACAACCTTGACTGCTCTGCTCTCAATATCCCATCCCTGAGGCTTACCATATTGATGCTAGATTTAGTATGGACACCCTACTAGGCTGCAGCTCAGAACTCCTGAACTCAAGAGATCTCTCAGCTCCAATTCCTCCAGTAGCTAGACTATAGACTTGTGCCACCAAACCTGACCTCTTTTCCAAATCACATTTGGATCAGGATGACCACACGATATCCTGAAAAATTCTGAAATTGTATGAGTACATGAATTGCTTCACCAGCTAGACCCTCAAGTAGATTGCATATTCATTGAAGTTCAGGGACAGTTGTCTCTTTCTTGTTCTTGTCTTTTTTTTCTTCTCCTGCTCCTCCTCCTCCTCCCTCTTCCTTCTCCTCCTCCTCCTACTTCTCCTTCTCCTTCTCTGTCTTCCTCCTTCTCCCTCCTCCTCCTTCTCTTCTCCTCTTTTTCTTCCTCCCTCCTCCCTCCTCCTTTTCCTCTTCCTCTTTCTCCTCCTTCTCCTTCTTCTTCTCCTCTCATGTAAATAAGTGCTTCCTATGGCAGGAAGTTGAGTCATTCAAAAGCATTTGTTCCATACCACCACAGTTAGATTCTGTCCCTTTGTTCTTTATCTTATTTACTTAGATCCTGCTAAATTTGATTTTCCTCTTAAATTATTTCCTGTGTCCAACAGCTAACATCACATTTCTCCTGACTGTCTCAGACACTCTGGTTCCATTGTATCCCTTCTTGAATAAGCTGTTGATTCTTCTCTAGATATAATTTGCCCAACTAGACGACTTATAGTCATGGGCCTGAACATCACAATCTTGTCCACAGTTTTTTGGACAGAAAATTCCTATGGTTTTAATCCTTCTCCTAGTAATACTAGATCAGTCACTGTTATCTAAATCAGGACTTCTTAAACCTTTTCCGCTCAAGACCCCTTCAGTGCTTCTTAAAATTTGGGTTATAGCAGTTTGTGACCCACATTTTAAGAATCACTGGAAATGACAGATTAGTTGAGCTACCATTCACAGAGAACACCTATAAAATAGAACCCAAAGAAATTTTGATTTTGACATGAGTCTTTTGGTTGAGCAGTATTTCATAAAGTTTCAAGAATCTAATTCAAGAATTGAGAGTTTACCATAATTTATAATTATCTATAAGTTGAGACCCTGCTAAATGGAATGTTGAAATCTGGGTATTCTGTATCTATGGCATGATTCTAATTTACCAGTCAAGTCATCTTATTAAAAAAAGGAAACGTTAAATTGACATGACCTATTCTTGGTGAAACTAATATAGTATCTCAGTGATCATTAATCCTCTAAATGCTTGTGCACCAGCCCTTCAAGAGTATATTCTCAAATTTCACCAAACAAAAAATCAAAATGATATTCACTGGCCTTTAGTTGGAATATTTTTTCTTCTTTACATTTTTTTTAAATAAAGGTAACATTTTATAGGAGATAGAGAGGTGAACTTGGAACAAGGAAGACCTGGGTTTAAGCCCTGTCTCTGAACTAGCAGTGTCATCTTGGGCAAATCATTTAATCTCTCATTTTAGGAAACTAAGAATCTAAATAGTGAAGAAGGTGCTTACCTGCATTGGGGGAAGGAGTTTCTTCCTTGTCTCAGAGTTCCTTCCTTGTCTCAGAGTCCCTTGTCTCAGTGGAAAAACAGGAACAATTCCATACCCTTTATGAAAATTGGGGCAATGGTTTCCTGTCTCAGTTCTGTGATATTTCACTTGTTTAACATAATTTTTAAAAGGGCAATGACAACAGTTCAATAATTACCAGTTCCTTTAGTATACTGTGATATATATAGTTTGTTTGTCTGGTTCCCTTGACTTATTTAATTTAGATGGATGTTTGTGCTTCTTCCTTCAAATTCCCTCTTTGTCATTTTTCATTTATCCTTCCCAATCTGCAGTTCATTCTCCAAGTAGAACAACAGCTAAAAAAACAAAAAACAAAAAACCAAACAAAACAAAATAGAAGAAATAAAGAAAAAAGTTAAGTAGTTTTATTCTGTTCATTATTCATTATCATAAACCAATCTATCCCAAAAGATATTACTAGACCTTCTTTCACATTTAACTTATTCCTAATATAGGGAACGGAACAACAAACTTGAAAAAAAATTGTTGTTAGCATTCATCCCTAACTTCAGCTCATCACTTGCTGTTGGCTCAACTCTCACAGGTGCCTGCCATTCTTTTGTATTCATGCTCAGTTGCCTTCTTTGCTTCCTTATTCCTTATATAAGTGTGTATTTTAAGCTAAGTTGGTTGATGTTTCCCATATTTTTACGTTTGCGTCTTTATATAGCTATGCCTTTTTTTCTTTTGTAGGATTATTTGTATTGTCAGAATTTCATTAGTGAACTCTCCCATTGCCTCTTGGGTGAACTTCCTATATAGAATTTTGCTCCTTGGGATTCCACTCCTTCTTATTCTCAAAAATGATTTCTCCTAAAATATATGCTACAAGTCAGATTAGGTCTGGTTTGCTTCCCAGCTATCAGATACTAAGTTGGAGTGGTCACTTCTTATCATTTCTACTTCAGCAACAAGTCTTTTATTTCTTGTATAGATTCAAAACCAACTAACTATCTTTGGTTTTGCTTCCTCTGTCTTTTGCAGAATGAAGTTATCATTAAAGGAATTCCAGAATTTATTGACTTCTACTTTAGTTGAGAGACAGGGAGAGCTCCAGCAGACATGTGGATAGTTGAAATCCCCTATTAATACCCTTCCTTTATGCCATATTGATAATTTATTTATTTAACCATGATTTATTTGCTCCTTTTAGTCCGTGATCTCTAGCATACTCCCACTTCAATGTTATTCTCATTTTCCCTTCCATTTATCTTTATTTAAATAAACTCCACTATCCTTCCCCCGCTCAAGTTCCTGGATGTACTCATATCAGTATACATATTTTAATCCTTTATCATATGTTGTGTTTTTAAATGAAGTATTTCCTTCCATGCTCTAGGCTCGTTTGCCTCTATTGTAGAGTGCAGGAGGGGAAATAATGTCAAATGAGTTTGAAAAGATAAGTCGGGACTAGGTTGTGTCCAATCTGGCCAAGTCTCACTGATCTCTATAAGTTTAAATGTGTCTCTGAATGAGCATCTCCAATTCACTCTCTTTACTACCCATACTTAGGACATTTGTGCATAGTCATTTGATCTAGTAGGCTTTATTGATGGTTCACTTCTTGGATAATTTATTGTGTGAACAATTAGGGGTATCTGTTGATATTCTCCTCTCATGTCATAGTTATTGCTACTCTTTAGCATCTGACTTGCAAGATATTTGTTAGTGGTAAAAGCTGGAAACTGAAAGGCTACCCACCAATTGGGGAATTGTTGAATAAGTTATGGTATATTAATGTAATAGAATATTAATGTGATATATAAAATAATGAAGGGGAAGGTTTCAGAGAAAATTAGAAAGGCTTGAATGAACTGGTGTAAAGTCAACTGAAGGGAATTAGGAGAATGATTTATACAATAACAGCAATATTGTAAAGCCAGATATTTTTTGTAAGACTTCCTATCAGTGTAATGACTAACTAGGATTCTGTAGGACTCATGATCAAATATGCTACTCGCATCCCAACAGAGAGGTGATGGGCTCTAAGTGCTGGATGAAACGTATTTTGAACAAGGACAATGTGCAGTTTGTTTTGTTTGACTATAGATATATGCTACAAGGGCTTTTTTTTTCTTTTTTCAATTGCAGGGGGTGAGGAGAGGAGAGAGTTGGAGAGAAGGTAGATTTTCATTCATTTAAAAATGAAGGTTAATATAAAAATTAAAATGTGTATATGTGGTCAGTTTTCTTTTCCTCAATGTTAAGTTTAAAGTACTCATCAGATTTGAAAGATTTGAGGAAAATATATATTTCACCAGATATCTTTAGATATTTGTTTAAAAACAAGCAAACAAACCTCAATGTTTTTGGTAAAAATCTAAATCCCACTAGAACATGTAACTTGTAAAGATCTGGATTCAAATTCTGCCTCAGATACTTACTGGCCACAGTCAAATCACTTAATTTCTCAGAGCCTTCATTTCTTCTACTATAAAGTGGAGATAATGATACTTCTATTTTCAACTTCACAAGGTGGAGGTGAAGAAAATGATTTGTAAACTTTAAGGTATCATATAAATGTGAGTTTATATCATTAGATATCATCTTTTTAATGTGCTGTTCACTTTTCAAACTTGTGAGATAATCATAGAAAGCTTATATGTCTGGGATAATGGGAAGGAGAATTCTTGACATCTTGACTTCTAATTCCTAGTGAAATAGCCAATTCTTCAATTTATATAAGGATCTTATTTTGTAAAAACATGTGGCATGACCTATTCCAGAATTTAGAAAGTAGGTTGAGAAATATTTTCGCTTTAGAACATTGCTCAGTTTAAATATAAAATCTTGCTTTAAAAAAGTTCAAATAAATTGGATTTAAGGAATAACTACGTTTGTATTCTGATGCCTGTCTCTTAAAACAATCACACCAGCCCCGAATAAACAAATTTTTAAGTTTCTTATTGACTTACTCAATAGGATTATATAGCAAATGAAGTAAAGAGAGACTGATAAAATAGTGATAAACTTGAACTTTGGGAACCTAGGTTTGATCTGCTACTATGTGATACTCTGCAGAGCCTTGAGCAAACCTCAATTTTCCCATGTGTAAAACAAAGAATTCTGACTCATTGGCTTCTTGGGTCTCTGTTAGCTCTAAAACTATAATCCTATGATTTCTTCTGAATAATCATATTAATACCACTTTCCTTACTGGGACACTGTATGAAAAACGTTTTGTGAATTTTAAGGTACTGTTCCAATACTAGTCCTGATTTAGCCCTCTTCTTTAATGAGGTAGAAGGATTTGAAATCATCATTTTCCTCTTAACATGCATCCAACAGACTGGGCAGGAATCCAAAATTTTATAATCTATTTAATAGCACTAGAGAACTGACCTTTGCCCTGCATTATTTCCTTACAACAAAAGTCACCATAATCCCTGCATCAACTGGTCCTCAGAGCCGACAAAAATGCATATTTAATTCTAGGATTGTTCACGACTATTCAATTCTTATGGGATTTTGGCGAACCTTCCCAAAGAAATTAAAATTAAGAAGGTATTGCATTTTATGTTTAAAGATTTAATCTAAAGTTTAACTGTTTCATGTGACTTAATTATTTAGTTTTTAAAAAAGCACAACTTTTTATAGAGGATATATAATAGAATTAAATACATATAATCCACACAGTGTGGAAAATTGCTATTTGACGGTATATTGACTACAACATGTTGATGGTATGATGATGGTATGTTGATTTACAAAGTAGCGGTACCACTGCTCATACTAAAACTGACTGAAATTTTCCAGGTTATATGGCAAGAGGAGGTTATCCCCCAGGAGTTCAATGATGCCTCCATTGTCCGTCTCTATAAGGATAAAGGGAATAGAATGTCCTGCAACAATAACAGGGGGATCTCTCTCTTAGTCATTACTGGCATAATTCTTCCTAGAGTCCTCCTTCATAGGCTGATCCTTCACTTGGAAGATGGTCATATGCCTGAGAGCCAGTGTGGTTTCAGAAAGGGCTAAGGAACAGTTGATATGGTGTTTGCTGCCCTACAACTCCAGAAGAAATGCTAGCAGCAGAACAGAGATCTGTACACAACATTTGTGGATTTGACCAAGGCCTTTGACACTATTAGTCATGAGGGCTTATGGAAAATTATGTCAAAATTTGGTTGCCCAGAGAAGTTCATCAATATTGTATGTCAATTTCATGATGGCATGTTTGCCTTGGTTCTGGATAGTGGACAATGCTCCCATGCCTTCCCAGTCACCAATGGAGTGAAATAAGGCTGTGTGCTTACTCCCATGCTTTTTTAGCGTGATGTTTTCAGTCATGTTGACAAATACTTTCTATGAGAATGAACGTGGCATCAACGTCAACTACCGTACTGACGGTAAATTCTTCAATCTGAAAAGGTTACAAGCCAAGACCAAAGTGGAGGGAGTGTTGATGCATGATTTTCTGTTTGCAGATGATTATGCACTCAATGCAGCCTCTGAAGCTGAGATGCAACAAAGTATGGATCAATTCTCTGCTGCCTACATTAGTTTTGGCCTAATAATTAACACCAAAAAAACACAGGTGCTCCATCAGCCACCACCACACCACCCATATGTGGAATCGTTGGTTATAACAAATGGAGAAGTTTTGAATGCTGTGGATAAGTTCACTTACCTTGGTAGTGTACTGCTTGGTATTGTACATTGCCAGAGCTAGTTCATTGTTTGGGAGGCTCCAAAGAAAGGTTTGGGAAAGAAGAGGTATTAGACTGACTACCAGACTGAGGGTCTACAGAGCCGTTGTGCTGATCTCATTGTTATATGCTTGTGAAACATGGACAGTCTACCAGTGCCATGCCAGGAAACTGAATCGCTTTCACTTGAACTGTCTTAGGAAGATTCTGAGGATCACCTGGCATGATAAGGTACCAGACACTGAAGTCCTTGAACTGCCAAGTATTCAAACTATGCTTTAGAGAGTGCAACTCTGATAGGCTGGTCATGTTGTTCAAATGCAAAATGTACACTTGCCAAAAAGACTATTTTATGGAGAACTTGCATGGGGCAGGTAATCATATGATGACCAGAAGAAACAATACAAGGCACTCTCAAGGTCTTTCTCAAGAACTTTGGATTTGACTGTGTAACATGGGAGACAATGGCGCCGGACCACTCAGGATGGCGTGCCCACATAAGAAAAGGTGCTGTACTCTGAGTAAAGCAGAATTGAGACAGCACAAAGTAAACGCAGGATGTACAAATTTGGCATATCCACCCCAAATATTCAAACAGACTATCTGTGCCCAACTGGTGCTAGAGCGTTCCAAGCTCATATTGGTCTGATCAGTCACAGTCTGACACACTGAAATTTCACTTTACAAGAGTGATGTCATTGGGTCCTCTTCAAAGATGAAGGACAACCAACAACCAACTTCTATTCAATAAAATTTTAGCTCCTTGAAGGCATGGGCTCTTTAATATATATATATATATATATATATATATATATATATGTATATGTGTGTGTGTGTGTGTGTGTGTGTGTGTTGTTATTATTAACATGGCCTTCCCAGTACTTCCCTTGTTGAACAAATTTTAAAACAAACAATACTCCCTCCAAAAAAAAAATCTCTCAATGCACGCCTACATAGATTGACAAAAAAATTATTCCATTAACTTCCTGAAAGTATATGCTTCCGCACTTTAAGTTCAGCACTTCTCTGTTAGGAGGTGAGTGGTCAGTTTTGATTTGATTCTTTTGAACTTTTGGTTTATCATTGTGTTTATCAGAGTTCTAAAACTCTTAGAAGTTTTCTTTCTTTACTTTTTTTCTTTCCAATGTTATTGTCATTGAGAAAGATCATTCTCCTAGTTCTCCTCACTTTGTTCCACATCAGGTCATAGAGGTTTGCCCAGTTTCCTTTGAAATTACTCATTTTGTCATTTATTAAGGCACAATAAAACCCCATTACTTTCACCAGCCACCATTTGTGTAGACATTCCCCAACTGAGAGTAGTTAGTACTCCCATGATTGCCAAATTTTGTTTCTTTTGTTTCTTTGAAATATGGCCCTAAAAGTTGTGGAGTACTTGTGTCCTCTAAGCCACATGTGATCCTTTAGGTCCTCAAGTGCAGCCCTTTGACTGAATCCAAACTTCACAGAAAACTCCCCTTAGTGAAAGGATTTGTTGTATAAAATTTGGACTCAGTCAAAAGGCTACACTCAAGGACCTAGAAGGTCATATGTGGCCTCAAGTCTGAAGGTTTCCCACCCCTGGTTTGTACTATTTAATTTTATTCACTGTGTATCCCTGAATCCAGTGCCTAACATAAAGCCTCACACATGGTAGGGACTTAATAAATGCTTTGTGATTGATTAAGTGCCTGTCTTTTTTTATTCCAGGACAAAATTTCTGGAGCAATGCATATAGCAGTGAAGTACAACACATTTCCAGAAAATCTAAAGAGAGACAGTGGAAAAATATGATTCACTATATACATATTTGATTAACATAGAATTTTTGAGAACATAATCAAATATTTAATGTGAGGCAAAGTTTCATATTTCAATATTATTTAAGTACTACTCCCTCAGGATGCATTTAGAGTAAGGAAAAAAAACTTAAAAAAATTTAAACTAATAAATAATAGTTATTTTAAGAACCTCCCAAATCCATTCATCTCAGGGTTCCTAGAATTTCATAATTACTAGCGGAATGCTAAGCCAGACTCACCATTTTCTGTATGCAGAATTCTTCTGAAAGTGTAGATAATTGTGGTTGAGAGTATACTAGTGACACCTAGTGCTGAACCAGTAAAAATGTCTTTATATTTCAGAGACCCAATATTTGTTAGTGGTTACCTACTGTTCATCAAGTTGCTGTTCAAATGTAGAGAATGACAATTAGACTCAGTACTGTGATATGTCATTAATGAATATATTGATGTCCTAACAAAGGCAAACACGTTTAATATTTGAAAATGCCTTAAGAATAAAAGCTGGCCATCATGGAACATCATAGAAGTATGAATCATATTATAATATAAACAAATGTAAATACTAAAAAAACGAAAAAGGAAAAAAGTCAAGAAATCCATAGCATATTCTCCTAGTTCATCCATCTGGGACTGGCAGGTGATCTGTGGGATTGAAGCAATACTTCTACAATTATAAGAACCATTATTAATTTATTACTAAAGATCTCATTTTAAAGTATCTTTACCTATGTAGAGTCATGCCTTGACAGTCATCAGAACTAAAGAAAAGTAAGTAGTTCTGTAATGAAAATCTTAGAACTTGACTTGATTGGGGATGATCTAACATATTACCTTTTCCTGGCTCATTCTGAACATGGAATTCTCAGGTCTCAAGCCCACATAGTATTAAAATAGGGCAAATAAGATTTGAGAAGAGTTTATTTTTCCCAAAAAATTATATCTCCTGTTTTTCAAATACCTGCCACTACTCCTTAAGAGATTAATTCCTTTGAATCTTTTTTTTTTAAATAAATTTATTTAACTTTTTACATTCATTTTCACAAGATTTGGGGTTCCAAAATTTTCTCCCCATTTGTTCCCTCCCCCCTCCCCCATACACTGGACATCCTAATTACCCATATCACCAATCTGCC
>CM053773.1:47658023-47689231 GCA_028658325.1 Potorous gilbertii
TTGGCGGCAGGCCTGACTGCTCTTCAATGGAAGCTTATCTGTTGGTTCTCAGGTGGGGGGCAGGGCCACCTCTCAGGCTCATTTCCCTCAGGGGGTTTATGAAGAGATCTTTTGTAATGGAGCTGGGGTGGAGCTCCTGCCTGCTCTGGGAGTCTCTGGCCAAGCTGCCTCTGCCTCTGCCATGGCCACCACCTCCCGAGCGGGGTCCAAGTCTCAGAGATACCCGCTCCCCTCTCAGCCCGTCTCTCTCACTGACCTGTGCATCTGTGGGTGGAGGGACCTTCGCAGCTGCCAGAGATTCAAGTCCCTGACGGCTGCTGGGCTCTGCTCGCTCCTCTCAGTGCCGCGTGGCCGGGCAGGGCTCTGCGGCCGGGGCCGGGGGAGGGGAGGACTCCGCTCCCGTCCCGGGGTACCTTTGCGGTCGATTTTTCAGGGCTCTCTGCAACGAAAATCTCCTTCACTGTGTTGCTGCGCGGCTTCCACTGTTCCAGGATTTGTCAGGAGTTCTTTTTACAGGAAATCTATGGGCTGTGGGTTCGGACCTAGCATAGGTGAGGCTTTCTACTCCGCCATCTTGGCTCCGCCCCCCCAATTCCTTTGAATCTTAAAGTATTGTAAGTCTTCCTGAAATTTTCCCCATTTGATAGTAGATCCCTGGGAGACCTAATGCATAGTCATCAGCTATGCACTAGTGGGAATTTACTGACTGTCGGCATTATTGGTGGTCCTGGAGGAACTTCATTGATCCCAGAAGTGTAGAAACAAGTGATGAAAGGGACGTAAGGTTGACTAAGACAAGTTTCACTTTTCTAAATGTACATAGCTCTCACCTTCTCTATAAAAATATAACTAACACATGTTCATTGAACACCTACTGTGAGGAGAATATGATGCTAGAGCTACAAATCCTATAAGACAAAACTTTTCTTTCAAGAAACTCATGAATTTCTTCCACTGCAGAGATTGGAGCAATCTGTACAAAGTTAAGTAATGCTACGTGAAAATGCAATACACTGCAGTTTTGATATAATATGTCCTTCCCTCAGTTACTAAATTTACCAGGTGCCCTTGAGGCTCTTTTAAATTGCACGCTGGTCCAAATCCAAATCAATTCACATGGCATGGATCTGGCTATCCAATCCATTTTCTCTTGCCATACCTGTACCTTTCTGTCAGTTTTCAATTCTGCCCTGAAGATGTGAAAGTTATTACATTCTCAAGTTTCATTCATCAGTTCAATCATCTAAGATGATTTGATGGTAGAAAAAATCAAACAATGCTCTGCCTGTGGTCTAGAAGCACCAAGCCATTTTATGGTAAACCAGAACTTAAGTAAGGAAAACTATTTCTTATAACTCTGACAAACTACTCCAACATGTCTGTGTAACAGTTGTGGGCAATATGCCTGTTATAAACATTGCTTCCTCCATTCAGTGGGACAGAATCAGTCTGAATAAAGGTTTCATGGAGAGCAATGTGAATGAATCATAGGAAAGAACTTTGTTAATCTCCTGTTAACGAATGGTTTGGGCAGTCTCTGATCTTAGCAGACATTACTACTTAAGAAAGTGTAAATATAGTGGATGTTTGGATGACTGAGATTTGTATCTCCCCTTATAAGGTTCACACCAAAAAGTTATTCAGTAGATTAGCATGTGGTTTCATGCTAAAAATATTTTCCAAATATAGAGTTAGTCATTTTGTTTGGTTTCGTATTTTAGGTAAATGTATGCATCTCCTGTCAAGAAGGGAGCCAAGTATTACAAACAGTTCCCTGGCCTTGAAGTCAAAGATCTGAGTTCAGATCTGGACTCAGACACAAAAAACTAGCTCTGTGACCCCAGGAAAGTGATCTAACTTCGGTCTACCTTGGTTTCCTCATCTGTAAAGTAGAAATAATAATAGTACCTATTTCTCAGAGTTGTTTTATATCTAAGATGAGATAGCACTTTGCAAAACTGGAGCACTTCACAAAAATATTATATAAATTCTGGCTATTATTGCTGCTGTCACTATTTTTATTATTAAGAAATTTATACTTAAAATATAACCCATGAAAATATTCAATAACCAATTTCTTATAGATTCTCATATTTAAAAGATTTATTCTGGAGAATTAACCTCTGCTTTTCCATTAGAATTAGTCTATTAACAAGAAATTATTAAATACCTACTTTGTCAGGATTTTTACTAAGTTCTGAGGATGAAAAGAAAGATAAAAAAAGAACCAGTCCTGAAGGAGCTCATATTCTAAAGGAGAGATGAGACATACGATATACACGTACAAGATATATACAGTTTCAATTGGATGTAATCTCAGAGGAAAGAATTGACTCATCCAGGATTATCTTCTTAGGGAAGGGTAGGACTAGGAGAGGGAACTGGTAAATTAATAAATATTTATTAAATGCTGACAATATGCTAGATACTGTGCTAAGTACTGTTACTAGGCTAGGAGGAAAGTTCTCTTATAGAAGATGATATTTGAGTTGAATTTTGGAGGAAACTCAGGAAACCAGGAGGTAGAGGTAGGGAGTGAGCATTGTAACCAGTGGAAAGACATGCATGGGGTAAAGAATGCAAGTGCTACTCACTAGCAGAACCAAAGCACTATTGGTAACACTTAAAGTACCTACTGAATATTTTATTCTACATTTCATGCCACATGTAGATTTTTTTAAGATATGAATCATTTTTTTCATAATAACATACAGCTTGTTTTGTCTAGAAAGATAGTACTGTATTTTCTATTCATTCATCACTCCTATTTTATGAACATAATTATAGAATTTAAAGGAAGTTTGACTATACATTACAACTTATTCATAAATTAAACATTTTTACTCCATTACCTGTCCTTTACATATGTGCCCACATCACTTTTTTTTCTGATTTCAGTTATAAATGTCTGAGACTAAACTCTGGAGAACTGTAACCTAACCTACCCAGCTCTTTGCAAGGCACCTAACAAATATGAAGTAAAAGTAGATGTTTGAAAAATATTCTCTGGAATGATGACTCCATAGGAAGAATGAAGAATTGGCCAGTGCTTACCCATCACCCAAGTATCATAGGATATCAGAGTTAGAGGGGACTTCAAAGGATTTACAAAATTCTCCAAAAATACTTATGAAGCCTTCATTTGGTGCCCTTTAGGGCTGTGGAAATCTCTGGTTTAAGAGACAGATTGATTTTTTTTAACAGTTCTCTCAATAAGTTTTATTGAAAAATATTGAGCCACAATTACCCTTTTGCAATTTCTCCCCATTGTTCCTTATTCTACCTTGTAGCACTAAGTGAAATGGATCTACTCCCTCTTTCAAATGTTCTCTACAATGGAGAGGGAAGGAACTAGAATTGAGGAGAGGGGCTGAGAGAAGGGACCAATAAATCAATAAATATTTCTTAAACATCTACAATGAAGGATAATATTATGCTTCTTCTAAGCCTTCTCTTCTGCAATGAAAATAGTGATTGCTCCATCTGACCATACTCTGGTATGATTTGGAGAACCCTCACCATCCTATTCACCTTCCTATGACTATACTCCATGCTGCCAAAGCCTTACCTAAAATATAGCGCCCTTTACTGAACTCTGTACTCCAAAGGTGGTGCTAGAAGAGAACATTATGACTTCTTCTTTGTATATTCTCTGCTTCTATTGCTATAGTCTAAGTAGGCATTAAGTTTTTCTTGGATGCCATGACACACCATTGACTCATCTTCACATTGTAATGGGCTAAAATTCTCACATCTTTTTCATATGGTAAAGTCTCATCTTACCCATTTGCTTATTATGCAGTTTTACTTTTTTGTTTGTTTCTTTTAAAGGTGAAGTATAGGACTTTATATTCTTTTTGATACTTCAGTGTGTTCTGTTGATATCATTGTGAAGCTAGTTATGGAGGACCATAGACAAAGTTGGTTTCTCTAACCCACTTTCACACAAACAGGTCTAAGTTCCCAAAGCTCTACCACCATTACACAGTTATATTCAGACTCTCATATTTCTAGGGGTAGAAATATGAGCTGAAAAATATATTTCTCCTAAATTACCATTCTATCTTTTAAGCCCCCATCGAATACATTTTATATTTACATAACCAATCAAACTCAATAATGACACTTTTAGTATTACATATTAACACTGAATTAAGGACAAGGCAAAGATAAATACTAATATATTAAAGCAAACAAATAAATAATAAAATGCATCACATTTTGCATATAAACCCAGACCACATTATTCCAAGAAAAAATGCACCCAACTGCTACTTGAAGAATGAGCCCACACTTCTTGGAAACTGGTATGGAAACACATGAAGAAAATTCATGTGCTTAGGACAGCTCACAACTCTATACTGTAGACATCAATGTTATTACTCCATCCAGAAATGTCTACACTGCCTTGGTTCTCTGCTCACTATTTGACTGCTGAAGGTCACCACTTAGTAGTCATCTTTATTTCTTTCCTCAAAAATAAGTTTTAAAAGGTGAAACAAATAATAATTCTCTTTTAAAGCCATTCAGGGACCAGGTTCATCAAAATAGCTACCTCTCAGCTATATGGACCAGATCAGCAACTTGTTTGCTCACCTGGATGGTTTGCTACCAATCAAAATGATGCTCACAGCAATAGTCGTTACTCTGGAACTAAGAAAGAAAAGCAGGTACAAAGCTCCCTTTCCTTTCTCAAACCACACATGGTAGCAGAGAAAAATAAGCCTTTATGCAAAGCTTAACTTTTAGCAACTTTTGCTGATGTTGAGGGCCAGCAGCTGTCACTAGTGCTCTTGGCCATTGATGGCAATTCTCGCTGGTCAATTAGGAAACATTCAATGAAAGTATTTTCTAAGCCAACTACATCAAAGTACCAGTGATCCAACACAACAGCCTTTCATGCTTCTCTCCCGCATCTTCAGTTCTCCTCTGGTTCATCTCCCCTGCCTCTCAGGCCATTTCTTCTCCTCCTACCACTGTCTTCTTGTAGTTTCATGGCTTACATGAGAGCAAAATGATTCTCAGTGCCTTATATTTTACATAACATATGTAAATTTCTTCTATCATATTGTTAGACTTTTCCAATAATAGTCATCAAATGCTTATTTTTTTCTCATTTGCTTAGATTTATTTGCTTTAGTAATAAAACAGCGATATGCACATTAGTTGAGGTACCTATCATGCCTTTTCTTATATCTCCAATTAGGCAATTTGTCTCTTTGGTGCCCATGAAATCATGTTTCTTGACACTAATATTTTTCAATCTTTTAAATAAATGAAACATTTATTTCTACCTCTTTATAATGCTGAACTGTATCCACACAAGCAAAGCATCATTGCACATGATTAAAAAGAGATGCAAGTCCAAACCAACACCACAGATCATTTTCTCTCCAAAATTTTCCAAAATTCCACCTAAAACTTGTTTACCTTTTAGCAATGTATATTAAAGCAAGTATTATTTCTACTTGTATTAGCTATCAAACTGTTCATTCACCATAAGGACAATACCTGATATCCTTTGAAATTCATAGAAATATCTTCTTTTTTAACCCCCCAAGACTTTTCTGCCCTTGTCATTATTAACTGCTCCATATGAAATGAGCCATAAAAAGTCAAATAAAGAAAGTTTATCTTACAGCATTCATGTAGGTATTTCCTCCAACAGTATAGATTGCAGCCCATCCATTATGCTCTTTCATTTAGTGCAGCTCTTGCTCTTGTTCATGTCCTTCTATAAATCCTACATAAGGGGGTCTGGCCAAGAAGGTAGAAGCTTTCTCTTGACATTATGTGGACACCCTTGGAATATACATGTTATACTTCAGTTAGCCTTTTGTATTGCATAAATGACGCACCTTTTCTATTCATTTGCCCTCTAGTAATATATATTAATCATTTATGAATGAATGAAAGATTGAATAAAGGAACATATCAAGTGCTTAGATGAACCACTTTTTTTTTTCTATGTGGATCAATAGGCTGAACTTTAAAAATGATTATAGATCTTGTTTGGGAGGCTCTTCAGTGTTCCAGAGATTGATGTAATCAATACAATATTATGCACTAACAAAAGCCACCTAGAAGAACTTACCATCCAGAAGGAATTCTTCTAACCCTTGAAGTCTGAATTGAACCTCCAACATGACAATGATGAATACCTTGGTCAGTGCTCATCTTTCTTTTTTAGACCTTGCTTAAATTTTATAATCAAAAGGTCAAAAAATTATATCTCTGATAACTTTCAAGTAATTTATAATTTTGGAACAAAAATTGCAGATAAGTTGATGGAGGAGAGCTTTTAAGGAGATGAAACAAATACTTTTATTATATTCAAAAAACAGTAAATAAAATGAGATTTTGTGCTCCCTATACCTTACAGTCAATTATGTGATAATAAAGATGTGATTTTCTATCCCTCCTCTGACCTGAAAATATTTTTCTTTTGTCCTTATCATTCATTGTTCTGTCCTGGGTAACTTTTAGCTTTGGTATTACTCACACCATTCTCTGCCTCTACTGTACACATATTAAAAAATCTCAAGCAGGGTTAGTACATTATGCACCTATGTTTTTCTCTATAGATAATTCCTTTTCCCCCCTTCAAATGAATCATTTGTAATTTTCCCATGAAAATTTCATTTCAAAGAATGTCTTATCCTTTTTAGGCTGACTTTGCCTATATGAGATTAGACTTGGTTATCTCGCCTGTTATTTCTGTTTGTTCTTTTGAATCCACCATCCCCAAATTCAAGGTGAACATCATAATATGGCCAACTCTCTATTGCATTATGAAATCTAAGGCTATGTGGCCTCTCTTCCCAAAGTTCCCATCATTTTTACTTTGACAACCAGTTTTTCCTTATTGGTTAGAATATCAACCAAGAAAATATTTCACTCACTTTTTATATCCAACCTTTGAAGAATATAATTATCAAGGTAAATTAAAATGTATCAGATTTCTAGATAGTTAGAGAGTTTCATCTGCAAACTATGCTAAGTGTTTTACAAATATCTCATTTGGTCATCAAATCAACCAAGGGAGGCATATGTTATTACTCCCCTTTTTGAATTAGAGGAAAACAGAAGTTTATTGACTTGCCCAAGACCACACAGCTAGTAAGTAGCTGCAGTCAGGTTTCATTCTAGATTTTCTTTTATTTGCTGTGTCGCCTACATGCAGTAGCAATGTAATCAATCAACAACAATATGAATGAATGAATGTGTGAATAAAGCACTTAGAATAAAGAATTTGCATATGTACTACATACAAAGTTGGGGATATAAATAGAAATATAAGACAGTATCTCCTCTCAAGGAGCTCATTTTGATGGGAGAGATATTACATATGGATGGTTTCAACTGTAAAGCAGATGGAAAAATTCCATAATTCTTAAAGTACAGCAGCAAAGCAGATGTTGATACCTCTTCACTGATAAAATGCTGTCAATTTCTGAGGTTCCACTCTTTGACAGTGTCAAGGACTTTGGTTGTAAGCACTTTCTTTTTTGGGTCTTCAGTAGCTATGTCATAGGAGAGTTGCCCAGCTGCATCTCTTACAGGGTTCATTTCCCAGGATGATAATGGCTGAGGGCACTAGGGTGGAAGCATTTCTATTCCCAAGGCTCTTGAGAATTATTGATAATTAAGCACCTACTATGTAATTATGGATTATTAAGTACTTACTACTAGACCACACAGGTGCTGTAATGCAAAACAAAAGGAAACAAGAGCTTACAAAAATGGTATCACTAAAGAGCACCTGAAATTTGAGTCGATACAACAAGTTAATTAAGTTTATTAAACACTTATTATTGCTGGAAATACACATTGAACCAGAAAGTAGTCTCCCCTCAAGGAAATTACATTCTAATTAAGGAAGATAATAGTTGAAAGGAAACTGAAAAGTCAGAGAGGGGAAATACCTACATGCTATAGAAACTCCAAAGAGTAAGGAGTAGAACCTAGAAAAAAATGAGACCATAGATGGCCTAGGCATCCTCCTTAGAATGGAATTTTGGGGGAAAATAGCTAATCAAAGGAGGAGCCCTTCTAATGTGAGAAATATAGGGGTACAGTGAACGCCTGAGGTTAAGAGGTTTCTTTAGCATGGTAGAGAAATTTAGAGTATAAAGAATGTAGCCTGAAGAGAAATGAAGACAAGGTTGTCCTGGGCATCCTGCTCAGAATAAAAGTTCTGGTAGGAACCAGTCAAACAGAGGAAGAAGCCACAGGGATAGAGGGCACTTCTAGTGTGAAAAGTACAGAAGTAAATGTCTATCAAGGGAATAAAATAACTAATCAGTCAGCCAGTTAACATTTTAGAAGGGAGTAGACCAACAGATTTAAATAAATGAGCATTTACTCATTTACTCTTGGGTTATCCAAAGGACCCAATTTTAAAATCACTTTGGTAGATGCATTTCTTTCCTCATGCTCGTTTGATAACAAAAGAATTGAATGAGCATAAAATTAAATAAAAACTTAGGAAAATAACTTTTAATATAATGATAAATTTCTTTAATGGAAGAAATTGTTGAAGACTAAAAAACATCAAAAAAGCAGTTGTTAAAATGGTTCTCTGAAAGATTCTTGCATTGTGTTCATTGACAAAATTTAGAAATGCCGTAAAGGACATCCTGATTTCCTGATTTCAATTCTTTCTTTTCTATTGAAACCTCCATATAGCTGCCAAAGTGATCTTTCTTAAACATAAATCTTACCTTATCACTCATCTGTTTGACAAATTCCATTGTTTCCTTTTGACCTCTAAGATAAAAAATGATCTCCTCTTTATGCCTTCACAACCTGGTTCCAACATCACTCTACAAACTCATTATACATTATTCCCTTTCTCAAACTCTGTGGTTCAAGCAATTTGACTCTTGCTATTACAGATTCATGACCATCTCCCATCTTCTATCCTTGTGCCTTCAAACTGGCCAGGACTCAAAACTGGAATGTATTCCTTCCTCATCTCCAGCTCTTAGAACCTTTTCTTCAGTAATCAGTTCAAATGCAGCCCTTCTACATGAAGCCTTTTCTGATTCCCCCAGTTGCTAGTGCCCCCTTCAAAAATTGTCTTCTATTTATTCTACATGGATTTGTATATGTATATGTTGTATTATCTGATAGAATGAGGGTAGGAGTCATTTAATTTTTGGTCAATGAATAGGTAGTATATGAATAGATAGTACATTCTTTTTTCCCCTAAGCTTCCTGGAATTCCTATATTAGGAATACCTTAGGATATTAGGAATATAGGATGTCCTGTATTAGGACATCCCTAAATATGGGTCCATACCTTTTAATATGATATATTTGGAACACAAAAGTGTATCCTTAAATCTAGAGCACCTTTAGATCTTATATTATCTAGGTTTTTTAGATGTAGTAGGGGAAGGTAGGATGACAAATTCTGAATGATAGAATAAGTATTCCAAAAGGTTATATCTTCAAAGGTAAATAGATAACAGTCTACTTCCTGAGGGTTCAATAGAAAAGGATACCATCAAATGTCAGAAATGGATTTTAGATTCAGAATGCCTTTTTTATTCCTAATGAAAGTATAATGTACTTTTACTTGCCTGGTATTTTTCTAATAAGTTCTGTGCAAATCAAATATGTTTTGAAGACTATTTAAACCTTGCCATTTAAAAGAGTTCTATGGTGACTCATTTTGCCAGCCAAATCCGTATACTTAATTCTTCTATATTAAAAATTCCAGAAATCTTTACATCAGTAGATTTTAAGTAAAGACATGCATAATCTTCGATGGAACATGAAAACAAAGTGAAGGTCTATAAGAATAGGAATGAGTTATCAGTAATGTGGTGGTGTATAAAGGCCATCTCTTTCCAGAGACTCCAGGTGGTGAATTGCTTGATAAGGTGTTTATTACCTTTTTATACTAGTTAATAGTCTACAGCAGGGCAGGTATGTCCTTGGACTGACACCTGCATGAAACTCTTTCAGAGTTTCTTATGAAACTTTAGAAACACAGAGGGGATGTAGATAAAAGGAAAAAATTACAGATAAAGGAAAAACAAATTCGCAAAATTATTCAGAAAATCATGTGATATGAATGTGAATTAGGTGACTCAGTGGATAGAGTGCAGGACCTGAAGTCAGGAAGCCTCATATTCCTGAGTTCAAATCTAGCCTCAGACACTTACTAGCTATTGTGACCCTGGGCAAGTCACTTAGCCTTGTTTACCTCAGTTTCCTTATCTGTAAAATAATCTAGACAAGAAAAAGGTAAACCCCTGCAGTGTCTTTACCAAGAAAACCCTGAATGGGGTCATGAACAATCACTTACTCAACAATTGAACAACAAAAAGAAATCGTTACAATCAAAACTAGCCTTGATATAATTTTATGAGGTTTCACAAAGAGCTTCACAAATATCTCATTTGATTCTTACAAAAATCCTAAGAAGTAGGTACTATTTCTATACTCATTTTATAGACAAGAAAACTACAGCAAAGAGGGATAAAATGACTAGCCCAGGTTCATGAAGGTAGTGTCTGAAACTGGGCTTGAACTCAGGTCTTCCTTACTCCAGGACTAGCCCTCTATTCACTATGTCACTTAGATCCTAATAGCATTGATGATGTTATAATCTTTTTTCAATATCTCCACATTAAAAATAGCTAAATTTTTATTGTAATTAGGTAAATTGTGCCTCTTACCCCACAATTCCTATGTCGATTAAGGGTTTGACATACAGAAGGGACAATCCTTTATAATAGAATACAGAGGTGAAATAGCCCCAATGGATTTACAATCCAGATGGGGAAGGAACCTGGAAGAAGTAGAAAGGAAATTCATCTACCACAAAGTAAATTCAAGGACAAAGAAGAGATCAAGACAGATGTTCTAGGAAAATTTTGGAATAGAGGTTACTTTTAAGTTGAAGAATGAGAAGACTTTGATTGACACACCTAGGTTTGAAAGGAGAAAAGATGTGGAGATGTGGAGAGAATGTTTTCTGAAAGTAGAGCAAAGCCTATCCTAATGCCTAGGATCAGGAGAACAGAGGATGTACTTGAATAATCCATTAATCTGGTAGTCCATTGGGCTGGAATGCAGAGTACTTAAAGCAGAAGACTGTGAAATTAGGCTCATAATTGTACAGTATTATTGAAGAAGGTCTTAAATACCAAACTAAGGTGTTTTTACTTTGTTCTAGAAGCAACAGAAAATCATTTAAAGTTATTGAGCGGGCGTGTGACCTGGTCAGATTTTTGGAAAGACTAGGTTTGCATCATTTTGAAGGATAGGTGGGAGCAGGCAAACCCTAGAGTGATTTCCTGGAGGACAAGGACGATTTTTGCCTTTTTTTGTATCCCCAGCATTTAGCACAGTGTCTGGTACATAGTAGGTTAATAAATGTTATTGACTGACTATTTGATGTGGTAAAAGATGCACTTAATATCATGAGACCTCAGTTTCCTCATCTGGAAAATGGAAAGTTTGGACTCCCTTGTCACTTCTAACAATCTATCCATCATAATCTAGGCTAAAAAAATTAAAATAAGATTCAGATATACCTACCGCTGGGTATGGGGGACATTCAGTAAAAATGTACAGATTCAAGAGATGCTCTGTCTTGTACAAGAAACAACGAGGCCAGTGTCACTTGATTGCAGAGTTTGTAGAGGTGCATATACTTATCTGTAGTCTAGAGAGTAAGGGTAGTACGTAATCCCATTTCATGAATGTAAAACTGGAACCTAGTATATATGTATATATAAAATATATGTATGTATATGTATATGCATGTTTGTGTGTATATATGCATGTATATGTGTGTATGTTATATGAACATATGTGTATGTGTGTGCATACATGTGTATATGCATTATATGTGTATGTAGGTGTATATATACATTTTCATATAAATGTATATTTATCAGGTCTAACACTTGCTATACTTTGGCACAAGGTTTAAAGGATTCCAAAAGAATTTTGTGCATTCACCCCTATCCCGCAGAAGTCAGTAAATAAAAATCTTTATCTCTGTAGTCTGGGGAGGACTCTGAAGATTTCCCATGGTTCATTGCTTTGTGTCAAGCCATGATCAGCATAGAGCAAGCCCCTGAGGACACAGGCCACAGTTTTTGAGTTTTTAATGGGTACCATCAAGAAGTAAACACATGAAAAATATGAGCTGCTCTGGGAGGTCACCATAATGTGGAACCCCAGATAAATAGGTTTTAGTCAGTGGGCAGAAGGTGGTAGCATATGACTGAGAAAGTGCAACGAAGAGTGCTAAAAGAGACATGGGGGTGTCACAAAAAAAAAACCAACAACTTTATTTGCTTCTCTACTTTGCATAGGTCAGGATCTGCATATCATGCCTGGCTTCTTAAACAGTTGAATATGTGTAACCATTCTTAATACTGAATGGCAGAAATCCCCATTCAGAAGAGCAATGCTGTAACAAAAGAAGAAAAATGTTCCCAATTCCTCTGAATCAGTCATATAGAAAGGAAGGATGATAAATAGGCCCCTGGCTTCCCTGAAGTCCCAGCTGAAATCTCTCCATCTACATTTGCTGTCAGGTGAGGCAAAAACTGGGTTGGTAGATAAAATCCTCTAAACAATGAAATGCTTGACTATAAGAGTTTTGGAGAGCTGCACCGAGAATTCTGCTGCTGAGAGGAGTAAGAATAGTTGAGAGAAGGAGAGGATGAAAATCTTGGGAAAAGGAGCTATAGATGCTGCTGGTAGCATACAAGGAGACCTGAGCATCCTATCTCTGAGAAACGCTGGCCATCCTTCTCATTGTTTCGTGGGTAACTTTCATGAAACAACTGGTATTTGAGATTAGGCATGGAGAAGAATGGTGACTTGTCCCCTAGACTGTCCACCTTTATTGCCAACTGATCTACAAACTCCAAGGAGGAGACAATAGGCAGAGGGGCACTGTGGTGAGAAGCAGGCACGACAATCTAAACTTTGGGAATCAGGCAGTACGTGTGGCAGATGAGCAAATGAGCCACCAAGAGAGAGGAAAAAGGTGAAATGGCAGAATGATAGGCATGGGCAGGGGAATGAAGTTAGTCTTTGACTATGTATGGCCAGACTATGTATGACCGAATAGTATGAGACTGGTGGGTCAGAAGACTGCCATGAGAGTGTATTCATACCTTCTCATGTTACCTTGGGGCAAAGGTCTTATAATTCCCCATTATTTATAATTTTAAGGGTACAAACATATCAGGCAGTGTGACAATTCTTCTCGCCAACTGCTGAACCTTTTTATATTAGTAAAATCTGGTTAAAATAAACCTAAGCACTAGCACTGTGGGAATTAAAAAGCTACAGATGATAGTATTACTTAATTTTAGAGTGAGAAGGGACATTAGAAGTCACCCAGGTCAACCCTTTGTCTCATAAATGAATCCTTTCTACAGAATTCAAATAAATGGTCTGAAGTACCTGCTTGAAGATATCTAGTAATAAGATTTGTAATTTGCTAGTTCAGAGGAAAAACGGGTCAGCAATGTCTTGCTTAAGTAAAGTGAGGGCTATATATTGACACAAATTGTATAGAATCTAGTTAGTCTACTCCTCTAAGAGCTACAGAACTAATGCATATCCAAAGGGCCAATAGTTGTGTAGTTTGTATAGCCATAATGGTACACATAAATTAGGCTCAAAGTATTGTCACCTTTGGCTCTAAAGGGCAATAATTATGTACTGAAATACTCAAATCCATCTATGATACAATCATATCAATGAAACACTCAAATGTATCCATGATACAATCGATTAGCAATAGACTATTCCCTTCAACAATATAGATTGCAATCCAGTGCCTGTTCATTCTGTGTAACTCTTGTCAATGTCCTCCCAGAAATTTGCCAAGGGAAATAGCCTACATGTTGGGTATTTTATTTACTTCTTTTCACTTGACACTGGGACATTCCAACGGCAATCAAAGAAATGAATATGTATTCACACCCAAATAATATTATGAGAGAATGTGTCGCAGTATTATCCTAGCAATTCCTCTGATGTCCTGGGAAGGTTACCTATGAATATGAAAGGAAATTTCACAATGGAGCCAGATCATGTAGAAAAAACCCCACCATATAAATAAAAATAGGAGTACCCAGAGCACAGGTCATTATCTGTAATCCAAATGAAAGTTAAAGCATTTAGTATATCCTAGGGATTTCTGAAGCTATAATGAAATGGAAATGCTTCCAGACACACATGCTTAGAGAGATCATTTTGGGGCTCATAGAAATGCAAAACATTTCAGTTTTAGAGGAAAATACAGGATCTTCAATCAGATGAGACTAATAGAAGTTCATCATTTTTGAAACCCTACCTAGACACTAAAGGTTTTTCCCGTCTAGTTCCAGGAGAAAGTTCAGCCCTCTGGCTTTTCATAAAACAGTGACACAGCTGTTTGAATATTTTGAAGGTGTGGCAATATGTGGTGCAAGCCATTAAAAAATGGAGCCCCTGCCAGGAGTAACTATTATAGTTCTGAGAATGCCTGTGGAGAAGGGAGGAAATCTCCATTAGAGACTATTACTTCTAACAGTTGCCTACTGAGGAGAATTATCCAGGAAGAATACCCTTTGCAATATGTTCTACGACATATAGTTTTTTTTTAAATCATGCAATAATTATTTGGGTAGTTTTTAGATAGGACCAGGCTAGAAAACAACACGAAAAGGATGAAAAGTGTTAAATATTCCCCAGAAACATAATTGGTCAGAAATTTGTAAAAGCTAGCCTAAAATCAGCATGATCAATTTTGGAAACTTTGGTCAAATTCATGAACTTTAAAATTAAACAAAATTTACAACATTCTTGATTTGACTGTGCTCACTTTTTAATTGGTGTTGGGTTCATGCTGTGAATTTATTCCCTGTGGTACCAGTGATAATGCTTTGGATTTACAGAAATACGGGTGTGAACGTTGGCAGGGGATAGTCCTTTCTTCTCTTTTTGCAATCAGATGATAAATAGTAGAAGTAGCATTACCTATTGTGTATTTGAAATAAAAGAATTAGGATCTCTGAAAGAAATATTTCACTCACTGATGGAATAAACTGAAGTTCAGGAAGTCTAAGTGACTTGCCCAGTGTCCAACAGGTTGTTTGGTTGGTTGTTGTCCTTCATGTTCGAAGAGGACCAAAATGGCATCACTATGATGAAGTGAAATTTCAGTGTGTCCAACTGTGGCTGATCAGAACAATATGAGCTCAGAATGTTCTGCCACAGCTTGGGCACAGACAGTCCATGTGAATATTTGGGGAGGACACTCCTGTAAAAGAGATTAGAATATAATGTTTCAAAAGGCACAAACTATAATAAGTATTTAGCCAAAATAACTTCCCTGGGAAAATTGAATATAACTCTATAAAAGAAAAATGGAACTTCAATAATATAAAAAACTCCCAAGCATTCCTTATGAGTAGATCAAAGTTGAGTAGAAATTTTGAAATACAAATACAAGTGTCAAGAGAAATGTGAAAAAGTAAAATATAAGTAGGAAAACCAAATCAACTGTAAAAAAAAGAAGTATCTACGTTCTAGTGGGGGAGTCATGACCAACAAGAAGACTAGATCTTTTTCTAATTCACACATCTCTCAAAACTCCTGAAAATGAAAGTTTTGCAAAAGGGGTAAATTAATTACATCTGTCTCTGTAGGTTCAAATATTAAGAAGTCTAATGAGGTAACAGCTTCATGAAATAATCACAGAGAAGACTAAGCACTCACTAATCTCTAATGTGCTCACTCAGCACTCTACCCCCAGCAGCTGCCATACTCTATCAGGGCAGATAACAGGACCCTCAGGCATTTGCTCTGATACACTCAGTGATTCCCTTTCCCCAATAGCAGTTTCTTCCAACCCACCCTGCTCCTGGCCTCCCTCAATATCCAGTGCAAAAAAAAAAAGAACAGTAAAACAAAATTCTGCCTAACCAGTACCTCAATTGTGTAAAAGTAAAGGTATAAGAAAGCAGAAGCTTGCTCACCCTGTAATAACAGCATATTGTGCTGTAGCAGTGCTCATTCAGAGAATTAAAGAAAAAAGGCAGTTAGGTCAGGATTCCAGCATGACACCAAGTCTGAAGAAAAAGACATGTACCCAACTGCGGATAGTTTTGTCCTCCCCAAAATTACTTGGGTCATGGTCTGAAGCTGGTGCAAAGTTAATCCTCCAATGTGGAAAAGGTGGAGTCAGTTTTTAGGTCCAGTGCTGTGGGATCAGCCAGCAAAGGGAAAGAATCAGAAAATGAGTGATAAGGAATTATAATCAGGAAAAAATACTGAAATTACAAAAGATTATTAGAAGGAAGAAACTATTTAAAAATCTTGAATGTTAGCAGATAAATCAACAGGGAAGATATTAAAACAGAAGGGGAAATGCCCACCAGGGCATCTAAATGAATCCAAACATCTCCAAATAAATATTACAAGACAAATGAAATGAAATCAAGACCTCATGATGCTGAGAATCTTTAAATTCCTAAGAGCATGTAAAATCAGATCAGGGTGTTCCCAAATGACCTCAAAAAAAAGATAGGAATAATAGAAACAAAATATATATTCTTTTGCAGAAGAAATAATTGGAAGAATAGAAAAATTTGAATACATAGTGCTAAGTCTCTCCAGTGCTCCAAAAAGAAAGAAAAACTGATTGGTAATACAAATATACAAAAGTGAAGGAAAATCTGAAAAAAGAAACAGAAACAAATACATTATCTCTATAGAAGTAAAACATATTAATCTTGAAGACAGGATGCATCGAGATAACTGAAGGATCATTGGTTTTCCAGATGAACAGGACAAGCTAAAAAATAATCCAACTATGAATATCATAATGCAAGAAACAATAGAAGAAAACATCCTGGCAGGAAGAGGCTACAAATGTCCTGTCAGGACCCAAATGTCATCAGGGAGTATAGAGGGAGTCAAATAAGACAGGATACCTGGGAGTAGTTGTGGTTATTGCTTTCATTTTGAGGATATTAAAAGAAAAAGAAGGAGAAAGGAAAGTAAATACGTTAAGAAATAAAGGGGGAACAAAGATAAGGAAACTCACCTCACATAATCAGTGTGCCAAGAGAAGACAATGGTTGGTTGGCTGGTTGGTTGTTGTCCTTTGTTCTTGGAGAGGACCAAAATGACATCACCATGATAAAGTAAAATTTCAGCGTGTTTGACTGTGACTGATCAGACCAACACGAGCTCAGAAGACTCTACCACAGATTGGGCACAGATAGTCGTTTGAATATTTGGGGTGAATATCCCAAATTTTCACATTTTGTGTTTAGTTTGTGCTGTCTCGATTCTGCTTCGCTCATAGAGCACAGCACCCTTTCTGATGTGGGCACGCCATGCTGAGTGGTCCTGTGCCAGTGTCTCCCATGTTGCACAGTCAAATCCAAAGTTCTTGAGAGAGACTTTGAGAGTGTCCTTGTAACATTTCTTCTGACCACCATGTGATCTCCTGCCCCATGTGAGTTCTCTGTAAAATAGTGGAAAGGAGTGGGGGGGCAGAAGTCACTTGTATCTGAGTTGGTCAAAAAAAGAGGAAAGAGTTTCATGTAGACCTATGATAAACTCAAAGAAGAAAAGTGAAGGAATTGAATTAGTATTTGAAAATTGACAAATAAACTAAGAACAGCTTTTGTTTTTAAAAAAATTGATAAACCATTTGCTAAAAAAGAAACCAAACTACTAATATCAAACATTTTTAAAAAATCAAGTAGAATAGCCAAAAAATTTTAGTACATTTTGAAGATCCAAGATTTTTAGGGCACAGTACTGTTCACTTTATACAGAGAAAGAATTAAAATATTTATCATATCTTCAAGGTTAAAAGGGAAAGATTGTTACTGATTGTGGGCATCAGGGAAGTATTATTTAACATACATCAACCCTAGTAACTTTTTATTACCTTAAATCAAAAAAGAAATGAAAACTTCTCTGAGAAGTCTTTGAAAGTTGGCTGTCATTTTTGAGAGTCTGAAGATTTGAGGAGAACTAAGTTTCTCTTTTATTTGATAAAGGAAGCACTGTGAGGAGAATTCTTAAGAGATGTTAACTGACATCCTTAGATCACCAAATTATTGGACTATGGCTCCCAAGTTTCATAAGAGTCAGCAGATACATAAAGTGAGAGGTGATGTGCTCTGATATTTCCCACAGTTTTTTTAAAAAAGATTTTTTTAGGAGAAATATTTAGAATATCTATGTGCTACACTTATAGAATATGTTTATATAAAATAGATTTATATTCCATATTTATAAATAAAAAATTAGAAAAAGAAATATTCTTTTATATTTCTCCATTATGGATTACTATTAATAAATTTTATGGCTAACAATAATGGTGTTTATTTAAGTCAGAGATTCTCAAAGTATTGTCCCTTTCAGGGGTTCATCAAGGTCAAAAGTATTTTAATAATCCTAAGATATTTTCATTTTTAATAGAGTAAATATTGATAGATATAACCCATATATATATATATATACATATATATTTAGGACTAAAGTCAGTGCTCTCTGTTTATTAGAAAGGTCACTCAAATCCGTATTTGTCTGAAACAGAAGAATGTCCCTGGGAAGTAATTTTAAAATGAACGCTAAAACAACACCCCCCTCCTAGAGGCCTTCTTTTGCTCAATATCTGGCATACAGTAGCACTTAATAGTTGATTGTTACTTGACTAATCACAACAACCTATTGTCATTTCTTGGATTCCCTAACATTCCCATGATCCTTCTGCATAAAATTGTGCTATACAAAAATTAATACAAATTAAAATTGATTTCATTCTGAGAATTTTGCCATTCTAAGACAGTTGGAGAATCAGGACTGTAGAATCAGGATGGACATCATAGATACGAAAACAGCTTATGTAATCATGAGAACATTCCACAGTCCAATAGTAATTCTTGGTGAGCTTCCCTGAATCACAAGTAAAGTAGTCACCATTATGCCTCCTGTCTCCCTCCTACCTTCCCCCTGGATTGGCTAAATAAAGAGTACGACTACTATAGGAACCTTAGAGGAAGAATTGGAAATAATAGTTTGGGATCAACTTTTGAGGCTTTCCATAGTCTGATGCCATATTCTGTAGCCCCAGTGAGAGTTAATAATGGAATTAGTCAAACTGCACCTGAAAGATGTTATTGTACACCAGCTTGCACCCTACACACCCAAACACACCAAAAACGAATGTCTACATGTGGGTCTTGTCTCTCTTACCTGTGGGATGAACATGAAACATTCATATGAGTAAAATAGAAAGGCACCTTTCCAATGAGGGTATAAAATGAAAAACAAGTTTCATTGACAAGAAATAATGTGATACTTGTAGTTTCTAGATACTTGCCATAAGATTAAAAATGGTTACCTAATTTCTCTTTAAGTCTCTTCCCCAAGAATGTCACAATGCTGTGTAATAGAAAAGGTACCAAACTCAACATGAAGAGATCTAGCTTCAGAATCCTGCCTCTGACACTTACTAGCTATGACATAGGCAAGTCACATTCTTTCTGAGCCTTAGTTTCCCATGTATAAACTGGGAACAATTACATTTGCACTACCAACTCCTTCCAGGACGTCATGAGAAAAGCAACCCAGAAACCTTAGAAGGCAATATAAAGGTCAACTATCATTACTGTCTATAACTAGTATTGTGGAAAGAGCACTACACACTGTAAACTCTATTTTCAGCTTTATCACTAACTACGTGAGTGACTTTTAGTAGGTCACCTCACTTCTGGAAGTTTCTTTTATTCCATTAATAAAATGAGAAGATTGTTGTAGACAATCTCTAAATGTTATTCCAGTTTTAATCATATATGATACTAATGTGTAGATAATACCCATGTTCCCATGGGACCCAGGTGTATCGATGGTATATGAATTTAAAATAAGATGAAAGAAAGTATTTCCTTCATCTTAAATTCTATAGTAAATCTCAAACTTCATTCTGATTTGCCATATGGCACTCCTTTCTTTCAATGAGTGATGCTTTCCAATAAATTTTATTCCAGGCCTGGAATCAGGAAGATTAGTTCAAACCTAGTTTCAGAGATTTAGCAGCCATGTGACCCTAGGAAAGTCATTTAGCCTCTCTCTGCCTCAGTTTCCTCAGGTGAAAATGGGGCTCATAAAAGCACCTACCTCCCAGAGGTATTGTAGGCTCAAATAACATATTTGCAAAGTGCTTAGCAGAATGCCTGGCACATAGTAGGTGCTTAATCAATGCATATCCCCTTCTTACTTCTTTTCTCTTATTATTAGTGAAAAGAGATGAACATGGTCTAGTCCATTTAGTAAGGATAATGAGTACATATTTCTAGAAAATGCTCTGAGAAACCCTCTATGGCCACTTCATTTATCTTCTTTACGGTTCTGTGTCAGTCAGGTTTTCGAGTTAATTTTTAATGTTACATCTCAAGATTCCCTTTAGAAAATGATGTTTCTTCATAAATAAATAATATGGAATGAGGCTGCTTGAAATGATCAGTCACCTTAGGGTGTGTCCTCAGTCATGGAACATTTTCCCGCCACTATTGAAAAATGCATCAATTTTTTCCAACTGAAATTTGGAGAAAATTCTGGACTATCCCACTTGGACTTTGGATGAAATTCCTGTGTTTTGGTCAATCTAGGGGGAAGGTAGGAGGGAGACAGGAGGCATAATGGTGATCATTGCCCCCTCTGCAGTAATGCCCAAGCTTGTAGAAGCTGATCTTCAGATACAGAACACACATCCCATATTGATGCCTCTCTGATTTTTGTATCTCTCTCACATTTAGTGAAATAATTTTTATGACATTATCAATTCCTTGCTTCCTCTGTCAAGTTGTTTCATATATGTGTTGAGTTTCCAAAGAAATACAAACTCTTAGAAAACAGAGTTTGTCTTCAGTTTCTTTTGCAGCCCTCCTCCCTCTACCAATTTTGAACACACATATAGACTCAATGAATTGATTGAATGAGTTTCCCTTTGTTCCCATTCCTCTCTTGCAGAGTTGTTTTCTCCTAAAATATCAGTGACTTGAGCCCCCTAAGGCCAAAACACAGGTGCTAAGTGGAGAAATAAACAAGCCCATTTGTAACAAAGGCCATGCCCACCATGAAATAACATACAAAAAGAGGTAGCTGTCAAATATAGATGAAGCCTAAATGCACAGGTGCATTGCCATCATCACTCAGTACAACCGAAGCATCTCCTCACCAGCTGTATTTCCATTGGAAGCAATCACTGGCAGATTCGAAGAACCAGTGGCAGAGATATTTTTGGCATGGGTGGTCTGATTTGCCCACTCATCTTAGCCTAAGTTAAATCACATTATTACAATATGATAAGTTGTGTAATTTTGCAGGTAGAAAGCTTGAACAAAGCTGAATAACTCAAGCAACCATCCAACTACACTTTCCATGGACCCTTGTCCCCACTAACACATTGTCTATACATCAGTGTTGTCCCTGGGCCATTAGGTGCATTGTTTCTTTTCACTCCTAGAAGATTAGAGGATCCTAGATAAGGATCCGGTCAGACTGCGTATGAACGTGAGTAATAGGAAAGAATGAGAGGACTGTCTTGAACTGGTTATTTTCCTGGGTTAATAGGTACTCATGAGAATTGGACTCACATCTTCACATGAAGTTCTGAGGCTGTTCTACCCCATTCTGAAAGAAAACTATCCAGGCAAGAAGGAAGTAATTTCTTTTTCCTCTACCTTCCTCTGCCAGCCTCTGGCTTACCAGGGCAGCACAAAATCCCTGCTCATCATCCTGCCTCCAGCCCTTCTAATTCAACCAATGCCAAAGGTATGTGGACCTTTGGCATTGCACTTGCCATATTCTCTGGTTTTCCTTGAATACACTTACCACCTGAAAGACTGAAAATGTCCAAGGAAGAAATGGAGAAGGGTATATAGTATAGAAGATACTAGGAAATATTTCTCGTACAAAATCCTAGTACAAAATACTAGAACCATTGTGATCTTAAGAATCCTCATAGCTAGGAAGAGTGAGAACTTGGAAAAAATGTAAAGCAGGTAGTATCTCTTCAGCATTTCTTACATGCTACACTCTACTCATTCATTTAAATATAATGACCACCTCTTAGAGATGAGATCTCAGAAGCCATCCAGGCCAACTCATACCAAAGACAAAGTCCATCTTTAGGACAGCTCTAATTATTGCTAAATTTTTTTCAGACATCAAGCCTAAATTTATCTTGTTTTCCCTTCTCTTGATCCTAACTCTGCAGTAGACAAGTGTAATCCCTCTTCCATGTGACAATCTTTCAGATACTAGAAGACGGCGATTATAAACCCTCTGAGTCTCCTCTCAAGAGAGAACTTGAGAATTTTTTCAAGTAAACTTTTCCAATTCCTTCAAACAACTATTAAATGTCAAAGAAGCAATGGGAAACAGTAGAGAATTGAACCTGACATGATAGACTAAGATTAATTGTACTTCATTTTGAATTGTGGTTCCACCTTTGTAGGCTCAGGTAAATTAAATCCTATCTCTGGGTATCAGTTCATTCATGTGTGAAATAAGAGGATTGATAAGCACTAAGGTCCCTTCTAGCTCTTATTCCATGATCATCTGACCTTAGAATTTGAGGTCCTATGTTGTACTCATTGCTCTTCCCAGACCTCACAAAAGATTGCCACTGTCCTTCCGGAAATGTACTCCCTTGAAATAAACATAATATTTTAGATGTGGCCTTTCCCTGGATAGAATATGATAGAAGTCGTACCTTCCAAGACTCAAACACTGCCACTGCACACTTGAAGAATATTGTCCTTCTAGTTCAGTAAAATCCCAGAGATCTTTTTTTAATATGATCTGCTATGTAGTCATGCCTCACCCATTATGTCCTTATGAGGCTGATATTTTGAAGCTATAACTGAGACTTTTACCTCGATCTTATTTTTTCCAACCTGTGGCCTATCAAGTCCTGACTCTGGTATTCAGTGTTAGCTTAGCATTAGTGCAAATTTGATGTTTGCATGACATCTGTGCTGTTACACTTCATTGACAAAAATGGCAAAGAACTCAGAGATAAGCACAGATTCATTGGCTATGCCATCATATGCTTCCTTTGAACTTGGCATACAAATATTAGTGTCTGAAATTTGAGTCCAGTCATTCAAACAATTTTGAAACTACCTAAATGTATTGTCATCTAGCCTTTTATTTCTTCGATACACAGAATATCATTAGAGACAATTAAATATGTTGATAAAAAATAAAATATATTTTATTGATTGTTATTTAGTTATTGATTAGTTATTACTAATTAATCATTTAGTAACATTGTAAAATAAAATAAATAATATTAATCTTACAGGGTCTCTAGTGATGGGTTTACATGGATATTTTTGTGACAGTCATGTTGCTTTCCCTATTTCATACTTGTCAAACTCATTTTTAAATGCAAATGTGAAGTTTTACAGTTATTAGTAGCAAATTTTATTTTATTAAATTCAGCTCAACATTTTGGCCTGCCAAGTTCTTTTTGAAACCTGAGTTCAGTCAGCCATTCTATTAACTGTTCCTCCCACCTTTGTGTCATCTGCAAGTCTGATAACGTCATACAAAGTACTGCCCCTTTAATAACTAAGTTGTTTGCCTGTGGAAAAGGCCAAAAATAATTAGTGTTTTCACATAAAGAAGGAGAAATAAATCATCTTCAGAAGAATGTAAAATAAGGCCCATTTCACAGGTGAATAGTTTAGAGGCTGACAGGGGTAGAAAAGAAAAGGACTTTTGGTTAATGGTAATAAAAATGCTACTAACATCCATGTATAAAGAAAATAATTTTCATATAGGATATGAATGGTTTCACCACCAAAAGGAGAAGAAAAATGGACTTTTAAAAATTGTAATAAGTGTTAGGTGATACCCTTTAGATAGATGTTTTGGTATTGCAAAGGTCAGAAAAGAACTTATATTTACTAAAAATTCATAATGCCAGTGTCAAGAAGCACAATATTCAGAGACATAATAAGAGGACTGGTTTGATTACCTGAAAAATGGCCGACTGCCGAGTATCACGGAGTTCATTTGCATGTAATTTTTTTTAAAGAATTCAAAGGTTAATACAAAATACATCAAATTACTTTTGAGATGTTGGGATGATTAAATAAGGATAGAAGGTTTTGTGCGTTTTTGTTTTGTTTCTTACCTCATAAGGGAAAAATGAGTCACTGATACCAGGAAACTGATATGATCCATTAAAAGAATGGAAAGAATCTGAGTGCAAAGAATCTGACTGGGGTAGTCAGGAATGGGATTCTAGAGGAAAAATGAGCAAGAGTAAAGATTTAACAAGGAGTACAAAAGCCATTGCTTTGTGGAGAAACCAGCAAGAAAGGAGTCAGTTTACCCCACACGTCAGTGCCTAATTCCTGATTGACTGAAGAAAGGCAATTTGTCATTGAAAGGCAACTGGAATTGTGAAAAAAGAGAAACCACTCAAAAAGGCTTCCCTACTCTCTGTTTCTTTTTCTCAAGTAGGGAAGAAAAAAAAGCAGAAAAGAGAAACACAGGTTTGGAAGCTGATTTTCTTCAGCTGGTTAATAGCTGATTGGAAGAGGCAAAATCCTAGTGAATGAAAAAGCTGGCTGGCCATTGCCCAAAGATAACCAGCTTAATGGGCATTACAGTTCTCTGGCTTAAAAAAGAACTGCTAGCCTATACAAAAATACTTTAACACTTTTTAATGCTCTTTTAAGAGCGATTTTGAGTTAAGAAGAAGGAGGAAAGGGTCAAACATATTTAATGAGTACCTACTATGTGCCAAGGCACTATGCCAAGTGATTTACAAATATGTCTCATTTGATGCTCACAACAAATGGGTAAGGTAGTAGCTATTGTTTTAGTCCAATTTTACATTTGAGGAAACAGGGGAAGATGGAGGTTAAATGGCTTCCTTAGGGTCATACAGCTGCTAAGTGTCTGAGGTTGAATTTGAATTCACGTCTTCCTGCTTCCAGGTCCGCTGTTTTATCTACTGTACACCTAGCTTGTTAATCTTCATCAGTTTCAGAGCAAAAGAGAATTTGTTCAACAGATGAGGGGTGAGGATAAGAAAAAGAGCAGCTTCATTTGGTGCAGATCTTCCCAAATAGATAAGTCACATCAAGACCTGCAGTCAAGGACTTTTAATTACCTAAGCACATAGGTGTTCCACACTCAAATGTTTTTTTCTGACAGGTTTCTGTAAATAGCCCTACTTTCATCTACTGATCAGCATTAGCAGGAGAATATGACACAGTAGATTGTGGTTTACTGGGTATTTTTGTATTTGATTATATTAAATGACTGAGATATATTGATAATTTGCTTTTATCTTACCGATAAGTGAATAAATATGTCGAAGATCAAATGGAGTCATCATCAGCAAGGTCTAGTTTTGTGTAAATGGTATTATATTGATGGGGGCTTTTGAACAATAGTGATAAGCAAAAGGGTTAATTATCAGCAACAACATAGTTATTTCTTGAACTTAGAAAAAATTGAGTATAACCATCAGGTAGTCATCCTTCTCTAAATACAGATTATCCAGTGTGAGAAGAGGTTTGTGTGAATGAACCAGTTCAAAGTATGAATAAGTTGACCTTATGTGAAGAATGTATACTATAGGGTCTGCAGAAGTTCATGACAGGTACATATTAAATATGCTTTTATCCAAGGCACTGGTAACAAATGTTAAACAACAGCTATATTGTTTAATAGCTAGATCCATACTAGATTGATTCAAACTTTATATTGAAAGATTCCCTGAACACTCCCCATTGAGGGGGTGTTCAGGGAGGGCCAGTGCTTTTTGTGTTATGACTGCCCAGCCCTTTGGGGTCTCTTTCTACTTTTGGTGGCCAACTGTTCTGCCCAGCTCTCATCTATGGTTCTAAGAAGCTGCAGCATATGCAGCAACCACATCCTGGTAAACCATTTCAGCAGACAGGCCAAACCAGGTTGAGGATAGCCAAGGGGTCTCAAACCCATTGGTGAGTTAGGGGGTATCTATCGCAAGCATGTGAAGATTTCCCCTGGTGGAATGGACGGATAAGAACAATTTATTCCAATGGCCATGAAAGCAGCTGAAACAGGAGATATGGAGCACTTAGAGCTTGGTTAGACATTGAAGACATCAAGGTCATCCACTGTATCCTGAGCCATCGCCAACCTTCTTGATTCTGTTCTGCCACTGGACTATGATGACTCTGGAGAAGAGAGTGAGGCTAAAAACTTCATACAACTCTGCCTCACTTAAATCCAATGTAAGCATGAATCAAAAGACATCACTCATACCATTTTATTATCATGCCTCAAAGCCCTGTGGCTACAGGCAAGTGATGAATCAGCAGGTGCAGATACACTGGGAGCTGTACTCACAATCCTTCACAAAGGTGGCCCAGGCAATAGGGTCATTTCTCACAGGAAACAACAGTGGCACTCAGCAGCCCCCTTGTTGTCTGAGCAGCCTTTTAAGGATCACACTGATCACCTCCTGGTGTGAGGAAGGGGGCTAGAAAAGGTGTCCTAAACATTATCTGTTTACCCAACCCTGGCGTGATTACCATGGCAGGTGGGGAATATCACTCTGTGGTTGAAACTCAAAAAATACACAAAATGTACAAAAACATCTGCAAAGATTATTCCACTCACCATAGGCACATGGAACATGAGCACACTTATAGACAGCACAAAATCCTATAGATCTGAAGGACGAAATATCTTCTTTCAAGAGAACTCAACATATATTGCATCCAAATATCAGTCCTGAGTGAAACAAGGTTGGCAAATGAGGACCAACTTACTGAAGTTGGAGCTGGATATACACTTCTCTGGATACACACTGGGCACAGTGAAGGGGAGTGTTCAGAAACTGGCATTGGTTTTGCAATCAAAGCTAATCTAGTCAGCAACTGGTATGTCTGCCAAAAGGAGTGAATTACATGCTCATGACAATGTGATTGCCACTTGCAGGAAATCTCCATGCCACTATCATCAGTGCCTATGCTCCCACCATGAAGAACCCTGAAGAACCCTGAAGAGGTCAAAGAAAAATTTTATGAAGCCCTAGAGACCCTTATGGTCAGTGTGCCAAAAGATGACATGCTTATCATTCTGGGTGACTTTAATGCTAGAGTAGGCTCAGACTACCAGAATTGGCAGAGAGTCCTAGGGAGGAATGGGGTTGGAAACAGTAGCAGCAATGGTCATTTACTGCTGAAGACTTCTGCACTGCATGACCTTCTCATCACCAACACTGTTTTCCATTTGCCTAAATGAAATAAGACTTCATGGGTACACCCTCACAGCAAACATTAGCATCTAATAGACTATGTGATATAAGGAGAAGAGATAGACAAGATGTCAGAGTGACAAAGGCTATGTATGGTGCAGAGTGCTGGACTGATCGTAGACTTATCCTTTCCAAGCTAAATATTCACATTCATCAAAAGCACCACCCTCAAGGCAAAATGACTACCAGAAAAATTAATGTCAACAAATGAGAGCTATTCTCTGAGAGTGAACAGTTTGCTGCTGACTTAGAGGGAAAATTGAGCCAACACACAGTGGGTAAGAGTGAAGAAGAAAAGGAGTGGGCAGCTTTCAGAGGTTTGGTGTACAGCACTGCATTTGCTCATCTGGGTCAGAACACTCGCAAACACCAAGACTGGTTTGGTTAAAAATGATGGGGAAATTCAGAAGCTCCTAAATGAAAAATGAGAACTCCACAGGATTTACCAGAAGGATAGTTCGTCCATCTCTAGGAGCACATTATTTAATTCCATCAAAGTAAAGTATAAAGAGAGATGCAGTATTCCTGGCTCAGTAAGAAGGCAGATGAAACTACTTTCATCATGATAGTAACAATTCAAAGCACTTTCATGATTCACTGAAAATTATTTATGGATCAAAAACCTATGGTGCATCACAACTACTCAGTGCCGATGGAGCCACATTGATTAATGATAAGGACATGACCCTAGAGAGATGGGCTGAATACTTGCATAGTGTTCTTCACAGACAATCATCAGTCAATTTTTAGGCCACTGACCATTTTCCTCAGGTTGAAGTCAATCCCTCCTTAGCTAAACTTCCAACTGAAGAAGAGGTTTTGAGTACCATTAGACTCCTTTCATGTAACAAAGCATCTTGTGCTGATTCTCTTCCAGCTGAGCTTTACAAGGTAGGGGGACCATTGTTTATACAAAAGATGAATGAAATATTCCAAGTTATATCGCAAGAGGAGGTTATCCTCCAGGAGTTTAAGAATGTCTCCATTGTCCATCCCTATATAGGTAAAGGGAATAGATTGTCCTGTGATAACCATAGAAGGGTCCCTCTCTTAGTCATTGCTAGAAAGATTCTTGCTAGAGTCATCCTTTATAGGCTGACCTGGAAGATGGTCTTGTACCTGAGAGCCAGTGTGATTTCAGAAAGAGCTGAAAAACAGTTCACATGGTGTTTGCTGCCCGAAAACTCCTGGAGAAATGCCAGGAGCAGAACAGATGTCTGTACACAATGTTTGTAAATCTGACCAAGGCCCTTGACACTGTTAGTCATGAGGACTTAAGGAAAATTATGTCAATATTTGATTGCCCAGAGAAGTTCATTAATATTGCACATCAATTTCATGATGGCATGTTTGCTCGAGTTCTGAATAGTGGACAATGCTCTTGTGCCTTCCCACTCACTAATGGAGTGAAACAGGACTGTGTGCTTACTCCCATGCTTTTTACCATGATGTTTTCAGCCATGTTGTCAAATGTTTTCAATGAGGATGAACACAGTGTCAAGTTCAACCACTGTAATGATGGTAAGTTCTTCAATTTGAAAAGGCTACAAGCCAAGACCAAAGTGGAGAGAGTGTTGATGCATGTTTTTCTGTTTTCAGATGATTATGCACTCAATGCAGCCTCTGAAGCTGAGATGCAACAAATTATGGATCAATTCTCTGTTGCCTGAGCTAATTTTGGCCTAATGATCAACACCAAGAAAACACAGGTACTCCATCAGCCACCCCCATACCATCCATAGGTAGAATCATTGGTCATGACAAATGGATAAGTTTTAAATGCTGTGGATAAATTCACTGACCTTGGTAGTGTACTTTTCAGGGATGTATGCATTGCCAATGAGGTTGATATATGCATTGCCAGAGCTCAGTGTCTGGGAGGCTAGAAAAGCGGTATTAGACTAACTACCAAACTCAAGGTCTACAGAGCCATTGCGCTGACCTCATTATTGTATGCCTTCAAAACAGGAATAGTTTACCAGCACTATGCTAGGAAACTGAATTGCTTCCATTTGTACTGTCTTAGGAAGATTCTGAAGGTCACCTGGCAGGATAAGGTACCAGACACCAAGGTCCTTGCTCAAACTAAACTGCCATGCATTTCAACTGTGCTTCAGAGAGCAAACCTCTGATAGGCTGGCCACATTGATCAAATGCAAAGTATATGCTTCCAAAAAGACTATTTTATGGAGAATTCACATGGGGCAGGTGATCACAAGGTCAGAAGAAGCTATACAAGGACACTCTCAAAGTCTATCTCAAGAACTTCAGATTTGATTGTGGAACTCTGGCACTGGCACAGGACCACTCAGCATGGCATGTCCGCATCAGAAAGGGTGCCATGTTCTATGAGCAAAGCAGAGTTGAAACAGCACAAAGGAAATGTAGGATGAACAAATTTAGAGTAACTACCCCAAATATTCACATGGACTATCTGTGCCCACTCTGCAGTAGAACATTCCAAGCTCGTATTGGTTTGATTACCCTCAGTTGTACACACTGAAACTTCACTTTATCATGGTGATGTCATTTTGGTCCTCTTTGAGAACAAAGACCAAACTCCAACCAACCAACCAACATTGAAAGACGTTGGAAAAGTGAAAAAGGAAAAAGGCTTCACGACTTGATTTTTTTATGTCTACAAACTATAGATTGATTAACTTTTTGACAGACTTAGAAGGGACCAGAGGAATGCTGTAGATTTAATTTGCCTAGATTTTAGAAAAGTACATGAAAATAGTCTCTCATATTATTCTTTTGGAAAATATAGGAGATGAGTGAGCTAGAAAATAGTATCCGTAGTTTGTTTTGGAAACTGGTAGAATGATTAGACCCAAAGAATCAACAGCCAATTTTTAAAAATAAAGTACTTAGGAAAACATTTAAATATTCTCTTTGGTGACACAAATAATTTATTTATCTTCCCATGTACCCAACTCTACAGTCAATTTGTCAAGTAACTGCAGCTGAGCCCAGAATATTGAAGGTGTCTGAGGCTGGATTTGAACTCAGATCTTCCTGACTTCAGGCCCAGTACTCCATCTACGGCACTACCTAGCTACCCTTATAGAGTCTGGCATAAAATAATAAATATTTATTGACTGGCTATTAGCCATTCTTTTCTAGTCCAAAAACAATTATTTGTGGCAAAGAAAATGTAAATAAGGTAAGAAAGGGTTAGTCATCCAGTCATCTCTTCTCCTTAGTATATACTTTCTGAGAGTGATAGGAGACTTCCAGTGTTTGGGGAAGAAAGCTGGAGTCAGCTGCCCCTTCATTTTATCTCAGCTAGGTATTTAAGAGCCTTCAAAGTCTGGCTCTAATTTACCTTTGCAGATATATTTCACTTTATTCCTCTTCATGTACTCTATATGCTAACCAAATACTTCCCTAAACATGGCAGTTCATTTTCTGCCTTGTCGTATTTGTAGAAGGTTCCCCTCATATCTAAAATACGTGTCTGCCTCATATGATCCTCAATTTTTGGAGGGTAAACTTAATTGTCATTTGCTGTTCCTTAAATCCTCTCATCTTTAATATTCTCTCTGTCTCAGATGACCCTGCATTTGCTTTTTATGAATATATTGTAGGCCCTTCATTAGGCTCCAGTTAAATGTAAGTTTCTGGAAGACAGCAGTCATTTTCTTTTTTGTCTGCATATTCCCAGAGTCAGTACCTTGCTCATCATAAGTTTGCAAAACATCGAAATAAATTAATTGAACAAAAGACAGCCCTGGAGCCTAAGAATCAAGAGCTATATGCTCTTCTTTCTGATAACTTTACTTCCTCTCAAAAACTGTCTTCATTTAATGAGTAGTCATGTACATATGCATGAGTCAAAGAGTAGGATTTGTTCAGATTAGGATGGCATTACTTT
>CM053773.1:47698732-47741734 GCA_028658325.1 Potorous gilbertii
AGAACCAGAGGGCAAAATAAGTATTCAAGGAATCCACAGATCACCACCTGAAAGAGATCCAAAAAGAGAAACTCCTAGGAATATTGTGGCCAAATTCCAGAGTTCCCATGTCAAGGAGAAAATATTGCAAGCAGCTAGAAAGAAAGAATTCCAATATTGTGGTAATACAATGAGGATAACACAAGATCTAGCAGCTTCTACATTAAGGGATCTAAGGGCGTGGGATAGGATATTCCAGAAGTCAAAGGAACTAGGACTAAAATCAAGAATCACCTACCCAGCAAAACTGAGTATTATACTTCAGGGGAAAAACTTGTCTTTCAATAAAATAGAGGACGTTCAAGCATTCTTGATGAAAAGACCAGAGCTGAAAAGAAAATTTGACTTTCAAACACAAGAATGAGAAGAAGCATGGAAAAGTAAACAGCAAAGAGAATTCAGAAGGGACTTACCAAAGTTGAACTGTTTGCATTCCTACGTGGAAAGACAATATTTGTAACTCTTGAAACTTTACAGTATCTAGGTAGTTGGTGGGATCACACACACATGCATGCACACACACATGTGCGTGCACACATACATACACACATGCATGCACACACAGAGACAGAGAGCACAGAGTGAATTGAATAGGATGGGATCATATCTTAAAAAAATAAAGGTTAACGATGAGAGAGAAATATATTGGGAAGAGAGAGGGAGAAATGGAATGGGGTAAATTATCTCTAGTAGACAAGGCAGGCAGGAGACTTTTTAGTGGAGGGAAAAAGAGGGGAGCTGAGAGAAAAACATGAAATTTACTGTCATCACATTAGACTAAAGGAAGGAATAAAATGAACACTCATTTGGGTATGAAAACCTATGTTACCGTACAGGAAAGTGGGGGAGAAGGGGAAAAGCAGTGTGTGTGGGGGGGGTGGTGATGGAAAGGAGGGCAATGGGAGGAGGGAGCAATTTGAAGTCAACACTCTTGGAGAGGGCAGGATCAAAAGAGAGAATAGAAGCAATGGGGGCCAGGAGAGGGTGGAGGGAAATATAGTTAGTCTTACACAACACGACTATTATCAAAGTCATTTGCAAAACTACACAGATATGGCCTATGCTGAATTGCCTGCCTTCCCAAAGAGAATGGGTGGGGAGGGAGGGATGGGAAAAAGTTGGAACTCAAAGTTTGAAGAACAACTGTTGAGTATTGTTCTTGCTACTAGGAAATAAGAAATACAGGTAATGGGGAATAGAAAGTTGTCTGGCCCTACAGGACTAAAGAAAAGATGGGGACAAGGGAAGGGAGGCATGATAGAAAAGAGGGCAGATTGGTGATAGGGGAAATTAGAATGCTCAGTGTATTGGGGTGGGAGGAGGGGACAAATGGGGAGAAAATTTGGAACCCAAAATTTTGTGGAAATGAACTTAAAAAGTTAAATAAATAAATTTATTTTTAAAAAGATAATCAAGCCTAAATTAAAAGAAAAATTAGAATTAGGCAAGAAGAAGTTAATGACTCAATGTAAGAGCAACAAATGATAAAAGCAAGTCAAAAGAATGAAAAAATAAAATGTGAAACATCTCATTGGAAAAACAGCTGACTGAGATAATAGGTCAAGGGGAAATCATTTACGAATTATTGGGCTACATAAAAGAAGGATGTCACAGGAGAAGGGGAGAAGGGAGAGGTAGAATGGAAAATTATTTCACACATAAAAGAAGTATGCAAGGAAGAGTTTTTACAATGGAGGAGAACATGGCATGGGTGGGCTAGGGTTGATGTGTGTGTGTTAATCCTTCATTGCCAAAGAAGACCATGCCATCAGAGAAATAATGACACGATTTGCCCTTGACTGTTTTGAGTGAGAGAGAGCTGTACAGGTGACCTGCCTCACTTCTCCTCCAGACCCATCTGAATCCAGTGACCAGATATTTATCAGAATGACTGTAGATGACCCAGGATGAGGCAAATGGGGTTAAGTGACTTGCCCAATGTCACATAGCTAGTGAGGGTCAAGTGTCTGAGGTATAATTTGAACTCAGGTCCTCCTGACTCCTGCATTGGTGCTTTATCTACTGCACCACCAAGCTTCCCAGAGGGGCAGCTAGACAATGTTTGAACCTCACTCTCATTGTAATTTGTTTGAAGAGGGAATAATATATAAATACATGCTATAGATAGATATAGATAGCTAGATAGATATATGTTATAATATATATATACACAATATATACATATGTATGTATACATATACACACAGGGACATATATATATATATATATATATATATATATATATATATATATATATATATATATATTTGGGTATAGAAATTTATCTTATCCAACAGAAAAATAGAAGGGAATAAGTAAAAAGGGAGTGGTGATGATCAAAAGAAGGCATATTAAAGGAAGTAGTGGTCAGAACAAAACTTTTGAGGAGTGATGGCATAAAAAGAGAGAGAGGGAAAAAGAAAAAAATGGGATGAAACAAAATACCCAGTGAGTAATCATAACTATGAATGTTAATAGAATGAACTCACCCATAAAATGAAAGCAGATAGCACAGTAGACTAGAAAATAGAATCCAACAATTTGTTGTTTACAGAAGACACACTTGAACTAGGACACACACGCAGGTTTAAAATAAGAAAATGCAATAGAATCTATTGTGCTTCAATTGAAGTAAAAAAGGCAGAGGTAGCAATCATAATGCCAGATAAAGCAAAAGTAAAAACGATAGATCTAATTAGAGAAGTAGGAAAACTACCTTTTGCTAAAAGAAAGCATACCCAATGAAATAATAGCAAACATTTTACAGCAAGTTTCTATGATAAAGACCTGACTTCTGAAATATATATTGAGTATAGAACTGAATCAAATATATAAGAATAAGAGCCAATTTCCAGTCAATAAAAAAGGGCATGAACATGCAGTTTTCAGAAGAAAAAATAAGAGCTAGTTATAGTTATATGAAATAAAGGCTATGAATCACTAATGGTTACATATTTGCAAACTAAAACAAGACGTTGGTACCACCTCACACTTATCAGAAATTAGAAATGCTAAAGGGGATGAAAGAAAATAGGTACACGAATGGACAGTTGGTGGAGTCGTGAATTGTTTCAACCATTCTGAAGAACAATTTAGAACTATGCCTAAAGGCCTATAAAACTATGAAAAAGTCTTTCACTCAGCAATACCACTACTAGGTCTCTACCCCAAAAGAGATCAAAGAAAAAGGAAAAGAACTTGTGTGTATAAAAATATTTATAGCAGCTCTTTTCATGGTGGCAAAGAATAAATTGAGGGGTGTTCAACAATTGGGGAATGACTAAACAAGTTGTGGCATGTGATTGTGATGGAATAATATTGTGCTACAAGAAATGATGAAGGGAATGGTTTCAGAAAAAAAAAACATAAGACGTGATGGAGAGTGAAGTGAGTAAAGTCAGGAGTACTCGGTAATAGTAATATTGTAATGACGACCTGCTGTGAAAGACGTAGCTGCTCTTAAGAATTCATGATGAAGGAAGTGCCATCTTCCTCCAGAGAGAACTAACGAACTCTGAATGCAAATGGAAGTATCATTTTCTCAATTTCTTTTTCTTGTTTTCACATGTATTACTGATATAATATTGCATATTTTCTCAGTGAGTGAAAGGGAGGGAAAGAACTTGGAACTCAAAGATTTTAAAAAAAGAATGTCAAAAATAAATAAGAAAATTTGTAAAAGATTAAAAAAGAAAATTAAAAAAATAAAAATCCATAGAGTAACAGGAAACTCATTACCTCTTGAAGTAACTACTTCCATTTTCATTTAGCTATAGTTGCCAGAAAGTTCTTTTCTATAATTAATATAAAACAGACTTTTCTATAATATCCATACTTCAGTCCAAATTATTTGATCTGGAGCCACAGTAAATTAATCTATTCTGTCCTTTGCATGATAGACTTTTAGATATTTGAAAGTAAGCTATCATGTCTCCACTACACAACTCTCTCCTCTAGGTAAAACATTTGTACATACTTTAGTTTATTATTACATGACATGGTCTGACCTCTTTTCATTCTGATTTACCTCCTCTGCACATATTCTAGCCTGGCTTATCTCCAGGGGATCCAGAAAGAATACTTATCATTAGGCATGGGCAGGGGTGTGCTGGAGCCAGCTCAAATTGCCTGATAAGACATGATTATTAAAATTTCAGTGTTAGCATTTATACCTTGAAAATTAACAAATGCTGCAAATGAAAGCATGATATATTATTTTGTTGATTTAGGCTTAAGAAAGTGATGGAAAATATTAATAATTCAGATTAAACTTAAAGTATGTCGTGAAGCCATATGTATATGTGTATGTATATATATATATAATACTATGTAACATATAATGTGATTATGCAATATATTCATGTATAATATAATATATTAACATAAAAATAATAGATTATGGAGAACCAGTTGTTAAACATTAATATAATATATTAATTAACTACGCTGATTAAATTAAAATAATAAAAAGTAATAAACATTCATATAATATATACTTATAATATAAAATAGTATAGTATAACATATGTATACACACATATAATATATACATTATAATATATAATATATATTCTGGAAATCCAGTTGTTAAACATTAACCATTATTGCCCTTATTCCCTACAATAATAATGGCCTATACCTCTAGTTGCTGTATTTCCTTGGTGTATGTAACTAAAGAAGTGCGGGGATTAGAGTAAGATAGAATGCACCTTTCCTTATTTCCCTCAAAATTTCTACTAGCATCATTTGTTCCATATGTCTTAGTTTCTTATAATCTTTTTTTTTGTTTTTAAAAAATTAAATAATGTTTTTCAGTTTTATATGATCACTTCCATATATCTTAGATTTTCCCCCCTCCTTTCCTCACCATCCCCCCTCCCTTCTACTTCCCTTCCTGAGACAGCATGTAATCTTAAATAGGTTCTACATATACGTTCTTATTAAATATATTTTCACTTTAGTCATATTGCATAGAAGAATTAAAATGAATGGGAGAAACCATGAAAACAAAACAAAACATAACACAAGAGGAAATGATCTGCTTCACTCTGTGATCCAATTCCATAGTTCTTTCTCTGGATGTGGAATGTACTTTGCTTTAAGTCCAGTGGGAAATTTTTTTAGGTCCTTGCATTGCTGTGAAAGGCTAAGTCTACCAGAAAAAGCTTATTAAAATCTTTTAAAAATAATTTTGGAAGATATTTTCTACTGGGAAAAGTACAGCTAAAGAATATGGTGGCCGAAAGGGAAGTGGTATTGTATGGGGAAAAAGTATGGCATCTGGAATCTAAGTATTAAAACCTACTACTTGTCTCAAGTTCTTCTGCTTATTACACTGAACTGTAAGCTCCAGTTTCCTTGCCTATAAAAGAAGGGCATTGAATTAGATTAGCAGTTCTCAAAGTGTGATTATCTCTGAGACTTTTCCAGGGAGTCTTTAAGGCCAAAATCTTTTCAGAATTATATTAAGACTTTTAATTTCTAGTATGGTAAATATGAATGACTATATGAGGGTATTCCAGTAAATGTTTAACAACTGCCTCTCTTCGGGGGTAGCAGGGAGACCCTGTGTTCAGAATTCACTTTTAATCTGCGTTATTAGCATTTTCTTCATTAGGCCTGGAAATTAACAAGACAAGAAATAAAGTCCTGATTTATAGCATTTGTCAATTTCTAAATTATAAATACTCACATTGAAAATTTAAGGATAACCTCTCATGAGCTTTTTGAGTTCACTTCAGCCCAGGATCTAATCCATATAAAAAGTTCCAACAAGCATGTATTGAGCACTTAGTTACTGTGCCAGCGCCCAGACTAAGTGCTTGCACACAAAGAAAGACAGAAGACATTCCCTTCTCTCAAGGAACCCATAGTCTCAGCAGCCATCACAGATAACCTTTGATGGAAGCATTACACTGTAGAAAGGAGAACCAGTGAGCCTTGGAATGACGAGACTTGAGTTTATGTCCTGGTTCTGACATTTCTAGCTCTGTGATGAATGTAAGAAATGAATTGAAATTATTTAACTCTTCTAAGCTTCAGTCTCCTTATCTAAAAAAGTGAGGACAATAAAAGCAATGTTATTGACCTCATGGATTTGTTCCATTGGATCATAGATCAAAGACAGGAAAAGACCTCAGAAGCCATCTAGAACAGCTTCATTGATTTAAAGTTAAGAAAACCGAGGTCCAGTGACTTGCTCAAGAATGTGATACGACTGTTTAACAATTCACAAGTCTTATGGACATATCATCCATTATTTGCTCAACCCCAAGGGAGGAAACCTCCCAATGGCTTCCCTCTTACTTGAATGATAAAACACAAATTAGATTCCCAGTGCCTTGCACACAGTAGGTACCGAATAAATACTTGATGAACTGGATTAAACATTAGCAGCTTAACTGATAAATTTACCAAAGGGGTTCTGCTTGATGAAGGTTGACTACAGCTGCCCAGCAAGAGATTCAGGTCATAATCCTATTCTTCATTCAAATAAGAGAAACCAAAGACATAATTTTAATCATTAAAAAATATAAAAATAGAGAATTTGGTGCATGCAGCAGATTAGCGAAGAAATTCAATTCATTTTGGAAAGTGTAACAAAAAGAAAAAGAAGAATGAACTGGGAGGGAAAAAATAACTTTGTGGTCTTTCTCCTTAATAGAGCAATATTGATTCTTCTCTTTAGGAGTGAAACAATCTGATATAAAATGATAATATTAACTGGTTAAAAATATATTTCAACATATTGATAGTTTCATTAAAGAAAAAAGAAAAATTGATATGAAAAGGGAATGCAGGTGTGAAATAGTACTTGGTGGGAGAAATGCGGCAAATGATCTCTTAGGTGCTTTGCATTTAATTGATTATATTGAGGAAAGCTTAAGAAAGCACTGGAGTGTCATGTATTGAGAACATGAAAGAGCAGTGGCTTTTATGTAATCTTTGTAATAAGAGACCTTAATATATACAGTATGCTCAAGAATATGTCATAACAAACATAATCTGGACCAGTTTCAAGGACCCAGAATGAAAAGAGAGAAGTGGCAAATGAACTGGAAATATGTTTTAGAATTATTAAGAAATGAGAAATAAAGAGGATGAGTTTCAAACTACAGCAGGACAAAGAAAGAAGGAGATAAGACTGCTAGAATCACATAAAGGGTGAAGAGAGCAGGGTTATTTCTTCCAGAAGAAAGAAATAAGCATTATTTGCTATAGAAGAGACTGTTGTATCTGAATTTCAGAGATGAAGAGAGGACAGAAAGTTCTTTTGAGGAAATCAATGGAAAGAGAGACCAAAGGAAATAAGAATTACAGGTACATTCTAGGTAGAAGTTGTCCTGAAGATACACTAAAGAGGTGGGGAAGTAACTCCAAAGGGCTCTCCTCAGATGAGGCAGACTTCAACCTATCTATGCCTTTCATCATATAGCATGTGGGGCAGCTTGGTGGTACAGTGCATAGAGCACCAGTGCAGGAGTCAGGAGACCTGAGTTCAAATCTCACCTCAGACACTTGACACTCACTAGCTGTGTGACTTTGGGCAAGTCACTTAAACTCAATTGCCTCATCCTGGGTCATCTCCAGTCATCCTGATGAAGATCTGGTCACTGGATTCAGATGACTCTGGAGGAGAAGTGACGCTGGTGATCTGCACAGCCCTCTCTCCCTCAAAACAAAGTCAAGTACAAGTCATGTCATTATTTCTCTGATGACACGGTCTTCTTTGGCAACAAAGGATGGACACACATATGGTACCATTGTCCATGTCCTCTATCAAATATTTCTGAGTGTTCATCAACATTCTACGGACCATTCTCTGAACCTCTTGACAATGTAGCATATAAGTTTTCCATGTAGTAGCCTACATGTTTCCTACTTGGCCAGGTCATCTTCTTTTCTGTCTATGCATTTTTATACCACATATTGCATAGTGTTTATCATTAACAACATGCTACTATCTAATTGTGCCTATTATGCAACATTCCATTACCCTTCTGATAATCTATAATTTTAATTCCTCAGAGATTTTTAGTATTCCATGATTCACAGCTATCAATGGAAAACCATTAGTGTTTAAAAGAAATGTGCTTTTATTTAAGGCAAAAACTTGGAGTCACCAAAAGCATTGAAAAATTCCCTAAAAGCAATTAATTTACTCAACACCTACTATTTAGGTAGAACATTTTAAAAGAGCAATATGACCTATAGTGTATGAATGTTATCATACCATAACAAATGACAAATATGGGGAGACATGCAAACTAGTACAATGACATAAATAGCAAGAACAATATGCATGACAATTTTAATGATGAAAGCCAAATTCTGATTAAACATAAAGACTAATTTCACAAAGCAAATGACAAAACATGATGAAACATTGTAGAGAGGTGGTGGAGTGCAGATGTACACGTGGCATCAAAAGAAAAGTCTCTTGGTTGGTCGCTTTCATTTAATGTTTCTCTGTGGGAGGATTCAAAGTAGAGAGTGAGGTTGTAGAAAAAAACAACTATGATGTAAAAACAGAAGATACTAATAAAAGTTTATTTACTTTATTTTTAGGACTTTATCCCACGGTAACAAAATGCCTAGCCTTGAGCTGACTGATAAGATTAGCTTCCTGGAGAATCAGAAACTTTGTACAACTCACCAAGGTGAACACTCTCTTTTCTCCAGGGATTCCACTTATCTCAAAGCTTGCTTCTGATCTCTGTAACTTGGTTTTAGGTACAAAGACTTTTACCATCTTGGTCAATGAAACATTTTGACTGGAATAAGAGGTCCAGCATCCCTAAGTCACCTTCTTTGTCCTTGTTCCCAGTCCTGTATGTTCTACTTTCACTGTAGCACTGCCTATGAAACTTCTTTCCCACATTACCAAATACTGAGTTCAATGCTCCATTATCACTGATATGTACAGAGAAAGAAGAAAAGTCAGTGAAGAGAAGAATACCTTAAAAAGCAGAATGGGCCAAATGGAAAAGGAGGTCAAAAAGTTCACTGAAGAAAATAATTCCTTTAAAATTAGAATGGAGCAAATGGAAGTTAATGACTTTATGAGAACTCAAAAAATTTTAAAAGAAAACCAAAAGAATGAAAAAATAGAAGACAATGTGAAATATCTCATTGGAAAAACAACTGATCTAGAAAATAGATCCAGGAGAGATAATTTAAAATTATTGGACTACATGAAAAGCTATGATCCAAAAAGAACCTATATATCATCTTCCAAGAAATTATCAAGGAATACTGCCCTGTTATTCTAGAACCAGAGGGCAAAATATAAATAGAAGAATCCACCAATCACTTCCTGAAAGAGATCCAAAAAGGAAAACTTCTAGGAATATTGTAGCCATATTCCAAGGTCAAGGAGAAAATATTGTAAGCAGACAGAAAGAAACAATTGAAATATTGTGGAAATACAATCAAGACAACACAAAATTTGGCAGCTTCTACCCTAAGGGATTGAAGGGCTTAGAATATGATATTCCAGAGGTCAAAGGAGGTAGGATGGAAACCAAGAATCATTTACCCAGGAAAACTGAGCATAATACTTCAGGGAAAAATGGAATTTCATTGAAAGAGGGCATTTCCAAGCATTCTTGTTGAAAAGATCAGAGCCGAACAGAAAATTGGACTTTCAAATACAAGAATCAAAAGAAGCATGAACAAGTAAACAGGAAAGAGAAGCCATAAGTGATTCACTAAAGTTGAACTACTTACCTTCTTACATGGAAAGATATTTGTAACTCATGAGACCTTTCTCAGTATTACGGTTTCATATATGTGTGTGTGTGTGTGTGTGTGTATACATACATTTATATACGTATGTATGTGTGTGCATGTATATGTATGCATATACACACATACATGCATATATTTATATATACATGCATGCATATATAGGCATATATGTTATATTATATACGTATATGTGTAGATATGTATGTCTCTGTATATATGCATGTGTGTGTTTATGTGTATAGACAGAGGACACAGGGTGAGCTGAGTGTGAAGAGAGAATACCTAAAAAATTAAATTAAATCTTGAGAGGAATGTGCTGGGGAAGAGAGAAAGGGAGAGGTAGAATGTAGCAAATCATCTCACATAAAAGAGGCAAGAAAGATCTTTTAAAATGGAGAGGAAGAGGGAAGGAGGTGAAAGTGTATAGTTGAGCCTTACTCTTGGCTTAAAGGGAGAAATAACACACACACAATGGGACATGGAAATCTATCTTACCATGCAGGAAGGTGGGGGGAAGTGGATCTGAGAGGGAATATAATAGAAGGGAGGGCAGATGGGGGGATGGGGTAATCAGAAACAAAAACTATTGTTGGGGAACAGGTCAAGGGAAAGAATGGAATAAATGGAGACCAGAACAAGATAGAGGGAAATGTGGTTAGTCTTTCGCAACATGACTGTTAATAGAAATGTTTTGCATGGCTACACATGTATGACTTACATCTAATTGCTTGCTTTCTCAATGAAGATGGGTTAGGGAGAGAGGAAGGGAGAGAATGTGGAACTCAGCGCTTTAAAAATGAATGTTAGAAATTGTTTTTGCATGCACCTGGGAAATAAGATGTACAGGCAATAGGGTATAGAAATCTATCTTGCCCTACAGGAAAATAGAGGAGAGGGGGATGGGTGAAAGAGGGGATGATAGAAGGGAGGACAGATTAGGGGAAGAGGTGGATGGGATGCATGCTTTCCTGGGGTGAGGCATGAGGAGAGATGGGGAGAAAATTTGGAATTCAAAATCTTGTGGAAGTGAATGTTGTAAACTTAAAATAAATAAATTATATATTAAAAAAAGATCAAGAGAGCCCTGAATGAGAATTTCATCTCTAATATTTACTTAGCTATGTGGTTCTGTGCAAGTCACTAAACATCTCTGTGTTCATCTGTAAAATAATATCTATAAAATAATTTTAAAATTGATGATAATACCTGTATTACCTACAAAATTATGACAGTTAAATTAGTAATTCCTTAATTTGGTGCTTCAGCGTTTCAGTGGTTCCATTATCTCACCAATGTGAATACTCCCTCAAATAATGCAAAATATAGTCCCACTACAACTTTTCATACTGTGCCAATTTTGTACAAATCCTCCTATAACTCTACCAGAGGGATTTATGTCCTGGCGAATTTTTAATCTCCTAACATTGTATAGATATCAGTGGAATACATGAACTTTTCATCATTTCACCTTTATTAACAATGTATGTCCAATTACTCCCTTTTCTAGTCATACATGATGTAGATAACAATCCACATATCTTCTTTCTTGTTTAGTTCTTCATTGGTAAAACAGCAGTCTAACCATATGCCTACTACACACTTCTCCATTATGATATAATTGACCCAGCAACTTTAATTCTTTGAAGACTATGGTATTCTATGATTCTCAGCCATATAGTATTGCCAGGGAATATTGATGGTAAAAAGCTGAGCCTTTGTTTCAGTGGGAAGCTTGGCCTCATCAAAAATACCACATAACTTCCCAAAGGAAGACTACTCTACTTTTGGGCACCTCTTCAATTTTTGATTCAGTTCATTGTCTGTCCACAATGTCTATGCAACTAACTATATATTAATGGACAAATGTTACAAGTTTTCTACTCAAACACTTATCATAGTCTGATAAATGTATATTCTTCATTTATTTAATTTTACATAGGTGAATTTGAAGTTGAATACTTTGTATAATTATGAATCTCATTTAGGAAGCTCTGAAGATTTCTCAAGATTGATGCAGTCAGCAAAATGTTATCTACAACCAGGAGCAAACAGAGGTCATTACCTTCCATAGTAGGAGTTATTGACCATTTTTGTATGTCACAGACTTTTTTTTAGCAATCTTATGAAGCCTGCATAGACCCTTTCTCAAAACAATTATTTTAAGAGCAGATAATAAAACATATGAGATTAATAGAACACCAAATATCTTCAAAATACTGTTATATATATATATATATATATATATATATATATATATATATATACATATATATATATTTAAAACACATAGTTTTTTACCCTAAGTCAACCTATCTATAGAGAATTCTTCCATCTGGAGTTTACAAGGGCATATTTCATGATAGTGGAAAATGTCTTTGGCAAGTGTATGTCTCTCTATTCTCCACCATTTTGTATTTCATTTTGTTCCATTGTTTTGAAATAGAAAAAAAGTGCGTCATCCACTACCTTTATATTACTGATGATTAGCCTTTCTATGCATAACTAGTAATTCTCAGAATTCAATCAGTCTGTTCCTGATATTGCACTTAAATGTTCTCTGGGGTGTTATCCTCTTTACCAGGGAAACCACAGGTTTGGGCAGGGGAAGGGAAAAGAATAATTTGAGGAAAGTAAGGTTTGACTACTTGCGCATCTTTTGAAAGAACCCATTAGTACCTATATCTTGTCAGGCAATACCAACTGACAACAAATTGGGTTTAGTAAAAATAGTAGATAAAAAGAGTGGTTAATTTTCCTTTTAATTATTCCCCAATGCAAAGATCGATACTTCCAACAGAAATGTACTTTGAGTAAAGGTATATAGTTGGAAATCTCAGAGGACCACTATTTTCAAAGAATCAAAGCTGCAGGTGACCCAAAGAGAGCCATGGAATGATTTATGGTAGATGTAGTCAGTAGCAACATATTTCCAATGATGAACTGTACTAAAGAATTGGTGCAAAAGATGCCCTATAGGAAAGATATAATCAGAAAAGAAGGTATGTAAGTCATGTGGCATGAGGAAAAGGATATTAGACAAATAGCACAAGTATGAAATTGAGCACAAGTATGAAACCACTGAAAAACAACAAAAACAACAGAAACTAGAGGAAATTCTACTGTATGTTGGGTAAATCTTCTTAGGACTATCTTTTGAAGAAAAGGAATGAGAATTGGGCAAATCAAGAAAGCCTGGTGAGGTCAGCCACAACTATTAAACCTCAAACGGATTAAAATACTGAAGTATTGAAGAAATACCTCTTTCATGGAGTTGCAAGAAGAAGGTCAGATAATGTGCAGAAAGTGTTTTTCAAACCTTAAAGTACACACCCACACAAACATATATATATATATATATATGTATATATATAATATATGTGTGTATACATATATATATAAAATATGCATATATAAGGAATAAAATATATCTACATTTATTTTATTCCTCTTTTACCTCTTATACTCAGAAGAACAATTTAATATTACTTGTATTTTTGTCTCTCATCTTTTGAATCCCCATTTCCCTACGTAACTACCAATCCCCTTTACCCAAGGAAAAGGGAATATGATTGGCAAAGAAATTCAAACAAAGGAAGGTTGTTTTCCTATGCTCTCAAAAACACAGTGCAGCAGTCTGAAAGTACTCAGAGATGAGCTCATTCTTCAAAAATACCAATAATGTAGGAATGGAGAATTGGAGAGGGCTGGAGATACAGGCTATGAGGCTCTGAGACAAGAAAAACTAGATTCAATTATGGGACAAAAAAGCAACTCTAGAAGTGAAGAAGGTGATTAATTGTACAAATAAGGTACTGGGCTGGAATTTTTCATATTGGTCTTCTCTATATGAGAATAAAACCATACATGTTAAGGAATTTTTTTTAAAACAATGGATATTCTGAAAATAAATGATTTGGTTAGTATGTGTGGGTGTGAATCAGGGAGTGGGAAATATATTTGAAAATATATATGTTCTAAGGTGCCTGATAGGGAAGAGTTTATCTTCCCTGACTTGGAGAATTCAAAAGCTATGCAATTTAAGAGCTAGAAGGGATCTCAGAGATCATCTGATCCAATCTGTACCTCAACAAATATTACAGCTACAAGTTTGCTGACAAGGTCTTTATCTGTAGACCTCCAGAGAATGGGAGCCAATTACCTCCCCAGTACAATTCATCTCTCACCTTTAATTTATCTAATTGTTAGGGAATGTTTCTTTTCATGCAGCCTAAATCTGTCTCTGCAATTTCTGTCCATTCAGAATTGTGCTGGTAAAAATTTAACAACTGCCTCTCCGAAAAAGCATAATATATTTTTAAGTTTAATCTGCATTAATAACATTTTTCCATCCCTTCATTAAGTCTAGACAATCACTCAAACAAGAAACTAAGATGGGATTTATACCATTTCTTGATTTCTGAGGCATAAAATTTTCACACTGATGATCCAAAAATCTGTCCTATTAATCCAATCTGACCTAACTCCAGCACATCTCTGCACCCATTGCTCTTGGTTTTGCCCTGTTAAGTCAAACAAAACAAATCTAATCATATTCTCATGTGATATGTTTTTAAAAAAATAAGACAGTGGTCATTTCACACCCTCTTTGTCTCCTCATCATCAAGTTAAAACTATGGAGTTTTTGACTGGAATTCTACAAAGTATGACCACATAGTTCCACATGGTTCAACAAAAATTTATTAAAATCTTATGCTGTGGAAGGCCCTATACTGGGCACTAGTTATAGATAGATACAGATATATGACTGATAGATACATGCATCCACACATTATTCTCTCTCTGTCTCTCTGTCTCCATCTCTCTGTCTCTCTCTCTCCCCCCACCCCCCAAAAACAAAGAGTTTTTGACCTAATTTGGGTGAAAAGAATTTTCAAAACAGAAATAAAGACAATAAGAAGGTAAAATGTGATAAATGCAATGAGAGAGGTTCTCAAACAAATACTATGAGACAGCCAAGAAAGAAGAGATCAGTTCTGACTGAGGAGCTCCGAAAAGGCTTCATGGAGTGAGTAGCACCTAAACTGGGACTTGGATAAAGGGGAAGGTGTTAACAGATGGGAATGAGCAAGACTATCAGTAGAGGCACCAAGCTGTGAAAGAGGGCCAGGGAAGAACTGGGGAAAAAGAGTTATATAATTTGAGTAAAGTATATAGGAGACCAAGAGAAACTAGTAGAAGATAAGACTGGAGAAGCTAGGCTGGAGACCGAGTGGGGACATTCTAGTAAGTGAGTGCGAAAAAAAGTGAGATGGCTATGAATTTAAAAAGGAGAAGAAATAAAAGAAATGGAAATTTATCTCACAAGATGACTAATAATTGCCTTCATTATTCCTTGGCTGTTTGTTAAATTGCATTCCTTAGGCATTTACAAATTATTGAAAGCTCTACTTTGCCATAAAAATATTCTTCTTTCAGAAGGTTCAAGAAGTTATCCAAGGTTATTTGGTATAATGAAAAAAGTATTGGATAGAATCAGAAATCTAGTTGCAAATGCTGATTCTGACATTTATTGTGACTTAAGGAAATTATTTAATGTTTCATAATCATAGTTTCTTCATGTGTAAAATGACAAAATAGATAGGGTCCATCCAGCATTGGTGGCCTTCCTGTGATTCTATGTGTCCCCAAAAAAAGAAGCCTATAAGGGAAAAGTTAAGTATTAAAATCATGTCCTTATTTCATAAAACAAAGATTTCAGTTCAGCCTTGAGAAAAGATGATTCCAGTAGATATGACCAAAAAGTGATAATCTAAGTCAGTCAGTTGATCAATAAATGAACATTTTTAAGTACCTATTATATTTTGGGTACTTTGCTAGGTACAAGGGATACAAAGAAAGGTTAAAGAAATTCAAAACCTAGTCCCTGCTCTCAAAAAGCTCTAGTCTAACAAGGAGACAACATAAAAAAAATCAACTATGTACAAACACAATATATACAAGATAAATTGGGAATAGTCTTAGAGGAAAGAAAGTACAATTACCTAGTTAGGATTGGGAAAGACTTTTGGAAAAAATGTGGGACTTTAGCTGAGGCTTGAATGAATCCCAAAACACCTGGAGACGGGGATAAGGGGGGAGAAGATATTAGGTATGAGGAATTGCCCTCAAAAACACTCAGGAGGTGGAGAGCTAGTGAGAGCAAGAGAAAGGAAGCCAGTATCATTGTATTATACTGTACGTAGAGGGGAGTAAAGTATCATAAAAATGAAACTCAGGAAGGGGCTAAGTTATGAACAGACTTTTAAAAATACAGTAAAGAATTTTATATTAAATTTTGTAAGTAATAGGGAGCCACTGGAGTTGTTTGAAAAAGGAAAGAGTGATATTGACAGACCTGAATTTTACGGTAAATCAATTTTATTGCTATATGGAGGATGGATTGAAGTGACAGACATTTAGATACATTGATATCAATGCATACAAATACCTCTATCAAAGTCCTACTCACATGTTTCATTGAGGGATGGAAGTAATTTTTGTGCCAGTGAAACACAAATTTGGCAGATTCTGATTAGCTGCAAAAGCTTTAAGTATATATTCTTTGCAAACTGTGTCTGATGGGCAAGAATCTGCCTTGGTAAATAGAATAAGACTCAGCAGCAGGTAAATTACCAGGTAATGAATTACTTGGCCATGGCAAGCAATGGAACAGACATAAATAAAAATGGTGTTCAGTTCTGTATGGTCTTCATATACTTGTGCAATGATTCTAGACGGAATGGTAGAAAGGGTGAAGGAAATTTGTCTGCATGTAGTAGATACTGAATAAATGCTTATCCCCTTCCCTTGACTACATACCCTTAATGTGAGTTCTATATTCAACAATTAACTAGTTGAAACACTTTTAAAAGAACTAATTTTTTTCTGTATAGCCAGTCTTTCTATAAATAAAATCAAATAATACACAAAAGTAATCAGGAATGGAAGAATTTGCTCAAAAGTTTCCTTGGAGAGGTGGCTAAAATAGTAGGCTCTTTCATAACACAAATCACAATTGCATGAGACATTGGTTAATGCCTTGAATAACTCATAATAACTGGAAGCAAATTGATGACTATAAGGGCCCAGTCAGTAATCTTTCAGTTTTTTAAACCACTTCCTGATGAAAAGGTTGAAGAACTTTAGAAATTTACTTAAGAATTTGACATCACCAAAAGAAATTACACTGACATTTTAATACACAGGAAAATTCTGGTTGCATATTTGGAAATCATTTCAGAATCATTGATATGTTTGAATTCAGACAACTAACTAAAGAACAAAGTTCGAAACCAATATTAAGTAAAGAGAAAGTATAAAATGTGAAAATACTGCATACAATTACCAGAGCTCCAATCTGACCTATTTAAGTAGACTGTTAATTTTGAAAAATGGGAACTTGATAAAAGTGAAAGGTTTGGAGTCATATTGTCATTTCTTAGATAGGTTAAATCAATATAAAATATTCACTACAAACAGGAAGGCAAAAGAATTCAGAAAGTGTCTCTGTCCACTTAACATTTCATCTAATAATCTTTAAAGTCTTTTCCAACTTTAAATCCTATAACCATATAATCCTGCGATTATGCAGTGAGAGATTTGGCAGATCACTTCCAATTTAGAGTAGAAATTCATTTTCAAAATATTAAGTAAAAATGTGAAAGAAAAATAATTATATATGTATATCAGTTTATGATTTTGAAATTCTTTAGATATATTATCTCATGTGATACTTACAACAACTTTGTAGGCAGGGATTCCAATTTTATCATCCCAGTTTATAAATAAGCGTACTGAAGCTCAGAGGTTAAATGATTTAGCCCATTGCACATCCTGAATCAAAAACAGCTACCCTCTTCTTATCAAGAAAAAGCTACTCTCTTCTTATCCATTGAAATGAAGGGGTGGGGGAAAAGGTGTGACATCTCCAGAGGACAGCCAGGATTGGTCTGCCATCCAAAGTCAGCAGGGAATGGAATCAAAACCAGATATTGCACCACAAATAAAAATTACAGAATCTGTTTGATGCAGTCATGGTTGTTTCAAAGAGAGTTTCCTTTTGGTTTCATAGCTGACTTTATCTAAATCTTCCTCAATACCTTTTGTCTTCAGGGACAATGAACTTCTATGGATAAGGGGGCATTACCTTGACAGGGGAGGACAAAATTGCCCCATCTGGGAAAAACAACTGACTCTTATTGTGGAGATTCAAACCCTTTCTTTGTTCACTTGACACACACTAGCTATGTGACATTGGGCAAGTCACTTAACCCCAACTGCCTCTTCCTGGGTCATCATGTCATCCTGATGAATATCTAGTCACTGGATTCAGGTGGCTCTGGAGAGGAAGTGAGGCTGGCGACCTGCATGGCCCTCCCTCACTCAAAACAAAGTCAAGTGCGAGTCATGTCATCATTTCTCTGATAGCATGGTCTTCTTCGACAATGAACGACAAACATATTTGCTTGTGATGTAGTTATGGGTGAAAATAGGAACAAAGGCATGTCAACCCTAGTGACATCCCTACATTTGATGAATTAATGGTAAAAAAAATGGAAAAAATAATAATATTAAAAAACTAGTGAAATATCAGTGAATTAGTGAGACAAGTTTTCCCAGAGAGCCCCTCATATTAAGGTGACTCACGTTAGAAAACATCTATCAAAGTTTTGAGAAGTAGAACATAAATATAGAAAACGAATAGTACAATGCAAGTTTAGCCTAGTTATAACTTATGCAAAAAACATAGCTCTGTCAATAAAGAGGGACAAGAATAAGACATATAAAATTGTGACAGAAAAATTGGAACAAGTGTCAATAAAACAAGGTAGAAATACATCAAACTGAGAAAGAAGTAAGGGAGTTTTTGTTGTTGTGGAGTCATTTCAGTCATGTTTGACTCTGTGACCCAATTTGGGGTTCTACATCTAACTTTACAAATAAGGAAACTGAGGTAAATATGATTAAGTTACTTCCCCAGGGTCACACACCTAGCAAGTGTCTGAGGACAGATTTGGACTCAGAAGCTGAGTCTCCCTGATCTCATTACTTTATCCACTGCACCATCTATCTGCCCTATGTAAGAAAGTAGTGGTAATGACTGTGTTGAAGGGACAGAAGTGGAGAACGAACCAATTGAAATTCTTGGCTGATGCTTTAGGAAAAAATACTAAAAAGTAAGTAGGAAATGGAAGATGAGATTAACTGGGCTGTGGTGCCAGTTTTCATGATATTCCCTTTATGTGCTTTCCAACAGTAGGACATATAATTCTGATCATATAGCCTTGTTGGTTTGTTTGTTTTAGAAAGTCTTTTATAGAAATGAGAGAGATAGGCTTGGTGTCAGGAAGACCTGGGATTAATTCCCTCTTTGAGAAAGACCAGCTGTGTGACCATGGGAAAGGTTTTTAACCTCTCATTGTTCTAGACAACTCCTTAAGACAATTTCCAGTCCTGCAATGGCAGGGAGAATTTCCTCAATAGGGAGTTCCTTGTGCAAAAGATGTCAAAAGATGTCAAAAATCCAGTCCTTTTTCCCTTTAAGAAATAGGGCAAAATTAAATAAAGCACATAGCAATGCCAATCAGTTGACATGTCCCCATTTCATGGGCTCTCCAAACTAAAAATATCTTGGGCATTGTTGCTCAATAGTTAGAGGACTGTACTCAGAATTAGGAAGTCCCAGATTAAAATTTCACTTCAATTCCTTGGTAGCCATATGACTCTGGTCAAGTCACTTAAATGCTATGTTTTCTCATTTGCAAAATGGGTAGAATGGCAATAACACCTACCTCACAGAATTGGTGTGAAGATCAAATGACCTAGCACATGTAAAATGCTTCGCAAACTTTAAATAATTATGTAACTGTTAATTGTTATTTGATAACCAAGCCTTACCTGGCAAGGTTTCAAATGAGGGCTCCATCTTGGCCACATCACCTGAAAATATTCCAATTTTCAAAGTCCCTATTGAAATGTGTTAGCCAGAGTTGAACATTATATTCCAGATGTGGTCAAACCAACAAAAAATGCTGGGTGACAATGGTTTCTTTTGTTCTGAGAGATATGCTTTAATACAATTTATGGTCACATTAGCATTTTGAGTTCACATCACACTGTTAACTTAAGCTGTCAGTCCAATAATATCCTTAAGTCTTTAAATATAAACTTCTGTTAGGTTTGTCTTTCTTATCCAATACTTGTGCATTGAATTATTCGAATCAAAGTCCTGGATTTTCCCTGTCATTCATTTGATTCATTCAACAAACATTTATTTATTAAGCACCTACTATGTGCCAAGAATTGGAATGCATATATACACACACAAAAGCATCTATATACATGACACATATATGCTATATGTGTGTGCTTTCTCTGTGTGTTTGTGTTTTCTATACTATATATATATATATATATATATATATATTGTAGAGGCTCTGCAAATAGACAATGAACTGAGTTCAAGTTAAATAGAAGGACGAGAGCAAGCTAGAAAATTGTACAGTCCTTGAAATGATTTCAAACTCTTCCCTGACACCAAAATCCATCCCTTTAAAATCAGTAGTCTCTTGATGATAGTGTGGGACTGCCAAATAGCGAATACCCCAATCTCCAAAGAACAAAATAATTTTAAGGAACCCAAAGGTCAATATAGATTATTGCCTGATTATTGCACTTTTACAAATAATAAAACTCAGTTTCAGAGATATAAAATAAGTTAACTCAAAAAACCTAAGTAATCCAAATCCAGGGGTCCTTACTCTGTCTAGTATTTCTTTCCTTAATTTATGCTCCTACCTTTGTATTGTCTAGAAATTTGATATGTATGATCCGTGTCTTCATTCAATAAAATTCCACAAATATTTATTCAGTAACTATTGTATCAGTTCAAGGTTCAGGCATTGGGAAAAGAACAAAGGCAATGATAGTGGCAGTGAAGGCACTGTGAGATAAGTGTTTTTGAGGTGAATTTTTATTGTTGATGCCCTTTAAAAAATTCAGAGGTGGGAAGAGCAAAACGTGTCAGAAAATAGAATCAATCCCTGGAAGAAGTTGCTGGATTGTATTATTTCCTCCTCTGCTATAATCAACATAGCCCATTCATATCATTACCTTCATTTTCTTCCTAATGAACATGTGACAGGAAGAAAACCCTTAAGAAGCTGTTTTCTCTACAAGAGCCCTTGTATGAAGCCAAGGCTACTTATCCCTGGTTATTCTGGATACTTAAGGGATGTGAAGTACAAGGAAAAAGAGAAGGAGTTTTTGTAACATATGTGTGTAAAAAAAAAAACTGGCACAGAATGGGATGGTATATAAATCATGACTACAGAAGTTTGAGGATTATGACTAAGCAACCAGTGTGAGCTCCCTTCTCTACCCTGATTTTTCACCCTGTGCTGGCTTTTTAAAGTACAGAACAGGGCCTTGATGAAAGAAAACCAAAGAAGCGTATTGTTCTCCTACTCTCTCCTGAGGGACCGATGATCTCTTAATTGCTAAATCGAATGGCCTTGTCTCAATCCACATCATTCTTGTCCTCTTTTCAACCTTGGATACTGTTGAACACCTTAACTTCTGCTTTCTAAGTTTTCTTATCATTTCTTTTTTCTGCTTCTCCTCCTACCTGTCTGACGGTTCTTTCTCTGTGTCCTTTGCTGGATCTTTACCCACATCACACTTACTAACAATATGAGTGTCCTCCAAGATTCTGCCCTGGGCTTCTCTTCTCCCTCTTTATTATTTCACTTGGTGATCTTGTCATGGATTCAATTATCTCTATGCTGATGATTCTTGATCTACTAATTCAGCACTTACCTCTTTTCTAATATGTCAGTTTTTACTTCTAAATATGTATTTGACATCTCAAACCATATATGCTATAAACACATCTAAAGCATATAAACATCTAAAATTCAACAAGTGTAAAGCCAAAGTCATTATTTTTCTACACAAATGCTCCCCTTTTCCTAATTTCTCTGTTTACTGTCTAGGGTATCACTACCCTTCCAATCACCCAGGCTCACAATGCATGTGTCATCTTCAACTCCACAATATTTGTCTCCAATCATATTCATTCTGCTGCCAAGGCCTGACAATTTAACTTTCATAACATCTCTTGCACAAGCCTCTTCTCACCTCTGACACTGCCAACACCCTAGCACAGGAGGTCCTCATTGCCTCACTCTTAGACTATTACAGTAGGATGATGGTTCATTTCCCTGCCTCCACTCTCTTCCCTCTGTAATTCATTCTCCATTCAGTTGTAAAATTGATCTTCCTAAAGCACAGGTCTCACAATGTCACACGTTAGATTGTAAACCTCGGTGACTAGAAGTATGACAGTACCCTCAACAAAGGAGAAAGAGCATATGGGTGAAAATAAATTGTAGTTTGGATATATTGAATTTGAGATGTAAATGAAATGTCCAATTTTAAACATCTTAAAGACAGTTGGTTATATGAGAATGTATAGCACCAATGTGATACCCACAGTAGCCACTATGGATATGCAGGCATATTTCTAGGGTAAATTCATAAAACACAAACTCTATTCCTCAAAGACAAAGCCAAAATATTTATTCAGATATCAGAAAGCCAATTTCACCATGGGAATAAGGAAGTTTGCACACATTACCAATAAAAGGAGGACTGCCATTCCTGAGCCTTCTTTCTGTCAAGCCTCCCCAAAAACAAACTCCCTTAGGCAAAATGGCCCTCTCTCACCCAGGCTAGCTGCTCTGCTCTGCCTGCTGCCCCCCTCTCAGCTCCATCTCACTCCCTCTCAGCTGCACCCTTCTTGCTCCACCTGTGGCAATGGTAATTTAAAATGGAGAAATATTTCTCCTTCATTAATAGGCCCATATGACCTTCCTGGGTTACATGAGTCTGAGTCACATGAAGCTCTTTGTGGGAGGAGTTTGCTGAATAGGTGGGACTAGAAGGGTAGAAGAGGAAGAGGTAGAGCTAGAGCAGAGCTGAGAGGAAATTTGTCTTGAGAGCTGTCAGAGCTAGGAAAGATGCAAGTAAACAGGCTCCTGGGTAGCATATGTGAACAAGCTTGTTTGTGATTTGATAAAGGGAACCTGCTTGTGATTTGATTTGTTTAATGGACCTGGTTTGTGGGAAGCCTAGCAGGGGGAATTCTTGGGGATGGTGTTGTTCTCTGCATTGTTATTGTGTATAGATTATTGTAATTGTGGATTTGACTTTCTAGTGTGTGAATAAATGTTTTGGTTCTGGCTTCCATGTGGAGAGTCTAGTATTTCGTGATTCAGAATTGTACCACAACATTCATGGCCATAGTAGGCACTGTGAATATCATGTTGGCACTGCACCCAATTGGCAAGCTCCTCCTACCATTGGCTCCAGGTGACTGAAGCTGTGGGCTGGGCTAAAGCTCAAAGTAAGCCACATGAGCCTATTAAGTGGTAGGGAAGATCTTCAAATTCCCTTACAATTACATTTGGCCCCAAGATCATTCATGTCTATTAATAGGTTAATGGGAGTTTAGGAGTAACTGGTATGAACATTACTTCATGACAATATAAAAGAGATAACAGGGACAACACAAAATAAGCACATAAAATAACATCTCATGTGGGGACTTGAGCACAAGTAACCCATCATTCCCCCCTCAAATGAACGGGAACTAAAATCCCTTGGGCAAGTGGTGAAGGTCTCTTCTTCAATAACTACTTCTTGCTAAGATTGGATATAGAGCTGTCCCTGCCTCACAAGGTCCCATTCAAGGGGCATTTCTTTAGCTGTATCTATAGTTTGGTCAATGCCAGGTCCAGGGGTGATGTATTGTAACCTTGGACAGAAGATGACATACAGCTTAAGCAGTCAGTCATCTACAAGTGTTAGATAAAAATCTAACAAAGACATCAAACAAACAAAAGCCTAAAAGAATAAGGAGACAATAACCTGAAGCAGGGTAAATGTAGCATCAGTCATACTTCTGGAGTCCATGAACCCACTGGAACTGCACTAATTCTTGTCTTCCTTACTGCAGTTTCCATATATAAGAAAGGCCTCAGTCCCAGGATCTACCAATGCCCTAGTTACAATAGTTGATCCATTTTTCCACTATATGGTTAAATTGATGAGGTCTAAAATCTCATCTTTGCTTTTCTTTCATCTGAGCTGGGGCATGAAAAATTTCCTATTCTCCATGAAGGTGTGACAAACTTGGATACAATGATTCAGGAGGATCTGTAAGGGTAGTTCTCACTTCTCTAGTCCAATACTGAATCTTTTTTCTCAGTACATCTTACGTAGTTTGTTAGTTGGAATATCATCTATTCTTCCAAAATCTATCCCTGTTCTTAATAAAGCAGTAAATATTTCTGTCCTTGTTAGTCTGTTCTGACTTTGAAACCACTGGCTATTTGCTCTTCTCTCTTGAGGAAATTTACCTTTTCCCCATTCCCCTAAGTCACTTAACTATGAAGTCTTATCCAGCCCCTCTGAAAGAGAGTGCCCTATTTCCCCAATTAGTAGAGTCAGAATGTGGTGCTATTAAGCAGGAGGAGCAGTTTTCATCACTATGGGAAACTATTAAGAGAGTACATTTGCATCTCCAGTCATTATTGTGGTTTTCACTACCTCTTCTTTTAACTTTCTCATACAGTCTCTAAGTAAATCCTAGCATCTATCTCTACTAGGCCACATAGACTCAGTGGGATACTGTTTATTGCATTGTCCCACAGCTAAAGCTAACAGATTAGTTCCATTGGTACTTCCTTGAATACGGTCATTCTTAAAAGATTGTTGTGTAAAAGGATTTTGACTAATACCTATGAATTTTGAACAATCTATGTTATCTATCCATACTCTTCCAGCCCCTTCATCATTGATTCTCACCATCCAGGATACTAATGATTCTCCCATTTTTTGGGTGAATCCACTAAAAATATCAGTGACCTCCTGTTGAGTAAAATTCTCAGTTACTTCCTTAAACACTGTGTGGCTTCCTTGGTTCTCCTGCTTTCTTCATAATATTGGATGAGTGCCCACATTTCTAGAAGCTTCTTCATCTACATTTGATTCATTTTCTTCCCAAGAGTCTTCTTCCCAAATGTCTGGAGCTCAGTCAGGTCCCACAGATGCAAGGGTTGCATTTGCTTTTCTGTTGTTAACTTTCCCCTTCTTTATTTTTCTGAGCCACTCTCACAACTGTCTTTTCTGTTTCCACCTGATAATTTTTACCTTGTTTTTCTTAAGGAAAGTTCAGACACTATAGCATAGAAAACTTCTTGTGCAAATCAACTAAATCCTTTTTCAGCTGAATGTTTTCCTGCAGCAGTTTGTGTCTACTTTTATATATAATACGATAGCTTTTTAGCAATGCCCATCCTCTTCTACATATTCCTGCCATTTCTTTCCCTAGCTCTGTTGTTATTCCTTGCAAACATCTTTCTAAATCTCTGGGTTCTCCTTTCTGTAGCCCCAGTTCATAGTTTTCACAAAGTCCTACACTTTTAACCCATTCTCTCACCAGGGAGGAATAAGGTAAATACTCCCATCCTGGGATATTCATTTCCTTCCCTAAAGCCTTCCTGTCTCCAAGTAGAGGTTTTATATTTCAGGATCCCATCCTTGTCACTGTTTATAGCACCAATGTTATACCCACATCAGCTGCTGTAGATATGCAGGCATATTTCCAGGGTAAATTCACAAAATATAAACTCTCCTCCTCAAAGAAGAAATAAAAATATTTATTCAGATACCAAAACTCCAATTCCACCATGGGAACAAGGAAGTTTGTACACATTACCAACAGAGGGAGGACCGCCATCCCCAAGCCTTCCCTCTGTCAGACCTCCCCACAAACAAGCTCCTTTATGCAAAATGCCCCTCTTTCATCCAGGCTAGCAGCTCTGCCTTTCTCTGCCTCCTCTCTCTCTCTCTCTCAACTCCACCTTACTCTCTCTTCCTGCTGAACCCTACCTGCTCCACACATTCAGCAAGCTCCTCCCACCATTGGCTCCATATGAGTCAAGCTATAGGCTGGGCTAAAGATCAAAGCAGTTCACATAGACCTATTAAGGGGCAGGGAACACCTCCAAATTCCCTCAACATTACAGATTTTCATACAGGAGAGAAATTATGGTAGGGTATATGGATCTGGAAATTATTTACATAGGATGATAAATAAACCTGCAGTAGCTGATGAGATGACCAATTGAGATAGCATAGAAGTAGAAGAGGGTTTAGGGAAGATCCTTGAGTGGAATCTAAAGTTAGTGGGCATGACCTGAATGAATCATGAAAAATGTATTATAAGAGAAAGAAAATGGAGATGGGAAGAACCAGCAGGAGGTTATTACAATATTTTAGTTGGCTGCTAATGACTAGCTCTATTTGGTTAGTGGCAGTGAGAATAGCGTGGATGTGAAAAATTATAGGAATCTGGAAATCATAGCACTTGATAACTGATAGAGAAGGGAAACAGGACAGAAAAGAAACAGATCATAATGCCAATATCAAGATTTCAATTAAACGGTATCACAGTGAGATAGGCAGCTATAGACCTCTGTAGAAATCCACAGACCTGAAGAAAATCTGACAGTCTTTGTGAATTAACCCTTCCAACCCTGAAGTTCTGAGATAGGAAAGATGGTGTAGTAGATGGCAAGTAGGTACATATCTGGTAATACATGAACCTGAGGACTACTAAATAATCTTTTTATTATTGACTCTTTTTCTCACTTCTCAGATGGCAATCACAAACCTTTGTTCTGAACAAATTTAGGCTTTCCAATCCTTAAAAATGAAAAGAAAACTTTTCTCCTTAAACATTTATTTTGGGGTGGAAAGTTCTTTACTTATAGTCAGTGTTTATACTTTGTTTTCCCTTAACCCTTTGCAATCTGGGTTCTGTCTCCACTAGTTTTCTGAAACTCCTCCTTCCAAGGTTCAAATAATCTCATAAAATATAAATGGAGAATGGATATTGGTTTAATCTCAATCAATCCCTTATGATTTTTCTCCCACATTTCTCTTTTTATGCTTCTCTAGAGTCTTATATTTGAAAGTCAAAACTTCTCTTCAGCTCTGATCTTTTCATCAAGAATGATACGAAGTCTTCTGTTTCATTAAATATACATTTTTCTCCCCTGAAGGATTATATTTAGTTTTGCTGGGTAGGTGATTTTTGGTTGTAAACCTAGCTCTTTTGAATGATGGATTATCATATTTCAAGCCCTGTGAATTTCTAATGTAGAAGTTGCTATATCTTGTGTTATCATCTCTGTGGCTCTATGATATTTAAATAGGTCTTTATGCCTGCTTCCAATATTTTCTCTGGCCCAGGAGCCCTGGAATTTAGCTATAATATTGTTGGGAATTTTTATTTTGATATCTCCTTCAGAAGGTGATCAGTGGATTCTTTCAATTTCTATTTTACCCTCTGATTCTACAATATCAGTGAAGTTTTCCTTTATAATATCTTGAAAGATAGTGCCTAGGGTCTTTTAAAAATCATGGTTTTTAAGATGTCTAAGAATTTTTAAATTGTCTTCCTCCATATATTTTCCAGGTCAGCTGTTTTTTTTTGGTTTTTTATTTTCTTTACCTAATGAGATACTTCACATTTTCTTCTATTTTTTCAATCTTCTGATTTTATTTTGTTTCTTGATGACTCATGAAGTCGTTAATTTTCACTTGCTCAACTCTAATGTTTGAAGAATTATGTTTTTCAGTAAGATTTTGTACCTACTTTTCCATTTGACCAATTCTAATTTTTGAGGAGTTCTTCTATTTGGTGGATTTTTATACCTCTTTTAGTATTTGGCTCATTTAGTCTTTTAAGGTGTTATTTTGTTGTCTTATTTTATGCCTCTTTAACAAAGGTGTTAATTCATTTTTGGCATTTCTTTTGTATCACTCTTTCTTTTCCCAATTTTTCCTCTACCTCTTTTATTTCATTTTTAAAATCTTTTTTGAACATTTCTAGGAATTCTTTTTGTACCTGAAACCAATTCATAGTTTTCTTCGAGGCTTTGGATAAAATAGTTTTGAATTCGTTGTGTTCTTCTGACTTTGTGTTTTGATCTTCCCTGTCACCATAATCACTTTCTATGGTCGTTTTATTCTTGTTATTTGCTCAGTTTTCCAGACTATTTCTTGACTTTGAACTTTACATTAAAGTCAGCCTGTGTTCTTGGGATGGAGGGAGAACTGTCCCAAATTTTAGATTTTTTAGTGCAAATGTTTTCAGAGTAAATTCTTGTGGTCTATAAGTTTTCAATTCTTCCAAGGTGGTATGTTTTAAGGAGAAACATGTTTACTACTCTCCTGGCTGTGCTCTGGTTTTTGCACAATCATAAGCACTCTTTTCCAGTCTGGAATTGTGACTGGGATCACATTCTTCCCTGTGGTAACAAGCTCTGGTATCTTTCTCATTCTGGAATTGTGAATCAGGATATCAACCCCAATCTCCATGTGGGCAGTTAAACAGAGTTCTATACCCAAGTGCCTGCAAAGGAACTCCTAATCTTCTGATCAGTTGTCTGATTCCTTTATCATCTTTGTGCTGAGAACTTCAGAAGCCACTGCTGCTGCTTCAGTTGCCCATAAGACCTGCTGCTGGCTTTCCAGGATATGGCCTGTCCTCTGCTCTTATCCTTCTAAGTTGTTTTTCTGTAGAAAATTATTTCACCCTATCTTGTGTTGGTTCTGCTTCTCCAGAATTAGTTTTAAAGTGTTATAAGTTTTGAGGTTATTTTGAGGAGGGTATTTGGGAGAGCTCTTGGAGAACAGTACCTTTTCCTTACAACCTTGGTTCTCTAGTAGTTTTTAAAATTGATTTATTTTTAGTTTTCAACATTTATTTCCACAAGATTTTGAGTTTCATATTTTCTCCCCATCTCTCTCCTTCCCCCACCCTAATATGGCATGTATTCTGATTACCCCTTCCAGCAGTCTGCCCTCACTTTTATCACACACCCCCCACATGTCCCCTTCCTCCTTACTTTCTTGTAGGGCAATATAGATTTTTATACCCCATTGCCTATATATCTTATTTCCCAGTTACATGAAAAATAATTTTTAACATTTGTTTTTAAAACTTTGAGTTCCAAATTCCCTTCCTTTTCCCCTACCCACCCACCCTCAGTGACAATGCAAGCAATCCAATATAGGTTATACATGTGTAGTTATGCAAAACACTTCCATAATAATCATATCGTAAAAGACTAACTATATTTCCTTCCATCCTGTCCCACTTCCCACTTATTCTATTTTCAACTTTGACCCTGTCCCTTTTCAAAAGTGTTTCTGACTACCCCCTGCCCCAGTCTTCCCTTCCTTCTATCATCCCTTCCATCCCCTTAACCCTTACTTTCCTGTATGGTAAGATATTCAGTTTTGTATGTTATTCTCTCCTTAAGCCAAATCCAATGAGATTAAGGTTCACTTACTCCTTCTCACCTTCCCCCTCTTCCCCTCCATTGTGAAACCTTTTTCTGACTCTTTTATGTGAGATAATTTATACCATTCTATCTTTCCTTTACTCCTTCTCCCAATATACTCCACTCTTACCCCTTAATTTTATTTTTTAAATATCATTGCTTCATCTTCAACTCACCCTGTGCCATCTATCTATCTATCTATCTATCTATCTATCTATCTATCTACCCATCTGTGACTGTCTGTCTCTGTCTATATGTCTATCTATCTGTCTATCTACATATATATGTTTCCTCTAACTACCCTAATACTAAACAAGGTCTCATGAGTCACAAATACCTTTTCATGTAAGACTGTAAACAGTTCAACTTTAATAAGTGCCTTATGATTTCTCTTTTCTGATTACATTTTCATGATTCTCTTCATTCTTATATCTGAAAGTCAAATTTTCTATTCAGATCTGGTCTTTTCAGCAAAAATGCTTGAAAGTCCACTATTTCACTGAAATTCCATTTTTTCCTCTGAAGTATTATACTCAGTTTTGCTGGGTAAGTGATTCTTGGTTTTAATCCTAGCTCCTCTAAACTCTGGAACATCATATTCTAAGCCCTTCAATCCCTTAATGTAGAAACTGCTAGATCTTGTGCTGTCCTGATTGCATTTCCACAATATTCAAATTGTTTCTTTCTGGCTGCTTGCAATATTTTTCTCCTTGACCTGGGAACACTGGAATTTTGCACAATTGGAATATTCCTAGGAGTTCTCCTTTTAGGATGTCTTTCCAGATGTAATCAGTGGGTTCTTTTCTTTTTTTTACCCTCTGGTTCTAGAATAGGGCAGTTTCCCTTGAAAATTTCTTGAAAGATGATGTCTAGGATCTTTTTTTTTTATCATGGCTTTCATATAGTCCAATAATTTTAAAATTATTTCTCCTGGATCTATTTTCCTGTTTTTTTGAAAGAGATATTTCACATTGTCTTCTATTTTTTCCATTCTTTTGTTCTGTTTTATAATTCCTTGATTTCTCAAAAAATCATTAGCTTCCATTTGTTTCATTCTAATTTTGAAGGAATTATTTTCATCAGTGAGCATTTGGACCTTCTTTTCCATTTGGCAAATCCTGATTTTTAAGGCATTCTTCTCATTGGCTTTTTGGACCGTTTCTGTCATTTAGGTTAGTCTATTTTTTTAAGGTGTTATTTTCTTCAATATTTTTTAGGATGGTCTCCTTTAACAAGCTGTTGACTCATTTTTCATGACTTTCTTGTATCACTCTCATTTCTCTTCCCAATTTTCCTCTACTTTTCTTACTTGATTTTCAAAATCCTTTTGGAGCAAGTCTTCCATGGCCTGAGACCAATTCATATTTTTTTTCTTGGAGGCTTTTGATATAGAGCTTTGACTTTATTGTCTTCTTCTGGTTATATGTTTCATATTCCTCATCACCAAAGTGAGATTCTATAGTCTGAGGGTATTTTTAATCCTGTTTGCTCATATTCCCAGTGAAATAATTGACTATTTAAGTCTTTAGTAAGTTAGTAGGACTCTGTTTCCACTGTGGGTGGGGTTCGGAGTGTGTGTACTGTCTCAGGCTTTAGGGATTTTGTATCAGCCACTCAATCCTCCAGTATCTGTGGGCCTAGAGCTCTGAAAGCAGTCACTGCTACCACTACTTCTGCTGCTGCTGCCACCACTACTGCTGGTCACCTCCTCTTCCTCCCTGAGGCTGAGGCCATACCCCAGCCATACCAGATCCCACAAAGTTTTCCCACTGACCTTCTATGTTGTCTTTGGCATTTGTGGATTGAGAAATCTGCAAACTGCCAAAGCTGACATTGATTAAGTCCCCTGAGACCTGCTCTGACCCTGTCTGTGCTGGCAAAGCCCATGCTAGACTGCACTACACTCTCTGCCTAGTGCAACAGATGTTTCCTGTCAAACTTCCATGCTGTCTTGGGCTAGAGATTTGTTTCACCCCATCATTTTGTGCATTCTGTAGCTCTAGAATTTGTTTAGAGTAATTTTTTACAGATATTTTAAAAGGTTTGGTGGGAGAGCCCAAGCAAGTCCTTTCTTTCACTCTGACATCTTGGCTCCACTCCCCCCTACCCCAATAATTTTTTTTAAAAATGCTTATTAACTTTAATTGAATTGAATTGAACATGTCCTTCCTACTTATTCATCATTCAGTGATGTCTGATTCTTTGTGATGCTATGGACTATAGATGTCTATGGGGTTTTCTTGGCAAGGACACTGGAATAGTTTACCCATTCCTTCTCCAGTGGATTCTTTTATCAGGCAATTAGAAATCAAGTGACTTGCCTAGGGTCACACAAATGAGAAGTATCTGAGGCTGAATTTGAACTCAGGTCTTTCTTCCTAACTGTTGTTCCAGTACTCTATCCACCAAGTGACAGCTGCCTCTGTTCTAGTTTTAGGGATGCCTATAAAGGCATTATAAGTAATTCATCAAAAATTGCAAGTTTACTTTTTTACCTACATTCTTTGTAATAGTATATATCCACCTAAAGTTATACGTACTATTTAGACTTGGATCCTTTTCTTCTTATTTCATCTTGTGAATTAATGGGCACCTCTTCTTCTATTCTCTTTGTATATCATTTTGTCCTTCACAATATTTGGTTTTACTGCCTTTTCTGGGCATTTTTTCTCCATCTACTTGTATTTTCACTTAAACCCTCTTATGATTACTTAGTCTTAGAATAATCCATTACAAAAGACCATTGAAGTCATTCAGCCAAAATTATTGGGAGTGGATACTGCTGGAGGTGGATAAGTGGTAAAGCTACAGTTACAAAGAAAGTGTTTATGGAGACATTAAAAAGAAAAGGGGAGAGAGAGAGCAAGAAACAGCAATCTTGGTGATAAAACTTCCCCAAAATAGTGAAAAATGTGGAAACTTGTAAAATATACAAAAGAACTAGGAAAAAAACTAGTCAGAAGGATAAAACATGAAAAAAGAAAAACAATTAAAATTTTAAAGTACTGCTGCTATGAAAGATTGGTATATACTAAATTAGTATTGTGAAAAGTATACTCAATGTGATCTCAAAGGTTCAAATCTCAGTTTTCTAATTACTTTGTGACCTTGGACAATTCACTACTCTTCTTTGAGTCTCAGTTGCCTTATCTGTAAAATGAAAAGACTCAATTCCAATGAATTTAACAAGCATTTATTATCTGCAAATAGTATACAAGGTGCTCAGAATACACATGCAATAATGAAATTACCTACTCTCAAGAAGATCAAACTCCACGAGAAATAAACAAATCAAACAATGATAGATAAAAATATATTGAAAGTAATGTCAGGAGTTGGACAGAGGTCACTCACAAATGGAGTACCATGAATGGCCTCAGATAAGAGGTAGCATTTGACGTGATCCTTTAAGGGATGAAAGAATTTCAAAAAGACATGAGGAGAGAGAATATTCTAAAAATTGGGAACAAGTCTGTAGAAAAGATGGAATAATACCATATGAGAAAAACCAAGCAGGCAAATTTGACTAGAATGCAGAAAGCATGATGGGAAGTAATGTAAAATCAGTCTTATAAGAGATATCAGAGTTATGTTGTGAGAGGCCTCACAACCAAAAAGGAAAGGAATTTATATTCTATCTTAGAAGCAATAGGAAGCCATACCAAGAATGGTGCTTGAGCAGGTAAATAGCATGGGCAGACTTGTCATTGAAGAATAGGTATTTGACAATTGTGTGAAGGATGGATTAGAGAAGGGAGGTACTTGAAAGAGGGAGAACCATTAGAAGGCTATTACAATCGTTTCAGAGAGAGATAATGACAGTCAGAACCAGGACTGCAATCACATTAATGGGGAAGGTGAAATACATCTATGAGAGACATATTTTGGAAGTTGAATCAAACCAGCTTGATAACTGATTGTATATGAAGAGGGAAAGACAGGGGAAAGATTTGAGGGTGACTCTGAGCTTATCCATGTGGGGAACTGGAAAGATAATGGTGCCCATGACTGAAATAAGGAAGTTAGAAAAGGAATGGGTTGGGGTAAGGGAAGAGAGGAAAATATAATGACATATTTTAGACACAATAGTTGGAAATTCCTTACACAAATCCAGTCAGTGTTTTACTTCTGATAAGAAATTGATGATATAGGCCTGGAAATAAGGAAAGGAATGAGCAATAGGTAAGTTGATTTAGGAGTCTTCTATATAGAGATGATAATTGAACCGTTGGAAGTTAATGAAATCACAAGAGATAAAATATAGAAAGAGAAAAGAGGGCCTAGCACAGAGATCTGGATTATATAAAACTAACAGGCCAGGACAAGGGCCTCCTCCTTACCATGGAAATTCACTTCATCCCTGGTCTTCCCACACTGGAAGTATACTCTACGCCAATGGCTCCTTCATCTGATCAATCTGTTCTTCTTAGAACTTCAACGTTAAGGAAAATTCTCCAGTAATCCAAATCTTAGCTAAGAGAAAACATACAACAATGGTAGACGATCAAAAGGGAAAGCATATATGCTCACAAGGGAAACAATTAGTAGTAAGAGCCACAGTTTTAGCAAGGACACCGCAGAGAAGCCATCAGAATGGTGGATAAGCACCAGAAAAAGCAATGTTAGAAAGTAATGGCAATTCAAAGAAAAGAGCTGATTTAAAGGGGAAAAAATACCTGGCAAAATAGGAATCCTCTAGCAATGTGATGAAGTAGATAAAATAGATGAAGCACCTAACGTGTAGGGTTTTTGTGAGAATCAAATGAGATGTTTTTAAAGAATCAAGCACAGTTCAGGAACATAGTAAGCCTACATAAATGTTAGCCAGTAGTAGTAGTAGTAGTAGTAGCAATAGTAGTGGTAGTAGTAGGAAGAGTAGTAGTAGCATCAAAGAATTCTTCAAGCTTTCCTCCAATAACAGTGGAGCCACTACAGTACAATAATGGTTCAGAATATCAAATAATTAAAGTATTTTAACTTATAAAATAAAGACAGAGTACTTAAGGAGTCTATTACCAAATTTAACTAGAAAATGTAAATTTTAGAGCAAAAGACAGACCCACAACTGTAGGTTATTTTAAACAGGAGACAACAGGATCAGAATGCAAAAATGTAGATGCAAAAGAAAAATGTAATCAAAGACAAAAACAAACCAGGATCAGAAGATGACAAGAGCTTTACAAAGCAGAATATTGCTTTATCCATTTTGAATATAGGGTAGAAAAAGAAATTTGAGGAATGATCGATTTTTGAGAAAAGCAAAACGAAAACCTCAATGCCATTTATCTAGTATTAAGATGTTTTTTTGAGATCAATTCTTGTAAGGTAGACACTTAGAAAGGAATCAAAGGATATATAGTCATATTGAGATGGAGTGAGTCATTGTTGCTATAAGGATGAGAATCTGTTGAGCCAAACTTGTCTTTATATCTCTGTATGGAAAGCGTATTTTTGATAACATTTTAAGAATCTTCACTACCTTCAAAGCTGCCAAGCCTATGAATTTTCTGAAGATTGTAAACATTCTATCATCTACATACACACATACATATGTACATACATACATACATCTACAAACACATGCCCATGTATGTACATGTGTATGTGTATATGTTTGTATGTATGTGTATACCTTCCTTACTACATTCAATTGCACTAGTGTCCTTGTTTCACCTCTTCTTAACTAAAGGAGTGAGAGACAAATGCCAGTCTATCTGGCCTGAACTGACTGGAGGGAAAGGAAAAAAGTCCATTCCATTGCTTCTCCACACTGATCCCCTTGACTGAGCTGCTTAAGACCAAGAGAGAACTCCACCCTAAGATGAAACCCTTAGGGATGTTAATAACCATCTGAGTTGAAACCCCTCACCTCTGAGGTTTGATCCATGCTCTTTCCATCTCAATGTTTCTTAATTACTGGCTGTAATCTTTCAGACTCTGTTCTCTACCCCAGCCCACCACTGGCCCTTATTTCCAACCCCCACTATATCCCACTCTTATGCTGTGCCTACTGTTTTGCTGTCTGGAATGCTTGCAAACTTGTTTTCATCTAAATCATTTCCTTTCCCACTCTTTGTATCTTCTGGCTCTCACTGAGACCTGGATCCCTTTACATGACACAGCATACATTTTTAACAATAGCTACATTTTAACTCATCAGCTCACTGGAGATCTCTTTCAAGTGGGGAGATGGAAAGCTTCTAGTTCCCCACTGGCACTTTCAACTTCACCCACTAAGATCATTGCATAATACCTCTCCTCCTTTGAGGGTCATTTGATTGTTACCTACTATTCAATCAAAATTCTGGCAGCTCTTGTCTACTGACCTTCAGGATGGTTTCCATCTTTGCTCAATGAGTTTAGTGTCTGGCTCATAGCCTTTCTCTTTCCTCCAACTCATACCCTCTTACCATGCTACATACATACATATTGGTATTTCCTCAAAGACGCTAACCTCACAGTTCCTCAACTTACTCATTTCCCATAACTTACTCTTCCATCCCACTGCGTCACCCAAAATCATACTCTTGATTTTGTCATCAGCCACAAATTCATTGCTTTCAAGTTCATGAATTCTAAAAGCAAATCACAAATCTATGCTGCCTCAGGCCACTGCAAAATTATGCTATATAATCCCAACTAGACCCTTACTGGATCAAAAAAGTCCTTTTGCTCTTCCCCAACTGACTCACTATTCCACTCACCAGGGCAGTTTTTCCAGATCTTTTCTTCCCTTCTCAAACATTTATATCTCAAAAAGTGATGGGAGAATGTTAGTAATGCAGATTAAATCTAAAAGTGGGCTGAGTATACATTTTTTTTCAGAGAACCTGTTGTAAAATATTCACCATTATACCACTGAGTAGATGGGCAAAGTGAGGGCTTGGGGGTTTTTTGAGTATGGGGAGACACGGTTTTTTCTAAGGTTGATTCCTCCACTTTCCTTTAATTCTCTATAGTCTGGCTTCTAACATCAACACTGAACTTTCCAAAGTAACCAATTTCCTCTTCCTTGCCAAATCAAATGAACTTTTTGCAATCTTCATTCTTGTCCTCTCTATTGGCTTTGCCACTATCCATCACCTTATTCTTCTTGATATTATTTTCTCTCTACATGTTCATGATACTTCTTTATCCTGGTTTCCCCTTTGCCTTTGTGACTATTTTTTCAGTCTCCTTTGCGGGATATTCAGTCAGGTCACTCCCACTGACAATGGGCATTCTCCTTCAAAACTATTTCTCTAGGTGGTCCCCTCAGCTTCATGATTTTAAATTAGCATCTCTATGTTCATGACTCACAAATTTATTTATTCTTCCCTATTCCCTCTGATGATCTCTAGGTTTGTATCTCCTACTGCCTATTGGAGTTAGAGATCTCAAACTGGATGTTCCACATACCATTTTTACACTTAGCATTTTTTACACTTAGCATGTCCAAATAGAATGCATCATCTTCCTCCATCACCAACTCTCCCCTCTTCCTAATTTTAGTATATTATAATAGTATACCAACATCCTCTTAGTTATTTTGCTTTGTAACCTAGATTTCATCCTTGACTACTGAGTCTCTATCATCCCCACCCAATATCCCATCTGTTTTCAAATTATGTTGATTCTACCTTTATAACACTTCTCATATATACTCCCAATTCTTCTTCAACACTTCTACCATGCTGATAAACCTCTTCATCTCCTCACACCTGGGCTATTACAATAGCTTATTAGTTGGTCTCCTTTCCTTAAGTTTCTCATCACTCTAGACAATCTTAAACTCAGCTATTGAATTGATATTACTGAAATATAGGTGTAATCATATCTCCCCAACTTCCAGCCATATTCAATAAACTCCAATAGCTCCATATCATGATGAAGTTAGAATTTAAAATTTTTGTTCAGTCCTACCTTTCCAGTCCTCATATACTTTACTCACCTCCATAAACTGTGGAATCCAGTGACAGTGGCATCCTTGATATTTCTTGCAGCAGTAGCATCAATATAATCAGCATCTTCATTACTAACTTTTATACAGCACTTACGATGTGCCAGGCATTATGCTAAGTGCTATACCTCATTTGATTCATATAACAATCCCGGAAGAGAGATGCTGTTATCATCTTCATTTTACCTTTGTAGAAACTAAGGCAATGACAAGTTAAGTCTCATTTTGAGAGTCAACTAGAGTCATATAGGAGCACACAGGTGGCAAGTGTCTGAGAGTGGATTCACATTCAGACCTTCATGAATCCAGACAGGGAGCTCATTGACTGCATCACCTAGCTACCTACCCCTCACCGCACAAAACACTCTATCTCTAGACTCTGGGCATCTTCACTACAGTCTCCATGCCTGGAATGCTCTCTGCTCATTTCTGCCTCGTGGTCTCCTTGGCTTCCTTCAAGTCCCATTAATATCATACCTACATGAGGCCTTTCATGATCTTCCCTTACTGCTTGCCTTTGCTCTATTGATTACCTTCAGTTTATCTTGTATGTATCATTTCTGTGTAACTGTTTACATGTTGTATCTCCTAGTGTTCTATAAATTTCTTGAGAACAAGAACTGTCTTTTGCCTTTTTATATTCCAAGTAGTTAGCACAGTGATTGCCACATAGTAGGTACTTAATAAATGCTTATTGTGTGAGAAATAACACAACAAAAACTAATCAAAAATATTGGCAGTAGATATCAAAAGTATACATTTTTGTTATCTCTTGAACAATGTTGCCATCTCCCTAAATGTTTAACTCAGTATGAAATATAAGTTTTAGAAATGTACATCAAAGAACAAATTGTTTAGGCAGCAAGGACAATGTCTATCCAAATTCTGAGGAGAATCAATCAGAATAACAGAAGATTACCATTTATAAGAAATCAAAGTGAAAATTGGACTGTGATATTTTGAAGAAAAAAGAACATTGACTAGTACAGAAAAATAACATCCATCAAAGCTGAGTCTAAGCATCAAAGAAAGTAAAATAGTAACATACTGGAATTATTTCTTCAGAAATGTACAGAGGTGATCAGGGCATTTACTGTGCAAACTGACCAAACAACAGAAAGTTCAAATTTTAAAGCAGCAAACAAAAACTAAGAAATGAAATGTTTGTTTTCTTTGGGCTAAGGTTAAACAAATACATAAATGTAGGTGTGAGAGTTTATTTATTGGTTGAAAATCTTAAAACAAATATGCATATACATATTGTGTGCATTTGCATATATAATTATATATGTATATATAGCACCCATACTGATTACATTTTCAATGCCTCTCAAAGAGAACCTCAATAGGCTAAAAAAATAAAGAGAAAAAGTTAAAAGAAAAAATTTATAAGGAAAGTTGTTGGATAAAGTAAACTATTTTTAGGAAGAAAATTTTAATTCTCTCAATTTAAGTCTGTTTTATAGGTATATTAGAATAATAGGGGAAATCCAATCTTCCCCATCTTCCCCTCATATCTGAAAAGGAAAAGATTAGGAAAGTGAAGTTGGGTTTATGACTCATTAGAACTTAAAAGCAGGGGTGGACATGAAGCCTTGAGTTACTCCTTCTGCCCTTGGTATGATGGAAAAGTGAATCAGTGAAGCATAGATCACAAGGACAGAAGTGAGAATTTGGCATAGCCATGTGGAAGTATATATCTGTAAACATTGTAAAAACCATCAAGAGAGGCAGAAGGGGTTCAAAAAAATGATTATGCAATGAACTGTCCTGGGGGGTTTGGATAACACAGGTGATCAGTTTCTAAATGGGGTTTAGCATCTCAAAGAAACTCCTGTGGAAAGAGAAAGGAATTGAAAATTGTTGGAGCACTTAGAGACTATAATTAAGAGGGATTGGAAGGGTTCATATAGAGAATAGAACGACATTGAAAGTGATGAGTGACAACGTAAGAAGCACTGCGGTGTAATGACTAGAGGGACAGCCTCAAATCAGAGGGATCTGAGTTCCAGTCCTGATTCTGACACATACTGCTTGTGAGACTCTGAAGAAGTCACTAGACTTCACAATGTCCTAGAAACTCTGTAAGACTATAAGTTGTTGAAGTTTCCCTTCTGCTTTGGCAGAGGGAGTTTCCTTACCAGGAACCTTACAACAATAAAATCAGAATTGGAGAGAAAATGCGTGCAACAGTAAAGAACATGATTACATTTCAAAACGCTTCCCATGGCACCCTGATGCCTACATCAAAAATTAATATTCCTAGGAATAGATTGCCTTGTGTCCTAGAAGGCAAGGGAATAATCACAATATTTCTTATGAACATTACAAATTAATGTGATTGATATTAAGAAATGGATGGAGGGGATAAATTATGTACTATAATACTAAATGAGCTGAGAGAGGGGAAGACAGAAGAGAGAAGAAAGGGAAAGAAGACCTAGTTTTCTGTTCCCCTTCTGATGCATATTGTCTGCCTGACCCTAAGCAAAGTCATTTAAACATGCAGTGCTCCTGGTTAACATAGATGAACTCAGACAGAAATGGATCCTGGAAAGCTGTATTTTGACTTTGGAAACACAAATTAATGTTATCTATTTTGTATTGTATTTTTAAATTTTTGTTAAATATTTTCCAATTGTAATTTAATATGATTTGGGTTACACTCATGAGTTTTGCTGGCAGCTTGCCCCACCATGGACCTAGAGTTAAACAACTTTGTGTTTAGGCTACTCTCTAAGATTAAGTTGCAAAGACGGTGACAAACTTCATTGGTAGAAGAAATTGAAAAATAAAACCAAGAATATAGAAATTTAATACTTACAGAGACCAATTCCCTCCCTTCACTCACCATAATCAGTTTTGTTCAATAAATGGTTGAATTTTTTTCCCACTCCCTACTGCCCCTGTGGCATAGTTTCATGATGCCAACAGATCCTATCTTTTCTTCTACCTGTAACTATCATTCCTCATTGTATCATCTTTCTCTCTAAATTCTCCCACAATCGCAAATTCAAGTAGTAGGAGAATTGAGAGCTTCTTGTTTGCCATTCATCTTTATTTTTGACCAATCATTACCTGCATGCCAAGTATACACAGTTCTAGAAATGCTACCTATGTCAATAAGACAAAAACAAAATTAAAAGTAGAAACATGGGTGAAGAGGAAATGAAGTTATCCCTATTGCAGATGACATGATTGTATACTTAACTGCAAAGAAGTAGTGAAAAGATAATCAATAGCTTCAGTAATATAGGATGTTCCAAAATGTAAAAAATCAATATGTTCTTACAGTTTGAAAAAAGGAGAAACAATTATAAAACAACTCTATACAAAGTAAGTCTAAAGTGCATAAAATACCTGAGAGTTAATCTAGCAAGATACAGACAAGATTTATATAAATGCAACTTCAAAACAGTCTTTAAAGAAAGGTATTAAATGACTATTTGATCCTGGAAATGATAGGGAGGTACTAAATTTTATTGAAAAAGGTGGGGGTGACACGGTCGAAATACACTTTAGAAAAATTATTTTCACAGCTGAATGGAGAATATATTAGCATGGCAAGAGACATGAGGAAGGCAGAACCACCTGTAGATTATTGCAATAGCCCAAGTTTGAAGTGATGTGACTTTGCACAAGTGTGGCAGCAGTATCAGAGGAGAAAGGGGGTATATTTGATAGATGTTACAAAGGTGAAATCAACAGTCCTCGAGAATGGATTGGAAATGAGAGGTGAGCAATAGTGAACACCTAGTCACTATTGTGTCAAAGATAACACCTAGTTTGCCAACCTAAGAGTCTGGAAGGATGGCAGTGCCATTGATGATAATTTTAAAAAATTGAAAGTGGAGAGGGTTTAGGAGAAAAGATGAGTTCAATTTTGGTCATGTTTACTTTAAAAGTCTATTGGAAGTTAAGTTTAGATGTTTGAAAAGGAGCTTTAGATGAAAGAGTAGAGGTCAACAGAGAGATTAGGATAGGATAGGTAGATTTAAGAATCATCATTATAGACATGGTAATTAAATGCAACAAGCTGATCACTAAGTGAAGTAGTATATAGAGACTTAAGAGGACCAATCTCATAGTTAGGAGGACAACCAAGAGAAAGTGATGTCCCAAAAACATAGAGAGGAGAGTCAAAGGATAAAGATAGTCAAGAAGAGGGAAGACTGAAAAATAAGTCATTGGATTTGGCAATTTAGGAGATCATTGGTAACTGGAATGAGCAGTTTTGGTAGAATTGGTGAAAAGTTGAATTTTAGGAGGTTAAGAAGAAAGTGAGAATAGAAGGAACAGAGGCACTCAGTGTAGGTCTCCTTCTCAAGAACTTCAACAACAAAGGTAGAAAAGATAATAGTTAGAGGGGATGGAAATGTCAACTGAGGGTTTTTTAATGATGAATGAAATATGGGCATGTTTGAAGAGAGTAAGGAGGGAGTCAGCAGATAGGAAGAGTTTGAAAACAGAGTAAGCATGACAGAAGAGGGAATTCTGTTGGAGGTGAGGAGACAGAATGGGATTGTGTAGGTATAAAGTTTAGCCTTGGTACTTGTCACCCTTGGTGATACGGTTAAAGGAGGAGATAGTGACAGAAAGCATCTGAGTGATATTAGGTGAAGAAGATCTGAGAAGAGAGCACCCACAGAAAATGGCTTCATATTTTTCTGTAATATATGAGTGAATGGCATGGAGAGTTGATAAGGGAGGTGTAGAAGGATTGACTAGCAGCAGTGAGGACCCACACAATGAGGTCGTTTAACATAAATTGGTGATGGACTCAGTAAGAAGAGTTGCATGATTTTAATTACTTTCACTCAGCAGCATGTGTGTACGAGTGGAGGGAGAAAATGGTGGATGTGATCCAAGGTTGAGGCTTGGCTAGGCCAAGGCTATGGTAAGGGGGCTTGTGACTAAAGAGAACAATATGGAGTTGAATTGTTTCAGCAAGGGGTAAAGATGTAGAAAAGAGGAGAGAATGACGAGTGCAAATGTGATAGCCTAAGAGAAAACTGAGATGTCAAAGTCAGAGGACTGGAAGTCATAGCGTAAATGAAGAGTTGACTTTGTAAGGAAATGCACAGGGAAAGGTAAAGTGTCATTTGATTATAGTCAGATAAGGAGATTTCAGAATGCTTAAACATGAAAGTGATACATTTGTGGGTGATGATAAGATCAAAGTTTTGGACATTTATTAGTACTACTAAGATAGGATAGAAGAGTATATCATGGCAAATAAATGGGTTCAGGAAATAAATAGTTGAGATGTTTGAAGAAGAGTCAGTATGAATGTTGAAGTCCCCTAGTGTGAAGGAAGGGTATGGGGAGGAGAGAAAAATTATGATTCAGATGGTGAATTTCTTGAGGAAGAAGGTCATCCAATAGCTTCCAAGATTGTGATGGGGTGGAAAATATGGATTGTATTTATTTATATAGTTGAACTTAGAACAAGGAATTACTATGTATAAGAATGGAGAACTAAGACCTCTTGAAGACTCAGGTTAGAAATATTCCCATTGTTTTCTTCTTGTCTCTTAAAACTTTTCTGACAAGTGTCAGTAAGTCATTTAACATCATACAGCAGATTTCTTTTTTAAGATGTGAGTGGATTAGAAATGCTCAGATAATGCCTTTCTTTGTAAATAGTTCACTTTGGGTCCAATTTAAAAGTCATTCATTTTGTAGTTTTGTTTTTCCAGCTGATGATGTAAATATTTTTTAATATAACATAAATTTATTTATTTGACTTTTACATTCATTTTCACAAAATTTTGGGTTCCAAATTTTCTCCCCATTTTCCCCTCCCCCCACCCCAGTACACTGAGCAGTCTAATTTCCCCTATCACCAATCTGCCC
>CM053773.1:47745698-47838875 GCA_028658325.1 Potorous gilbertii
CAAATGGGGAGAAAATTTTGGAACCCAAAATCTTGTGAAAATGAATGTAAAAAGTTAAATAAATGTATTTAAAAAAAAGTAAATGAAGTGACAATAAAAAAAAAAAAAGAAATTATCAAGGAAAACTGCCCTGATATTGTAGATTCAGAGGGTAAAATAGATATTGAAGGATCCAGCAATTGCTCCTGAAAGAGATCCCCAAAAAAACTCCTAGGAATTTTGTAGCCAAATTTCAGAGCTTCCAGGTCAAGGAGAAAATATTGCATGTAATCAGAAAGAAACAATTCAAATATTGTGGAAAGACAATCAGATTAACACAAGATCTAGCCTCTTCTACATTAAGGTTTGTGATATTCTGGAGGTCTGAGGAGCTAGGATTAAAACCAAGAATTACCTACTCAGAAAAACTGAGTTTAATACTTCAGGTGAAAAATGTTCATTCAATGAAACAGAGGACTTACAAGAATCCTAATTTGACTTTGAAACAGAAGAATCAAGAGAAACATGAAAAGGTAAACAGAATAGAGAAATCATAAGGGATTTGCTAAAGTTGAACTGTTTATATTCTCACATGGATAGATAATATTTGTAACTCTTGAGACTTTTCTCAGTATTAAGGAGTTGCAGAGAATATATATAGAGGGCACAGCATGAGTTGAATATGAAGGGATGATATCTAACTAAATAAAATTAAGGGATGAGAGAGGAATATATTGGAAGAAGGATAAAGGGAGAAATAGAATGAGGTAAATTATTTCACAAAAAAAGTGGCAAAAAAAGCTTTTTCAATGGAGGGGAAGAAGAGGGAGTGAGAGGGAAAGAGTAAATCTTACTCTTATCGGATTTGACTAAAGGATGGAACAGTATTCATACTCAATTTGGTATGAAAGTCCATCTTACATTACAGGAAAGTAGGGGGGAGGGGATAAGCAGAGGGTGTGGGGATTTATAGAAGAGAGGGCAAATGGGACGAGAGAGTAATTAGAAGTAAACCTTTTTGAGGAGAGACAGGGTCAAAAGAGAGAATAGAGTAAATGGGGGGGAAGATAGAATGGACACGAACATTATGGAAGTGTTTTGCATGACTACACATGTATAATCTATATCAAACTGCTTCCTTTCTCAATAGGGGTGGGTGGGAAGTGAGGAAGTGAGAGAAATTGGAACTCAAAGTTTTAAAAATGAATACTAAAACTGTTTTTTTACATGCAACTGGAAAATAAGACATACAGGAAATGTATAGAAATCTATCTTGCCCTACAAGAAAATACAGGGGAAGGTGATAAGAGAAGGCAGGGGTGTGATAGAAGGGAGGGCAGATTGGGGGAAGGGGTAATTAGAATGCATGCTGTCTTGAGATGAGTGGAGGAGAAGAGATAGGGAGAAAATTTGGAACTCAAAAATCTTGTGGAAGTGAATGTTGAAAACTAAAAATAGATTAATCGATAAAAAGTAGCTAGGCATTTATGTTTGCTCTGCAAGGGACAAAGATTAAAAACCCAGATATTTCTTAAATAACAGATGTCTGGAAAACAATAGTGGTAGACAATTAACTATAACATCTTTTAATTTAACCAAAACTATATTTACTTCAAGTATATTTCCCTCTTTTTATTTATTTTTTTTAACATGGGTGGACTACAAGCTAATTGACTGTGATTACAAAGGAAAAAGATACAAACAATTATTCAGAGGGCATATGCAAGGATTAGCCTGGTCATGCTACTCAAATAATCTCTAAAATCAATTTCCAGAGGCGACATCTCCAAATAAAAAAAGAGGAGTTATAATGTCATGGCCCATTTTACTCTTGGTCTCTCTACAAAAAGGCCATCAGTAGAAGCATTTGCTGTAAAACTTTATAATGTGAACAGTTTTCCACTAGCTCGTAAGCTGAGAAAATTATTCTTTGGGTCACTAAATTTGAATAGGTACACTGGAGTGAAAAGCATGTATTCTATTACTGATTCTTTCGAACAGCATTTTTTTAGTCCTGCCTCTCTTTTTTAAAAAAGGCATTGCTTTTTTTGCATTCACATTTTTGAAAGCAACGGAATGAATACCAGGTCTTAAGAGGTATCAGTGCAAGGTATGGGTACATGAAGTGGATACAAATTAAAGTTGTTCATGACTGGGAATAGATTTTAAAGGAACTTCATGGAAAACCCTTGTGTATCATGTTCAATCATTGAAAAGATTGCTTTATGAAAAGATTTGTATGAATTGATGAAAAGCAAAATAAGGTGAATTAGAAAAACAAGACTATAGCAATAAATGGAGAAAAGAATGACAAAACTCATTACTGAAAAATATGTAATTATAATGGCCAAGAAGCAGAGACAAGGTGGCAGAAAAGCCAGGGAAGCAAACATTCTAAGCAAACCTTCCCAGGCACTCCCCTTTAATAATTTTAAAATAATGTATTAAATCAAATTCTAAAGCAGCATAACCAACAAAAGGTCAGAGTGAGACAGTTTTCCACCAGGGCTAACATTAACTTTGGGCCTTGGAGGTGGCAGTACCAGTGGCAGCAGAAACAGTTGTATTGGAAGAAATCACTGCCCAGAGATAGTAAGGAGACTGAATATCTGGTGATAAAGAAATTATAGGTGACTCCTCTGCTAGCACTCAGTACTCCAGGGTGGAGAAGAACACCTGCAGTCTTAAGGGAGCAGGGACCCAAGTTCCTGTTTATAGTTCCAGTATGGAGAGTAGGGCAAAGGAATGGAGTTCCTATAAGGGTAATGGCCAGAGCTCATAACAGGAGCACAGTGACCATGCCTCTCCTTGGATTACACCACATTGCAAGCATCAAAAACTTGCATGTCCCAGAACTAGCTGTGAAAACAGCAGAGTAAAAATATCTGACGCTTGGGATAGTAACCTCCAGAGAGGTGAGTAGAGTTCACCTCCAAGATAAGTCAAGAAAAAGGATAGGAAATGAGCAAACAATTTAAAGAAAAAGAATCTGACTGTAAAAAATTACTGTGGTGAAAGGGAAGCTCAGAATGTAAATCAGAAGAAGACAATGAGTTGAAAACATCTATAAAAAGTCTCAAAGTGAAATGAAGATTGTACACAAGTCAAACAAGGATTCCTAGAAGAGCTAAAGAAAGAGATAAAAAAGAGCATAAAAATGTGAAATTAAAAAGGATCATCACAGGAAAAAGTATGAAAATAAAGGAGAGTAATGCAAGAAAATTATAAAAAGAGAATTTAACAACTTGGAAAAAGACACAAAAATACTGAAGAAAATAATTCCTATAAAACAGAATTTGTCAAATAAAAAAGAGGCACAAAACCTCACTGAAGAAAATATTTTTAAAATAATTACTGTAGGTCAGAAGCTAATAAGTTCATGATATATCAGAAAACAGTAAAAAAGTCAAAGGAATGAAAAAATAAAATAAGATGTGAAATATCTCATTAGATATTAGATATATGATCTGAAAACAGAATGAGGAGAGATAATTAAAGAATTATTGGACAACCTGAAAGTCAAAAACTTCCCAGATATCTTAAAAACATGGGACAAAATAGAAATTGAATGAAATAACTGATTAACTTCCTGAAAGAGATACCAAAATAAAAACTCCCAAGAATATTATAGTCAAATTTCAAAGTTCCCAGGACAAGGTGAAAATACTTAAAACAGTCAAAAAGAAATCATTCATGTATCATGGATCCAGTCTGGATTGTACAAGATTTAGTCACTACTAGGCTAAAGGAGCAGAGGGTCCAGGGGATGATAATCCAGAAAGCAAAGTAATGAGGTTAACAACCAAGAATAACCTACCCAACAAAACTAAATAAAATCTTACAGAAAATAATGAATATTTAATGAAACAGAGGATTTCCAGGAATTCCTGATGAAAAGACCAGAGCTAAACAGGAAATTTGACATTCAAACAAGACTCAGGAGACACATAAAAGGGAAAAGGTGAATGAGAAATCAGGAGGAAACTTGCTTAAACTGTTTTTATTCCCAATGGGAAGGTGGTACACATAACACCCAAGAACATCATCATTAGGGAAATTAGGAGAGTACATAGGCATGAGTGGCAATATCAAATATTGGGATAATCTCAAAAGAAAACTAAAGACTGAGAAAGAAGGATGTACTGGGGAAAGGGAGGAAGATAAAGGAAGGATAAGGAAAATGATCTCACTTAAAAGAGGGATATAAGGAAAGCTTTCATATGCAAAGGAAAATGGGATAGGATCAATCTTTGAGTCTCACTCTCATTTGAACTGATTTAAAAAGGGAAGAAAATATACACAAATCCAGTTGAATACAAACATTCCTCTTCCCCAACAGGGAAGTAAGAAGGAGAAGGGTTAAAAGAAAAGAGATAGGCAGAATAAGGAGGGCACTGATTAGAAGAAAAACATACTTTTGAGAAAGATCAGGGTAAAACAAGCAGAGAAGGATAAACAAAAGAGAATAGATTGGAAGGAAGTCTACAATTAACAAGTATAACTAGGAATGTGAATGAGATGAATTCACCCATAAAATGGAACTCAGTAACAGAATGTATTAGAAACTACAATCTAATAATATGTTATTTACAAAAAAACACACACACTTGAAACAGAAAGAAAGAGAGCTAAGATAAAGAGCTGGAAAAGTATCTATTATGCTTTAACTTAAGTAAGAAGGCAGGATTAGCAATCTTGATATCAAATAAAGCAAGACCAGACCTAATTAAAGGAGATAATGAAGGAAACTACACTTTGCTCAAAGATAACACAGACAATGAAGTAATATCAATAATAAACATATGTGCTCTGCATGTCATAGCATCTGAATTCTTAAAGGAAATAGACAATGAAACTATCCTACTAGAAGACCTCAATTTACCCCTTTTAGAACTATGTAAGTTAATCATAAAATAAATGAGAATGAACTTAAGGAGATAAATAGAACTTTCTAACAGTTAGATGTGATATACTTCTGGAGAAAACTGGGTGGGAATAGAAAAGTATACCTTTTTTTCACAGCTGTACATGACACTTTTACAAAAACTAACAATTTAATATGGCATAAAAACTTTACACACAAATACAAAAAACCCCAGATGTATTAAATGTACCCTTTTCAAAGTACAATGCAATAAAAATTACATTTAATAGAGGTCCCTTGAAGATTGATTTAAAATTAAATAGAAAATTAATAATCAAATTCTAAAGAAGGGTTGCATCAAAGAATAAATCATAGAAACAATCAGTATCGTCCTTATAAATGACAACAAAGAGAAAATATACCAAAATCTGTGTGATGCAGCCAAAGCAATGCACCCACACATGAACACAGATACACAGACATGTACACACACACATACACATCCTTTGATAAAAGAGAGAAATAACAGATTTTGACAACTAGTGAAAGAAAAACCCTAGAAAAATAATAACTTAAACATTTTCAATAAGACACCAAGATTGAAATCTTGAAAAGCAAAGGAGAGATTAATAAAATTGAAAGTAAAAAAACCAATTAATCAATAAATAAAACTAGGAACTGGTTTTATGAAAAAACATAATAAAAATGAACTACTTTTCAATTTGATTTAAAGAAAGACAAAAACTAAATTACCAAGATCAAAAAAGAATAGAGAGAATATACCATCAATGAAGATGAAATGAATTTTTTGAAGCTGTTTTGTTCAATTATATGCCAATAAAACTGATAATTTAAATTAAATTGATGAATATTTTTTAAAAATATGAAAAGTTTAGATTAATAGAAGAGGAAAAAATACTCAAATAATCCTATCTTAGAAAACTGAAATTGAGCAAGTCATAAATTGGCTTCCTAAGGAAAAAAAAACCCATGACCACATGAATTTACTAGTGAATTCTACTAAAAATTTATTCTAATAAACTTTTTGACAAAATGGGTGAAGGAGTCTTACCAAATATAATATAAATGTGATTTTGATACCCAAACCAGGGAGAGCAAAAACAGAGAAAAAAAACTATACACTAATTTCCTTAATGATTATTGGTGAAAATATTTAATGAAAACACATGTTCCTACTATGTGACAAGCATCATGCTGAACATGAAATAATCTTAAAGGAAAGGCTCTAAGATTCAGGAGGATTCAGAAAGGGTCCTTGCATAGGTTAGGACTTTTTCTCAGACTTGAAGGAAGTCAATAAAAGTAGGAAATAGAACTAAGGAGGGAAAGTTACAGGAATGGAGAATAGTTAGTAAAAATGCTCAGAGCTGGGAGATGGAATGCATTATGCAAGAACAGCAAGGAGGCCACTGTTACATAGAGAATGAAGGACCTCAAGTTCAAGTCCTATGAGGATTGGTGGAATGAAACTGAGAATGTTTATGCTGAATAATAGAAGAGATAGACATGTAGAAGAGAGGTTAATTTTTTTTTTCTACTTGGCTCCAGTGTGTATAACTGGTGATAATTGGCAGAAGATGTAAAAAAAAAAGCTCTTAGAATCAATATGTGATAGGAAAAATCTACTATCATTTGGAACTTTCTCTTAGAATGGATTGGGCTTGGAAAATAGTGGTTTCTCTCTCACTGGAATTCTTCAATTAAAGCTCATTTTGGTTTATAGTAGCTGACTTATGAGGTCCATTCCAGCTCTAGGATTCTGTGTTTCTCATGGATCCTACAATCTAGTAGGAACTTGTAGTTTAACACTGAAATATATAAACTTCTTTCCTTAGGTTAAAAAAATCAATATAAAATAAGTGATACATTGATAGATAGCAGTTTATGTGTAAAGGACCTGGGGTTTAGCAAACTTCAAGTTCAATTATGGAACAAAACCTATGGGAGATGTTGACTGTAGAGGTAAAATCAATAAGACTTGGCAACTATATGAAGGGTGAGGAGGAGGGAGAAATTGAAGATGACTCGGGGGATTATAAAACTGGGTGGCTGGAAATTTGATGGTGAATAAAGTTAGGAAGAGGAGAAGACTTGGAATATGGGTGAGTGAGAGAAAGATAATAGGTTCTGTTTTTCACATGTTGCCTTTGAATTACCTGAGGGACTACAGTTCTGAGATTCTTTGAGAAAAGTCAGTGTATGGATTAGATCTAAGTCACTGGTATAGAAGCGAGTGCTGAATTTATGAGACTGAATTTGGTAAGTGACAAAATGTAGACAACAAAGAGAGATTGTTTGCACAATGTATAAAAGTGAGGATAATGTCTTAATAAGTTAGAATGATGAAAAATGGTCAGCAACAGAGACAATCGAATAATTAAAGAAGCTAGAAGCATTCTCAGGAAAGTGCAGTGTTACAGACATAGAGAAGGGAGAGTGTCCAGGATAAGCTGGTCAGTTCAAGGGAGATGCCAAGAAAGATGACATCATTAAATCCATTAAAAGAAAGGCCATTATATTTTCTGTTTAGGGGCTTTAATGCGCTTAGAAAGAGTGATATTGGCAGAGAGAGCAGCTTCTCAAAAGTATGGGGCTGATTTCAAGTCAGATTCCAAGAAATCGAGGAAAGAGTAGGTTAGTGAGGAAATACTTGTAGCAAACTCTAATGTTTCAGTTGTGAGCACATATAAATATTTTTTACAAGACATTTGGCCATGAGGTTGGGATGGTGGCATCATAATAATAAATATAATAATATTTAACATGTATATAGAACTTACTATGGACCAGGCACTGTGCTAAGTGCTTTATAGTTATTGTCTTATTTAATTCTCACAACCTGGGAGGTCAGTGTCGTAACTATCTCTATTTTATAAATGACTAAACTAAGACAAACAGAGGCTAAGCTACTAGCTCAGGGTCACACAGCAAGTGAGTGTCTGAGGTCACATTTGAACTCAGGTCATGCAGACCCCAAGCCTGGTGCTCTACCCACTGTGCCACCTTGCTGCAGAGTAGAAAAGATTGGGAAAGATGTTTTTCATCTTGTTTCTTTGGCCTGGAAAAATCTGAACATGAAGGCATCAGAGTAGGATATAAATGATGTTGGGTGTTTCGGCAAAAAAAAAAAGATGGGTGTGGTACACCCTGAATCTTGTCTAAATAGTTGACCCAGAGCAAAATAAGAGTGTACTTCATGAAAGAACAGGGTGGTAGTGAGGGATTGAATCCTGGGCTGGCATTCACATGTGCAGTGGTAGTGCTGAGAGAAGGGAGCTTAAGTTAGAAAGCATTTATTTCAGTCCTAGAGATGATTTTAAAGAAAATTTTTTTAGATTTTTAGAAAATAATGTAGAGCAGAGATGAGCCAACAAGAGGTAATATGTCACTGAAACAGAGCAATAGTGTTGTTCTGGGAGGAGTCCAGCATTTGTCCACGCACTTTAGCCTGTGAAGACAAGTACACAGACTACTTCATTTTTTTGACTTCTGGTGAGGGAACCATTTTTAAAGTTGACAGCCTCCTACAGGGATACTTTGAAATACAGAGGCACAATGTCAAAGATATAAATATCCCTGCAGATGATGCAGACAAGGGTTGAGTACAGGACATTTGCTGATAACCACTCAATACTCAAAATGGGCAACCTCTTTCTGATTAGGGCTTTTTTTAAAATGCAAAATAGAAACAGCACAGTAGGTTTAAATCCTAACCTTCCTCATCAGCCCTGGTTAAACGCAGGACTAAGGATGGGGTGTTGATCATAAGTACTGTTGGAGAGTGAATATGTATTGCCTGAATGATTGCCTTGTGCCTTTCCTGGAAGGGCTTTAAAAACAAGCCACTGAGACTGGAGGGGTTCTTTGGCATCATTCAATGATCCATTCAATAAATATTTATTAAGTGTCTATTATATGCAGCCACTGTGCTAAGTGTTAAGGATACAAAGGAGGCAAAAATCAGTCTGTGCCCTCAAGGGGCTAACAATTTAATGGGGGTGATAGCGCGCAAACAAATACACACAAAGCAAGGTATATGCAAGATAAATAGGAAATAATTAAAAGAAGGAAAACACTGGAATTGAGAGGGGTTGAGAAAGACTTCCTGTAGGACATAGAATTTTATTTGATATTTAAAAGAAGTCATAGTGGAGAAGGGAGAGCATTTCAGAGAGAATTCTGGGAGCCAAGAGATAAGAGTGTCTTGGTGGAACAGCCAGGATTGTCACTAGATGGAAGAGTATATGTCAGGGAGTAATTAGTAAGACTGGGAAGATAGGAGGGGGCTAGGTTATAAAGGGCTTTTTTTCTGTACTGGAGATTTGTTTTATTTTTATAGTTCTGCATTATCAGTCCCCATATAATTTTATTTTATTCTTTTATTCTTGTTTCTGGGCTGATGAAGATCACTGAAAAAAGTCCTGAAATTAAAATGATTTTACCCACTACCAAATGATGGCAAATAACCTCACTGCTCTTCGATAATCCTTGTATCATAACTAATAAACTTCATGTCATTTCTCATAGTGACTCTTTCTAAAACTTTTCATCACTCTTACTTTTGCCACCAAGACAAATGATGCCCCCATCTTAGTCTCATTTTTTTTGTGATGGCTCCCCACTTCACTGGGAACAATGACGCCATACAAGTTGAACTTGGCCCATTCCCCTTTCTCTACATTGTCACCCTATTTTTCCTTCTTCCTTTCACTAAGAGGGACCTTCACCTTGACCTCATTCACTCCCCTAGAACCTTGCTTAATTCATTAAAATATGTATGAAGGGTTTACTCTGTGCATCAGTCATCTCTCCTAAAGCTTCAGTTTTATCTTTTACAACAATCTCCTTTTAATGTGTCTACAAGGTTTATTTATCCTTATCCTAATAACATCTTCTTGTCAACCTCCTACCTAGACCACTTAGGTACCATGCCATCTTCTTCCTCATCTTTCACCCCCCCAAGTAGTTTACATACAATCAGTCCATCAACAATCATGCCAAGTACCTTGCTAGGTTCTGGGGCTACAAAGGTACAAATGAAAGATTCTCTACCATGACATAATCTCATGCTCTTGCCTGGGAAAACAAATGTGTGCATATATAAGTATTTACAAAATAGATACAAGCTAACTGGGGTGCAGGAAGGCACCATCCATTAGGAGGATCAGGAAAGGGTTTTGGAAGAAGGTAGCACTTGAACTCAGCCCCAAAGGAAACTGGGGATTCTAAAAAGCAGAGCTGAAGGGAGAGTACATTCCAGGGAGGGGAGAAAATAGTGTAAAGGTTCAGAGAAGGGAGATGGAGCATCACGTATGAAGAATTGTAAGAAGGCCAGTATACATAATGCATCAGGGCAAATTAGCACCCTGTGGTCAAGAGTGTGGCATGCCAAACAGAAATTTATATTTGATCCTATAGGAAATAGATAGACTGGAGGTTATTGAACACAGAAAAGATATCATCAGAAGGATGCTTCAGGAAAATCACTTTGGCAGCTGTGTTGGGGATAAACTGAAGTAAGGAGAGACCTGAGACAGGGGCACAAACATGAAAGAGATGAGTTGGACCTGAACCAGGGTAGTGTCTTTGAGAATAAAGATAAAAGACCTCTGTAAGTGATGCTATGGAAGGAAAATGGCAAGGTTTGACTTCTGGTTAGACAGATGATATAAGAGAGAGAATGAAAATTCAAGGGATGATGCTGAGGTTGTGAACCTATGTGAAGAGAAGGGTGGTGGTGTCCTCAACAACATTAGAGAAGTTTGGGGGAGCAGCATTGGTGGGAAAAGACTGAGTAGAAAGACTAGGGCAAGATATAATATATATATATATATATATATATATATATGTGAATCATGGGTATAATATTTTGAATTAAACCCATGGGAACTGATGAAATCAAAGACTATAGAGAGAGAAGCTCCAGGAAAGAGTTTTGGGGTACACTCACAGTTAGGAGGTGATTTGGATGTTGATTCAACAAAAGAAAATGAGAGGAAACAGTCAGACAGATAGGAGGAGAAGTAAGAGACAGCATTGTCATGAAAATCCAGAGGAGAGAGTATTTTAGAAAGGAATTCTTAACCATTTTTGTGTTGTGAAGCCACTTTGGCAGGACAGGATAGTGAATTCTATAAATACTTTTAAAGAATGTGTGTTTGTGTGTGTATATATATATGTATGAGTCTGTGTGTATATACATTTATATATACATGTATGAATCCATGTGTATACACACATACATATACATAAAACATACATATATTCATATGTGTATATATTTATATATAGAAAGATAGATAAATAGATTGATAGAGATATATGTGTTAGGTGTCAGTGAAAGTAAAAATGTTTTTTCCCTTTCCAAGTTAAAGGATCCCAGGTAAAGAACTGCTGATATAGGACAAGATGGGGATTAGCAGTAAGAAATATTCACAAACAGCAAAGACAAAGATTAACAAAGAGTCAGTTAGATCCAGCAATTAAAATTTATAACTTTGGAAAGTGCAGCTTGGGGTGAGAGGTAATGCTGGGAGCCTCCCTCTCTGCCAAGGTTTAAAATAAGAATAGTAGAGAACTAGTGCAGTTAATTTTTTCTAAGAGCTTGTTTGTGAAAGGGAGGGCAGACAAAGGTCACAAGTCGAGTGTAAGGACAGTTTAGTGATTTTTAAAAATAATTTGGGGAGACTCTTCAGTTGGAAACCAAGCACTCTCCTCTGCTTTTCTATTTCAGGAGGAAAGAGTAAATTCTCAGGCTAACTACATGGCATAGTAGATAGATCAGATAGAGAAAAAACCCTGGAGTCAGGAGGACCTAAGTTCAAATCTGGCCTCAGAAGCTTAGTAACTGTGTGACCCTGGGCAAGTCACTTCACTCTAATTTTCTACCCCCTCCCCCAAAAGCAAAAAAAAAAAATTGAGTTCTTAGCCTGGGCTGCCCTTGTATCCCTTTAATGGGTGTCACTCTATAGTGCAAAGTCTTTTTACCTCCACACAACTGGCGCAACATTTTTGGCTCTCCCCCAGTATACCTTGGTAGAAAGCACACTTGAGTCATCTCACACCCCCAGTGGGGAGGCTTTCCCAGCATCTCAATTAGAAGGCTTCTCAAACTTCTACCAATACTCATAACTGGAAAGAAAGATTTTTTGAGTTTTAGTGTTTGAATTTAATGAATAGTTGGGGCTGGGGCTTAGTGTATTGTGAGGTAACATAGTTTGTTACTAACTGTACCTTTATGCTTTTGCTTAGGTTGTCCATAAGACTGGAATCTTTTTCTTTTACTTAGCTGTCAAAGTCCTACACATCATTTAAGACTATTTTCTCCAGGAAGTCTTTTCTAATCATATTCATTGGCAATAACCTTCCTTTTTATTTCTCCTATACCTTATTTTGCAACTTGAATGTATTTACCCTATTAGAATATGTTGGAATTATCTTCATTTGTTTTTTATTCCCCCAGCAGGCTTTGAACACCTTCAGGACAAAGATTGTATTGTTTAAATTTGATGTCTGCCTAGAGAGTAGCAGAGTGCCCTGGACAAAGTATTTAATAAATGTTTGCTATTTATTTATTTTTGTCATCTAGGTATTTGTTTTCCTCCTAGAGATTTTTTTTTTTACTATTTGGTAACTTCTCAAAGGAAATCCTATTGCTTTAGGCTTTTCCTTGTCCCAATAAAGCCCTCATCTAGCCTTCCCCATCCCCAGTTAATTTTCCACCTCTGTTATTTCACATTTTAGGACAATGTCAAGCCTCTGGACATCTTATTCCAAAGAGCTAGTGACAATGAAAATAAAACAATGCTGCTGTGATAATTGTATATTTGATAGAAAGCCTGAAGTACACTTAAAAACCACTCAATAGGAAAAAATGTGATTTCTGTATTAGTTCTCTTGTGTTATGTTTTTCTTCAGTATTTTTTGCTCAAAGATAAGAAAAAAGTTGGTGTGATTTCGTTGCCAGGTGAGGAAACCCTTCTACTAATGCAGGTCTGTAATTTTTCTGCAACTTAAGTTTTTAGGGAGTTACCTAGAGATTGCGTGATGCTTTCAGGGTCATGCAACCAGAATATATCAGACACAGGTCTTGAAACCAGTTCTTTGTGACCCTGAGGGCAGTTATCTATCCATAATACCATGATGCCATTCACAGTTCCACAACCTTTCAGTATGTTCATTTTATATAGGTTCTACACATACATTCCTATTAAACACATTTTCACCTTAGTCATGTTGCATACAAGAATTAAAATGAATGGGAGAAATCATAAAACAAAACAAAACATAATACAAAAGAAAATGATTTGCTTCATCCTGTGATTGAAGTCCATAGTTCTTTCTCTGGATGTGGAAGGCATTTTGCCTTAAGAGATCATTGAGAATTTTTTAAGTTCTTGCATTGTAATGAAGTTCTAAGTTTACCAGAAAAAGTCCTCGTATCCTGTGGTTGTTGCTGTGTACAAAGTTCTGATGGTTCTGCTCCTTTCACTCAACATCAGTTCATATGTCTTTCCATGCCTCGCTGAACTCTTCCTATTCATCATTTCTTATAGCAAAAGGGTATTCCAATACATTCATATACCATGATTTATTCAGCCATTCCCCAATTGATGGGCATCCCTTTGATTTCCAGTTTTTGGTCACCACAAAGAGAGTTGCTATAAATATTTTTGTACATATGAGACCCTTTCCCATTTTTCTGCTCTTTTGGGGGTACAGTCCTAGAAGCAGTATTACTGGGTCAAAGGGTATGCACATTTTTGTAGCCCTTTGAGCATAGTTCCAAATTGCTCTCCAGACTGGTTGGATCAACTCCACCAACAATGAATTAGTGTTTCAACTCTCCCACATCTTCTCCAATATTTATCATCTTCCGGTTTTGTCATGTTAGCCAATCTGATAGATGTGATATGGTATTTCAGAGTTCTTTTGATTTGCTTCTCTCTAATCAATAGTAATTTAGAGCATTTTTTTCATATGACTATAGATAGCTTTAATTTCTTCCTCTGAAAACTGCCTGTTCATATCCTTTGACCATTTATCAATTGGGGACAGACTAGTATTCTTGTACATTTGACTCAGTTCTCTATATATTTTAGAAATGAGGCCTTTATCACAGACACTGGTTGCAAAAATTCTTTCCCAGTTTTCTGCTTCCATCCTAATCTTTGTTGCATTGGGTTTGTTTGTGCAAAAACTCTTTCAATTTAATGTAATCAAAATTATCCATTTTGCACTTCATAATGTTTTCCATCTCTTGTTTAGTCAAAAGTTCCTCCATTCTCTATAAATCTGATAAATACACTATTCCTTGCTCCATTAATTTGTTTATAGTATCAGTCTTTATACTTAGATCATGTTCCCATTTGAACTTTATTCTTGTGTACAGTGTCAGTCATTGGTCTATGCCTAGTTTCCATCACACTATTAAAGGATATTTATTCCTAAGGAGAAAAAAATACCTTTCAGTTGGCCATGATTTTGAGATACTCCTGTACACCAACACTGTGGGATCTCTCCACGTTGCTATATCCTGTTAGATTTGAAGCATTATGTATATTTTTATAAGCCAAGAACCTTAAAACTGTCATCTGTCATGGCATTATATGTCAACACTGTATTATTTTGCTGACACATTGCTCATGAAATGTGTATCATTACTGAATGAATTTTCAGTAATACATTAACTCTGTCAAAAAATCTTTGCAAAATTGGTTCCTTGACAGCAGTATTCAAAGAAGGGGAAGAGAGAATCTTTGTTGGAGTAAGAATTGGTAGTAGGATGAAATATCTATGAATTGGAATGACTTGTTCAACACTGAAGTCATTTTTATTCTGCACTCTATCCAGTGCACACTCTATCCAGTGCACATGGAAAATGCATTAGATTTTGGTTAAGAGAATAGACAAGGGAGAAGAAACTTTGGACTTAGATTCTCAGAAATTTGCCACTTTTTGTCTGTGTGATTATGTTTAATGCCAAAATTGTATCTAGAATTAGAGCTGGCTAACACATGTGGTCTCTGAAATTTTATGAGCATCTTCAATATGACAGCTAAAGATCAGATGCTCTCCAGCCCCTTTCCTATAATACACCACAAATACTGTCTAATTTTATTGTGCTTTTTTACCCCTTTCTTGGTTGGGAACTCTTCCCTTATCTATAGATCTGAAGAATAATTTCTTATTGGTTCCTCTAATTTATTTATGATGTGATATTTTTCTACTAAATTCATTTATCCACTTGGATCTTGATATATGGTGTGAGTTAGAAGCCCAGTTCTACTTTCTACCAAACTGCCCTGCTATTTCCCCACTAGTTTTTGTGAAATAATGGGTCCCTATCCAAGGAGCTGGCATCTTTGGGTTTAATGGATCTCTATATTACTGACTTTGTTATGCTTTATATGTGTTGGACCAAATATTTCTACTATTAGGCATCTTTCTTTTTTTAAACCAGAAAAGAATCTTTTGGGCAATTATTACTTTATAGTGTGCGTGTGTGTGTGTGTATACATACACATATACATATACATATATATATATGTATATATATGTATATAAATATATATATACATATATATATATATATATCATGTCTAGAGCTGTCTCTATGAATCTCTTCTCCACTGTTTCTAGTTCTGCCCTTTGGGACCAAGTAGAGCAACTATAATTCCTGTTCCATAACAACCTTCAAATACCCAAATAATTCTCTAGTTCATACTAAATATTCTTAGTTCCTCCAAGTTAAAATTTCACAACATGGTTTCCAGTCCTCTTACTATCCTGACCACTCTCCTCTGGATGTAGTCCTATTTATTTATGGTCTTCATAAAATTATTGCCCTTAAAGGACAGCATCACTTCTGAAATACTCTGAATCAAATGATAACTTCCCTCATTCTGTATCTTACTTGTCTTTTTTTGCAGCTTAGGTTAGCTGGATCTGGAGTCAGGAAGACAAATTTAAATTTGACATCAGATACTTACTGTGTGATTTTGAGGAAGTAACTTCTTAATCATTAGGTACCTCAGTTTCCTTATCTGTAAAATAATAATAGGACCTCCCTCTCAGAGTTGTTGTGAGTATAAAATGAGATAGTATTTGTAAATTGTTTTATAAACCTGCCAGTACTATGTAAATGCTATCTCTTATTGTTAATGCTATAAGGAAAGTGATCAGAAAGGAAGGCAAGAAGGAAGACAGGAAGGAAGAAAAGAAGGAAAGAAGGAACAAAAGGACAGAATGAATGAAAAGAGAGGAAAGAATGGAAGGACAGAAGGAAAGAAACAAAGAAGGAAGGAGAGAATGGAGGAAGGAAATAAGGAACAACAGAGTAAATGGAAGAAGGCAGAAAGAAGAAAGGAAGGAAACAGTCATTTATCAAGTACTTACTATATGCCAGGCACTGTACTAAGTACTTCACAAGTGTTATCTTTTGATGTGGAGGTGCTTGGGTACAAGAGTAGTATTCCAACTTCATTTTTTGAAGCATATCCACCAGAGTTCTTACAGAAGCAATATGATCAATTGACCTTAATTCAGATTTGTAACGATAGAAAATAAAAAAGATACTGGTGATCCCAGGTAGGCTGGAAAGGCTATGAGTCTCCAGATTAAATATCAAGCAGAGACATTCATGTCCTGAAGCCATGAACTATTTTTATGCAATACATCTATAAAGACAATACCCACTTCTACTTCTTCATATGCACTGAACTTTAGGAGTGGGACAGTGCCAGCACTGAGAAATGAGAAGAGATATTGGAAGGAGTGCAATGAACATAATTTTGGCAGCTTTCACCTTAAGGAGAATATTTAAGCTGGAATAATGCTCCAAGCTATACTGGCATATTCTTTAAGTCAATTAACATATAATGGCTGGAAGAAAAATTGAGTGGCAGAAGCAGAGAGGCCAGGTTTCCAGTTGCCAACTACTCACACAGGTGGTTTATGTGTCAGTATTGCTAAATTAGAAACTGACTGTAATGGGGGAGGGGTTGAGATGGAGAAGGGAAAGAGTATCTTTATTAAATACCTATGTGCCAGTCCCTCTTATAATTACTATCTGATTTAATCCTCATGACAGCCCTGTAAGGTAGGTAGTATTGGAAGGCAAGAAGCTAGAATTACAAGCAAGAATCACCAACCAAGCAAAACAATATAATCCTTCAGGGTAAAGTGGACATTTAATGAAATGGAGGACTTTCAAGCATTCCTGTTGAAAAGAGAAGACCTGAATAGAAAATCTGACTTACAAATATAAGACTCAAGAGAAGCATAAAAAGGTAAACAAGAGAAATCCTAAGGGATTCGATAAGGTTAATGTGTTACATTCCTATATAGGAAGATAGTTACTTATGACTTCTAAGGACTTTATCAATATTAGGAGAGTTAGAAAGAATATATAAATAAACAGAATGGGTAAAATCATCACATGAAAGGTGTGAATGAAAGCTTTCACAGTGGAGGGGAAAAATAGGTGGTATTTGAACCTTACTTTCAATAGAATTTGTGCAAAAAAGGAATTGTATACACATTCACTTGGATATATAAATCTATCTTATACAACATGTAAGTAGGTGATATGAAGGAGGCAGGGGACCTGATACAATGGAGAGGGCATTAATGGAGACAATAACTATAAGCAAAATATACTTCGGGGGAGAAATAGTAAAGAGAGAGAGAAGGATAAATAGGAAAATTGGGTGGGGAGACATATATAGTAACTATAACTGTGAATGTGAATAGGATGAATTCATCCATAAAATAGAACTGGCTGTATTAGAAACCACAATCCAACAATAACTTGTTTACAAGAAACACTTTTGAAACCAAGTGGCACACACAAAATTAAAATAAGGTTCTAGAGCAGAATCTATTCAGCTGAGGCTAAAAAACAAACAAACAGGGACAGCAATCATGATCACAGACCAACAAAAGTAAAAATAGAGGTAATTAAAAGAGATAAGCTGGGAAACTACATTTTTAAAAGGTACCAAAGACAAAAAAATAATATCAATATTAAAAGTATATGCAATTCTTAAAGGAAAAATTAAATGACTTACAGGAGAAAATAGACAGTAAAATTGTATGATTTGAGGGCCTTAGCTTTCTCCTCTGTGAACTCGACAAATTTAAATAAGAAATAAACAAGAAAGAAGTTAAGGAGATGAATAATATTTTAGAAACAAAGGTATAAATTTCTGGAAATATTGAATGTCAGAAGCAAGGAGTATACCTTTTTCTTAGCTGTACGTGGCACCTTCACAAAAATTTACCATATGTTAGGGCATAAAAACCTCAGAGCCAGGTGAAGAAAAGCAGAAATACTAAATGCATTATTTAGAACATAATGCAATAAAAATTACATTTAATAAAGGGCAACAAAAGTGAGTTAAAATTTACTGGAAACTAAATAATCTAATCTTACAAAATGAATCAAAGAGCAAATCAAAGAAACAATAATTTCATGAAAGAGAATAACAATAATGAGAGGACATGTCAGTGTTTATGGATGCAGTCAAGGCAGTAGATAGGGGAAAAGATCTACCTCTAAACCCTCTTACTAATAAAATAGAGAAATAGCATATCAATTAATTGATTATGCAACCAACTAAAAATGTGAAAAGGGAACAAATATAAAATCCTCTATTAAACACCAAATAGGAGATTCTGAAAATCAAAGGGGGAGATTAAAACAGTTTGGAGGAAACTATTCAACAAATAAAAGTAGAAGGTGTTTTTTTTTTAAGTAAAGTAGATAAATCTTTAGGTAGTTTTTGATTTAAAAAGAAAGAAAACCAGGTTACCAGAATGAAAAATGAAAAGCATGAATTCACCACCAATGAAGGTGAAATTAAAACAGTTATTAGGAGCTGTTTTCCCAATTATTTGACAATAACTTTAACAATTTAAGTGAAATGAGTGAATATTTACAAAAAATAAATTGTCTAGATAAACAGAGGAATACTTAATATGTAGATAATAGAATACTTAAATAACTCTATCTTAGAAAAAAAATTGAATAAACCATAAATGAGTTCCCTAAGAGAAAAAATTTACAGGACCAGATGGATTCACAAAAGAATTCTTCCAAACATTTAAAGAACAATTAATTCCGATACACTATAAACTATCTGGAAAAAGGGGAAAAGAAGGAGTCCTACAAAATTTCTTTTGAAAGAGCAACAGTAAAGAAAAACAAAACTATGGACCAATTTCCCTAATGAATATTGATACAAAAATTTTAAATGAAACATTAACAAAGAGATTACACCTATGTATCACAAGTATTTATAGCAGGAATGCAGGGCTGGTTCAGATATTAGGAAAACTATCAGTATAATCGAATATATCAATAATAAAAACAAAAAGAGTCATATGGTTATTTCAATAGATCCAGAAAAAGCTTTTGGCAAAGTACAAAACTCATTCCTCTTAAAAACAGTAGAAAGAATAGAAACAAATGGATTTTTTCCCTAAAATGATATATAGTATCTAAAACCATTAGCAAACACTATCTCTAACAGGTGTAAGCAAGACACCTTCTGATTAAGATCTGAGAAGAAGGAAGGATGCCTATTATCAAAACAGCTATTCAATACTATATTAGAAATGCTTGTATAGCAAAAAGATAAAAAAGAAAATGAAGGAATTGGAATAGTCAATGAGGAAACAAAACTATCATTCTGTGTAGATGATATGTTAAATATGCTTAGAAAATGGTCACAAATTAACTAAAAAAATCCTAATGGAAATAATTAATATCTTTAACAAAATTGCAGGATATGAAATAAACCATAAATCATAAATCATAAACACTTCTATATATAACCCACAGAGTCCAGTAGGGAGAAATAAAAAGAGAAATTCTCTTAAAAATAACTGTAGACAAAATAAAATATTTGGGAGTCTACATGCAAAGACAAATCTGGCAATTCTATTAATACAATTACAATGCACTTTTCACACAAATAAATTCAGACCTAAACAATTGGAGAAAAATTAACTGTTTTGGGGTATATATAATATAATAATCTAAAATTAATATAATTTTATATATAATAATATAATAAATAGCCAATATAATAAAAATGACAGTTCTACCTAAATTAAGTTGCTTTTTGTTTCCTACCAAATTACCAAGCTATTTTCTAGCTCTAGAAGAATAATTATAATATTAATTATCATTATCAGTATTATAAAATCCATCTGGAAGAATTAAAGTTCAAGAACATTAAAGGAATCAATAAAAAATGTGAAGGAAAGTGACTTATACATGCCAGATTTCAAACTCTGTTACAAAGAGGTAGTCACCAAAACAATCTGGGACTGGCTGAGAAACAAAGTGATAGACCAGTGAAATTGATTAGGTATACAATGTGCAGCAGTAAATGGCCATAGTAATCTAGTGTCTGATCAACTCAGAGATCCAAGCTTTTGGAACAAGAATTCATCAGACAAAAACTGCTGGGAAAACTAGATGAAAAAAGGAATAGTCTACCTGTCAGATCCGTGGGGAATGGAAGAATTCATGACCAAATAAGAGATAGAGAGCATTATGAAATTTAGAATAGATAATTTTGATCATATTAAATTGAAAAGCTTTTGTACACACAAAGCTAATGCAAACAAGATTAAATGGAAAGCAGAAAGCTGGGAAATAATCTTTAAAGCAAGTGTCTCTGATAAAGACCTCGTTTTCAAATATATAGATAACTGAGTCAAATTTATGAAAATACAAGCCATACCCTCATTGAGAAATGGTCAAAGGATATAAACAGACAGTTTTCAGATGAAGAAATCAAAGATATCTACAAGTATATGAAGAAGTTCTCAAAATCACCTATGGTTAGAAAAATGCAAATTAAAACAACTCTGAAATTCCACTTTACACCAGATTGGCTAATATAACAAAAAAAAAAATCACAAATAATGGAGACGATCTGGTTACATTGGGACATGAATGCACTGTTGGTGGAGTTGTGAACTGACACAACCATTCTGGAGAGCAATTTGGAACTATGTCCAAAGGGCAACCAAACTATGCATAGCCTTTCATCGAGTAAAATACTATTATGAAGTCTGTCTCTCAAACAGATCATAAAAAAGGGGAAAATGTCTACATGTGCAAAAATATAGCAGCCCTTTTTGTGATGGCAAAATATTGGCAATTTAGGATATGTCCCTCAATTAGGGAATGGCTAAACAAGTTGTGGTATATGAATGTAATGGAATATTAGTGTTCAATAAAAATGATGAACTGGCAGATTTAAGAAAAAAACCTGGAAAGATTTGTATGAACTGATGCAAAGTGAAATGAGCAGAACTAGGAAAACATTGTATACAGTATCAGCAACACTATGCCATGATCAACTATGGATGACTCCACTCTTCTCAGCAACACAATGATCCAAGACAAAAATAAAGAACTCATGAAGAAAAAAGCTATCCATATGTAGATAAAAAGTGATGGACTCTGAATGCAGATAGAAGCATGTTTTTTTTACTTCCTTTATTCTTTCTCATGGTTTCTTTTTGAGTGGTTTCTTCTTCCACAACTGTGACAAATACAGAAATATGTTTTACATGATAGAATATGTATAAACAGTATCATATTTTTTAGGAGAAGGGGGGAGGGAAGGATAGAGGGAAGGAGAAAAATTTGGAACTCAAAATATTGTAAAAATGAATGTTAAAATTTTTCTTAATCTGTAATTGGGGAAAAAGAAAATACTATTTAAAGCAAAAAAAATTGATATCTTTTAAAAATACTAAATTTTTTATGTAACTTAGAAAAATAAAATGAGAAAAAAGAGAGACAGAGAGACAGAGACAGAGAGATAGAGACAGAAACAGTGAGAAGAAAGAACATCTTATTTTAGTCTGGGAAAGATGAGACTATATGTGTGTAAAGGAATGAGGGTGGTAAGAGGTGAGTGGCACATGAAAGCTCTCTTCAAGTATTTTAAAGACTCTCATATAAAAGAAGAATTACTCTTTGCCTTCACTCATAAATGACAATGTATTGAAATTGTAAAGAGACCCATTTAGGGTTGGTGTAGAGAAAACCTTTCTAAAATTAGATCTATCCAAGAGAGAAATTAGTTTTCTGTGGAGGTTTACCAAGCAGAGTCTGAATGGCCATGAAGTGGTATTGTAGAAGGGATTAATTTTCAACTGTTGGTTAAAATTTGTGTCCCCTTAGACCTCTCCTAATTCACATTATGCTATATTTCACCTATGGAATGAGTCAATATTCTAGATTACCTCATGAGGACAACACTATGTGAATAATTTCCACAATCTCCAAAGATTCCCTGTGTTCCTGAGGACATAGTTACTATTTAAAACTATTCTGGATGAGGAAATCTCTGTGCTGACATCAAGTGTTATTCCTATTTTCTCATAATTCATTGGTTCTACTATATATAATTCTAAAACAGCTGCCAAACTATAAATGAGTAAGAAAAATAAATACCTCTCTACTAGTTATTTTTTCTCCTGGCATTTCAATTAAAGCACAAGTTACTGAAAGTGCTGTGAAACTCTACTTACTATCATCTTTCTACTTTAAATGTGTAGATAAAATACAAATCTCACTAAGGCAAAAGGTATTGCAATATTTTAAAATATAGTGGATATATTTATCAACACAATCCTCAACATATTGCCTAAAGCTAATTCTACAGACCCTCTTTAAAAAATTTATAATTCAGTTGACTCTCAATCATATGCCAGGGAATTTATATAATCTTGCTTTGGAAATTCTTCTTAGCATAGTTAAGTACAGAATGGCTGAACAAATTTTGGCATATGAATGTAATACTATGTTGCAAGAAATTAAGAAATAGATGATTTCAAAGAGACTTGGGAAGACCTCTTCTTCCTTTTCCAAAGACAGGATCATATAATAAAAAGAACAAGAGACTTGCCATTGGGAGACCTGAGTTAAAATCTCAGCTATTTCATTTATTTAGTTCTCTGACCTAAACTCAGCACCTCGGGGGCTTTACTTCTTCATTTCCCACATGACTGCACTCATTTTGGATTTTTTTGACTTCATCGTGTCACCAGGAGCCTCATCATTGGGAATTTCCTCATTGTGTAGGACCCATTTAGTCTTGGTACTTATACCTCATCTTTACTCTCTACCCCTCTGATTAGAAGGTGGAGCCATGAACTCCTCTACCTTCATTTTAAAAGAGGCACAGTTCAGGCATCTCATTTCTGCGCAGCTGCAGTCATTTCATAATTTCTGACTTCTCCATCATGCTCCTATTCTTTATCCCACTCCAACCTTTTCAGCTTTCTTCTGTGTGTTGTCTTCTTTCATTAGAGTGTAAGTTCCTTGAAGTTGGGAGTTTCTTTCATATATGTATCCCCACATAGTAAGCACTTAAAATGTTTGTTGACTGTTATTGACCAGTAAAAGGGATATAATCTCTGTATAGTTCCTATTATATCAACTTCTTGAAGGCATAACTACCTTACGTTTTCAATTAGTTATTAAGGGGTGGAAATAGGTGTAAGGATGAAAAATATAAGTTGGAGAGAACATATGAAAATTTTGAATTTGTTGTGAAGGAAGGCTTTTATTTGTCAGGGGTGGTAGGGATGGGTAGGTGGTGGACAAAAAGAAAAGGAGGTAAAGAACATCAAAGGAATACTTAAAAGACTCCGAGAACAGAATTAAAGTTTAGAAGGAGACACAGATAATGGTCAGTTTTGTTACTTTGGTACTCCATTTAATATTTAAAAAACAAACTGACTAATGTAACCAGTTCAGTTTTATGTATGACTACATTCTTTATTGAAATGTACTTGTTTAAGTTGAAAGCAAAAAAAAAAATATATATATATATATATATATATATATATATATACACGCATTATATTTATATATATATAGACATACATACACACATATATATGTGTATATACATACATTCATGTATGTATGTATAAATATCTTAAAGGACAACTATTACATTTGTAAAAGGTTATGAGCTGCTCCAAGGGACTTTTAAAAGGATGACATAGCACTTTATTTATCTCTAATATGCCTATCAGAATGCTTTATCATGGGCTCTCTGGCACTTCTAGATTAGAACTAACACTGTATGAGCTGCCATTGCGGTCCTGCAATTCTGACTGGCAGAAATCAAGGAAAGGATTGGGAGAAAAAAGCTGATACATGGATGGTCCCAGAGGGCATCTCCCAAGACCAGCACCTGAGGTATCTGCAGAGAACTCTCACACTGGGGCCACTTAGCAGTTTGAGAAGAAAGACAACACAGGGATGGAGGCCACCCTCTTCCCCCATATGATCTTGAAATTTGGATGTTGAAGTCTTCTGTCTTTTTCTTTCCAAAAGTGGGAAAGCAGGTAAGGAGGAAAAGTGTAGGAGAAGCTGAGATTTCAGACTCTGGCTCCTAATAGAAGCACAGGGATACAAATAATCAATGGTAAATCTGAGTTAGTTATTTTATGCTAGGCTTTCAGTTGGGAGTTTAAAGTTAATATTGTTCACCTCATTCTCACTATAATCAAGATTTCAATAAACCAAAAATGTCAGTCTAGCAGTATTTATAGGCCCTATACAAAAGGAGGAAAAAAGAAATAGGTCTTGAGTTAATAGGGGCAAATATGCAGAGGAACTAAAGATTTAGAGCTCTTTTTTCTTGTCCACATTTGTAAAATTACTCAATCTGGTGATTCAGGGATTGTAGTGTTATTTACTGCTTTGCCAGGTTCATTGTCTATTTTTCTTAGCTATGCTTACTTGTGTGTATAATATATTCCTGGATAGAACAGAAATATTTTGAGGGCTGTATCGGTTTCTTCTTTTGGTGTCTCGTATCCCCGATGCATGGCACACACTAGGCAATTGATAAATCCTTGTTAATGGATTAATATGATATCCAGGTAGGGATTTTAACAATCCACTTCCAGTGTAATACAGCTGTCCTTATTGTAATTATTCATCATGTATGCTTGTATTACACAACTTCCATGAGAACTATGCTGGATAAACCTTAAAGCACATGTTAATGTAATATTTTTATAATTTCTATTTTTTTCTGATACCTTTCAAGTATCAGACATCATCACCTGCCCCCATTAACTCAAGACCTATTTCCTCTCAGCAACTTTCTTTTATTAACCTTAGTTTAACCATATAAATTTACGTAAAGGAAGTCTAATCTCTCTTTGAAATTTCATCCAATAGAATACTTGAAAGTCACTACCATGCTTTCTCTAAGTCTTCAATTCTTCAACTTAAACATCTCCTATTTCAGGGATACGTAGTTTGTGAAAGCCAATTGTTAAATTTCCATTGTGAATATGTACACCTTGTAAATCAGTGAAAACAATGTATCAAGATTTGACTTTTTGTTTTGTTGGTTTATAGAGTTAAAAAGTGATGGAGAAAATATTAATAATGCAAATGAACCTTAACAGAGTGATATGTGTATATTTTGCTGGATGTCAAATAATTTACCAGCTTTACCCTTACCCTGATTCTTTCACAGATATTTGCATGGCATGGTCTCAAGTCACCTCATCAACTTGGTCACATTCTTTGGAATATAATTCAGCTTTTGAATGTCCTTCAAAGGTAATACCGTTCTGACCAAGACAGAGTACAGTAGGACTCTCTCTTCCCTTGTTTTGGAGACTATGCCTTTCTTTCTGCATCTTATACCAGTAGTAACAATTCTGGTTTCCATGTCATATTGTTAAGTCATTCATATTAAGCTTATTTGAAGAGTCTCAGGTCTTTTCACTTGATTACTTGGTTATTGTCATTCTTTCCTCATCCTATGCTTATGAAGTCCATTTCCATCCAAATATAGTGCCTTTCTCACTATAATCTTATTAATTTTTTGCCTCTATTTCTACACTGTGGAGACTTTTTGGAATCTTGGTTGTCATCCAATGTGTTTGCTTTCCTGATAATCTTTATGCCACCTGCGACTTTCAAAGGCAAGCCTTGCAAATCATTTAAAAATGATGAATCACACTAGACCAAGGATAGATTCACTGACACACTCCATTAGAGATTTTCCTTTAGTTTGACATTGATTCATTTGTGACTATTAATCTCTGAGCAGCCAAATGGCACAATAAATAGAGTGTCAGGACTGGAGTCAGGAAGAGTAATCTTCCTGAGTTCAAAGCCAGCCTCAGATACTATCTACCTGTGTGACCCTGAACAAGTGACTTAACTTCATTTGCCTTAATCCCTTCATCTGTAAAATGAGAGGGAGAAGGAACTGGCAAACCATGCCAATATCTTTGTCAAGACAACTCGAAATGGAAGCACACTACTGAAATGACTAAATAACAAAAACAGCAGGATTATACAGTGTGTGCCAAATTAATCTGTAACTAAGAGAAGCATCGGGATAGAGTGAATAGGATGGTGCATTTAGAGTCAAGAAAAGCTGAGACTTCCCTGATCTAACTGCCTAACTTTAAGACCTTGGACAAGTCACTTGACTCTTCAGAACCTCAGTTTCTGATACTACCTATAGGATATAGTTCACAGAGTTCGTATACAGTTTGAATGAGATATATTAAAAGTTATATAGAAACATCCTCCATTATTATTCAGCCCACATCTCTGCTTTGTGTCCATGGAAAGCTGAAGAGACTTTCTAAAATATTTTGAAGTTTAATGTATTTACTGAATTTCTCTGATCTACAAAAAATTTAGTTACACTGCTAAAAGATGAAATAAGTCTGTGTAGCACCAATGTGATATTCACAGTGCCTACGGTAGCTATGAATATGCCAGCCTAATTCCGAATCACAAAATATAACAGACTCTCCACATGCAAGACAGAACCAAAGTCTTTATTTAAATACCAAAAAGTCAATCCCAACACCAGAAAGTCAAATCCATCATAGGAACAAAGAAATCTATATACAATAACAACGCAGAGGGCACCATCGTCCCTAAGCCTTCCCCCTGCTAGGGCCTTCCCACAAATGAACACTCACAGCTCACTGCCTATTTCTTTTCTCTCTCCCTCAATTCTAACTCATATCCAACTTCCTCTCAGCTCTACTCCACCCCTCCTGCTTTATCGCTTCAGCAAGTTCCTCCCACCAGAGACTCATGTGATTCAGGCTTCCATGTGACTCAAGAAGGTCACACAGACCTATTATTTGATGGGAAATTATGTAAAAATATACTAACAATACAATCTGGAATAATCTGTTTTTGATTTAAGGAATACTACCTTTTAGTGGTAACTATATCCTTTTCTAAATGCTCATGAACTGTCCCTTTAATAAGACATCAATAATTCTGCCACACATGGAAGTAGAGCTCACAAACCTATGATTTGCAAAATCTAATCTCTTCCTTTTTTTTAACCTGGGTGATATTTTGATGAAATTCAACAAATGTTTGTCTGTTTCTAGTTCTATGGTACTTTATCTATTATCCAGAACCCTTTGAACATTATTGACAGTAGCAGAGTAAACAAACTTGCATCTTATTTCAATACTCTAAAGTGTAGTTAATATAGGCCTGGTTATATAATATAGGACTTAGAGGGAAGTTATTTTTCTCATTTATCTTGAGTTTACTCTATTAGTTATTTTTTATCCTTCACAACTCAAATCAAATGAACAGGAATTAATTAAGCACCTACTACATGCTAAACACTGCTAAATGTGGGGGAATACAATGAAAGCTTTTAAAAAGTCACTTCTCTTAAGATCTTTTACATAGAGAAAACAAATGTAAAATGAGTGGATGACTTGGTCTTCTTGCTCTCATAAAACTATTGAACTATAGAGTTGTAAAGGAATACTGAGGGTTCTACTCCAACATCCTACCCAAATGTTTGAATACTACCTCGAAAAATGAGGACATTGCATGTTTTCTCCCTCATTAGAATGTGAGCACTTGAGGGCAGACACTGCTCCTGTTCTTTGTATCTCCTGTGCCTTTCACATAATAAGTGCTTAATAAGTGTTTGTGAACTGACAGAAGAACTCCTTGAAGTAATACAGAAGTTAGTTAACATTTTGAGTTTGCATTTCTATTACTGGACAGCTCTCGTTATAAGGGAGGGTTATTTATTTATTTTTAGTTTTCAGCATTCATTTCCACAAGATTTTGAGTTCCAAATTTTCTAACCATCTCTCCCCTCCCTCCACCTCATTAAACCATCCATTCTGATTATCCCTTCCCTCAATTTACTTCCCTTCTATCATACCCATTCCCTCCCTTCTCCCCATCTTCTCTCTTTTCTTGTAGGGCAAGATAGATTTCTACACTCCATTACCTGTATTTCTTATTTCCCAGTTGCATGCAAAAACAAATCTTAACATTCATTCCTAAAACTTTGAGTTCCAACTTCTCTCCCATCCTCCCTTCCCACCCACTCCCACTGAAAAGGCAACCAATTCAATATAGGCTATATATGTGTAGTTTTGCAAAAGACTTCCATAATAGTCATGTCATGAAAGACTACAAATGTTTCCCTTCAACCTATCCTGCCCTCCATTTAGTCTATTTTCTCTTTTGACCTTTTCCCTCCCCAAAAGTTTTTACTTCCAATTACTCCCTCCTCTCATTTGCCCTCCCTTCTATCATTCCCCCCACCCCACTTATCTTCTTCTCCTCCACTTTCCTGTTGTGTAAGATAGATTTTCATACAAAATTGACTGTGCATGTTATTCCCTCCTTAAGCCAAATATGATGACAGTAAACTTCTTTTTTTTCCTATTAGGTCTTCCTTTTTCCCTTCATTGAAAAATCTTTTTCTTGTCTCTTTTATGAGAGAGAATTTGCCCCATTCCATTTCTCCCTTTCTCCTTCTAATATATGCCTCTCTCACCCCTTAATTTTATTTTTTCAGATATCATCCCTTCCGATTCAACTCATCCTGTACCCTCTGTTTATATATGTATATGTGTGTGCATGTGTGTGTGTGTGTGTGTGTGTGTGTGCAATGTCTCCAACTACCCAAATACTGAGAAAAGTTTCAAGAGTTACAAATATGATCTTTCCATGTATTCCATATATTCCAAATATTGTCTTTACATGTAGGAATGTAAACAGTTCAACTTTAATAAGTCCCTTATGATTTCTCTTTCCTGTTTACCTTTTCATGATTCTCTTGATTCCTGTGTTTGAAAGTCAAATTTTCTATTCAGCTCTGGTCTTTTCATCAAGAATGTTTGAAAGTCCTCTAGTTCATTGAATGACCATTTTTTTCCTCTGAAGTATTACACTCAGTTTTGTTGGGTAGGTTATTCTTGGTTTTAATCCTAGTTTCTTTAACTTCTGGAATATCAAATTTCAAGTCCTTTGATCCCTTAATGTAGAACCTGCTAGATTTTGTGTTATTCTGATGGTGTTTCCACAGTACTCAAAATGTTTCTTCCTGGCTGCTTGCAATATTTTCTCCTTGACCTGGGAACTCTGGAATTTGACTACAATCTTTCCAAGAATTTTTCTTTTTGGATCTCTTTCAGGAGGCAATCAATGGATTCTTTCAGTATTTATTTTGCCCTCTGGTTCTAGAATGTCAGGGCAATTTTCCTTGATAATTTCATGAAAGATGATGTCGAAGCTCTTTTTTTGATCACAGCTTTCAAGTAGTGCCATAATTTTTAAATTCTCTCTCCTGGATCTATTTTCCAGGTCAGTTGTTTTACCAATGAGATATTTCACAGTCCTCTATATTTTTTCTTTCTTTTGGTTTTGTTTTGTAATTTCTTGGTTTCTCATAAAGTCATTAACTTCCATCTGCTCCATTCCCATTTTTAAAGAACTATTTTCTTCAGTAAGCTTTTGAATTTTCTTTTCCATTTGGCTAATTCTGATTTTTAAAGTATTCTTCTCCTCATTGACTTTTCAAACCTCTTTTGAGATTTGAGTTAGCCTATTTTTAAAGGTGTTATTTTCTTCAGCATTTTTTCGGGTCTCCTTTAGCAAGTTGTTGACTCACTTTTCACGATTTTCTTTCATCAGTCTCATTTATCTTTCCAATTTCTCCTCTAACTCTCTTCCTTGATTTTCAAAATCCTTTTTGAACTCTTCCATGGTCTGAGACCATTGCATATTTATTTTGAAGGTTTTGGAAGCAGAAACCTTGACTTTTATGTCTTCCTCTGATAGTATGCATTAGTCTTACTCATCTGAAAGGATGGAAGAAAATACCTGTTCACTAAGAAAGTATCCTTCTATACTCTTATTTTTCCCCCCTTTTTTGGGTATTTTCCCAGTCAGTTATTACTCCTTCTTTGTCAAGAGGAGAGTATACTCTAGGGACCTGTAAGTTCTCAGTTCCTTCAAAGTGGCACAATCACAGGAAAGGATTTTACTGTTCTCTTGTCCTGGGAGCTCTGGAAGCAACCACGTGCTTTTCTGCCTAGGATCTGTGAATAGAATTCCCTCTCTGGAGCCTCCAGCAGCTCCCCAAGGTTGGCGCTCCAGGGCTGAGACCCAGATCAGTGGCTCAATTCCTCCAGGGTCTTTAACCCAAGGGCCGCCCCCCCTCCAAAATGAAGCTGCTGTCACAACCTGGGACTAGGACTAGCGCATGACCCTGCTCCCTTTTCACCCAGGTGAAAGATCTTGCTCACTGACCTTTGAAGCTGTCTTTGGCATTAATGGGTTGAGAAATCTGGGAATCACAGCTTTTTCCTGTAATTTTGCACTTGATTTCTACTCTGGTCCTGTTCTTGTCATGCTGCATGGCCAAGGCTGGGTTGTGCTCCATGGACTGTGCTCTGCTTTGAGACTAGTGTGATAGACCTTTCCTGTTGGCCTTCCAGGGTGCCATGGGCTGGAAATCTCTTTCACTCTGTCTTTTTGGAGCTTCTGCTGCTCTAGAATTCGTTTAGAGTCACTTTTTAAGGTATTTTATGGGCGGTGGGGGCAGAGCTACTACAGATCCATCTTTCTAGTCTGCCATCTTGGATCTGCCTTGAGGAAAGTTTTAATTGTGTTAAATGGAAATCTGCATTCTTATTATTTTTAATCACTAGTCCTTGGTATAGCCCTCCTATTTTATGGCTACTTTTCATCTACAAACATCTCATCCATCCTGTTTATAAAAATAAACAAACAAAAACCACAAGGAAACAGGTAATAATCAACTAAAAATATTTGGTATTGGTTAGAAAATAAGAAGAAGATCAATGGAACAGATTATACCAGAGCTAATTAGAAGCAATGGAAGTTAATTACCTAGTGTTTTATATACATACATACATACATATGTGTATATGTAGATAGGTAGATAGATAGATAGATACATACATACATACACACATACATACTGGAAAATTAGAAAATGATCTGGGAAATTGGACTTAGATAATTTATGATATATTTTATAATAAACTCAAAATATGTATGTGGCCTTAATTTTAAATATCATATCATAAAAATTTAGGAGAGAAGTAGATCATATACCTCTCACAACTCTGGGTAGATGTACTCTTAATGAAACAAAGGATAGGGGCAATCCCAAAAGATGAGAAAGGTAACTTTGATTTCATGAAACAGAAAAAATTTTTATAAACAAAAGTAATTAATCTAGATAAGAAGAGAAGTAACTGAATGAGAAAAAAATGATTTCTGCATCAAATTTCTCAGATGAATGTGTAGTATACAAAACACACACATACACTCTCTCTCTCTTTCTCTGACTCTGCCTGTCTCAACATATGTATATATATATATAATACACATATGTACATATAATACATATTATAAAATAATATATGAAAAAATAATATGAATGCCACATGTATGTATACATATAATTTCATATGCAAATACACATAGACATATATGTGGCTTTATATAGATACCAGCAAATAATATATGTACATGTTTATATTTAAACATGCATACATGTTCATGTACATAGATGTGAATATGTGTATATATACACACAAGTATATATACATATATACACAAAAGCATATGTATATATGCTGAAAATCACTGATAAGAGAAATGGAACTCAAAACAAGCACTAGGTTTCAAAACAACCTCACATCAAGAAAATTGACAGAAATGATAAAAGATTAAAAAAGCTAACTTTGATTAAATAAAATAGAAAAGCTTCTGTTTGGGAACAGTCAATATCAGAGGTGTTATGGGCATAGATGAGTGCTAATGCAATGTTGGTGGACTTTTGAATTGTTTTGGAAAGCAATAAGCAATTATGCAAAATAACTACAATATTAATGTACTTTAACCCAAAGATTCTACTATTAGGCACATATCCAAAAGAGAGTTGAAAAGAACTTCCCCATATAAGCCAAAATATTTGTGATAGTAAAGAATTGGAAACAAAATCAATACTCTTTGATTAGGGAAGTTAATAAACAAATTTTAGCACATGGATATAATGGAATGTGACTGCAATATGAAAAAGCAAATAGGATAATACAGAGCAAAGATTTCCATGTTCTGATGCAGAGTAAAGGAGATAGAGATTAAGAAACAATACTCAAAATGATTAGAAGATTGTAAATAGAAACAAAACACAAAAAAATTCAAAACTGAATTAGCAAAATTAAACAGAAAAACCATGATCTCCTAGAAGAAATATGAAAAGATACTCCCATTCTATTATTTTGCGGATGTGATTGGTTCGTGATTATGGAATGTTGCATATATTTTCAGACTTTTTTGATTGACCAGCTTTGCAGATTTTTTTCCTCTTTTTTCTTTAAAAAATATTATTTGCTCTATCACATGACTCTCTGGAAGAAAAGAAGGAAAAAATGTTGGGAAAAATTCTGTTAATCCAAAAAATCCTTAAATATATATCAAACAACATTGTTTAGATAATCAGACCATTGCTATTACATCCTAGTAAATTACTTTTGTAACAGCAAGATATCTTCAGAAAACAACAATCGCAGGCAAAATCCAGATCCAAATGAGGAATACATTTTGATTGGTCTGACAGATTTCAGGGTAGGTTTAAAACATGTTAATAATTAATAAAACTGCTGGGCCTTCAAAGTCTGGTCTTCATATTGGAGTTCTTTTACCCCCTACTCTGATCTTTCTTTTCCATACCTCCTTCAAAGTGTTCAACAAGACTTTTTTCTTATCTTTAGCATTCATTGTTCATCTTAGCTCTTTCTGGACTTTAACATTCCTAACAATATTCTTATGGAAAGGATTCCCTCTTGATATTTATTCTCCCTCACTTGCTCTGCCATTTTAAGTACAGTTTTTTAAAGAAAAATTAAGAACACTTTTAGTAAATGAATAAGTGATCAAACATTATTCAACTTTTGTTTAGTCTGTTTTCTCTCTCCTCCATTTTAAATTTGATAATTTATTGATCAGATTTAGAAGAAAAGACAATAGAGATTTACTGGTGCCTTCGTAGTAGTATTCTATTCATAATTAAGATTTCATTATTTCTAAATTTTAAGCACAATTCCATTTTTGAATACCATTTCTTACTCAAATGATGAATTATCCCAGGGGTGGGGAACCTGTGGTCTTGAGGCTCTCTAGAGCCTCATGTGTGGCCCTTTGATGGAATCCAAACTTCATAGACAAATCCCCTTAATAAAAAAAAAAAAGATTTATTCTGTAAAACTTGAACTCAATCAAAAGGCCACACTTATGGACCTAGAAGGCCACATGTGGCCTTGAAGTTGGAGGTTCCCCATCTCTCAATTATGCATTCTGTCTTGCTTTTCTTGATGTTCTATTTTTAATTATTGTAGTGGTCAAAATACCACTTGTGCTCCAAGTCTTCAGTTACTTGCTTAGATCTTGATAATCTTTTAACTATACCTCCTAGTGTCCTCCTGAGGGTATTCTTTTTATCTCCACATAAATCCAGAGGAGTGTGTAGTAGCTATTAAGTGTAAGAATTCTCTGCAGTGTCATTCTAGAAATGCCCCCTCTTCCCAGGAAGACAAAAAAAACCATATTATTGCTGTCATATTGACCAATACCTGTCTCAGTAATTCATCACAAGGACTCAGCAATCACTACTATCCTTTTCTTTTTCTTTTGATCATTAATGGTTATCTCATGATGACCCCTTAATCATCATTCTCAAGATAAGAATAAATTATTTCCTTCTAAGATGTTCCAGCTCCCTTCTCCCTCTCGCCTACCCCAAAGGAAAAAGCATCATTGCTCTTTTCTTAGTTATGAATGTCCCACCATCTTTCTTTTCCATTCCTCCTCCCACATATTCTTCAATTCTATAATTTGTTGGTAGTCAGTTTTGCCTCTTTTTGTTCTATCCTAGAAGTTTTTCTTCCATTTTCTTCCCCCCTCCCTGAAACCATTGGGGCTAGGTGATTTGTCCAGAGTCACACAGCTATTAAGCATCTGAGGATGGATTTCAACTTAGGCTGTCTTGATCCCAGGGTGAATGCTTCATCCACTGTACCACCTAGCAGCCATTTTCTTCCACTTTTCAAGGAAGTTTTCATTCTCTTGGCAATTTGAAAAGGAAAATTTCTTCCAACCTCCTGCCCCTCCCCCTTCAATTTATACCCTAGAATAAAAACCAGATTTTAATTGTGCATATGCGGTTGTTTGTTGAATCTGGTAGGAACAAATTATACTTTTTCTTAAGGTCACTGCAACATTCCCTTTGCCATCCAAACTTGCTTACAATCCTTTGTGGTTCTTGGCAATCAATCCCTGCTACCTGCTGTAGGAAACTACTGGCTTGCATTGCTTCTTCACTGTGCTAGTGATTCAGATTCTAGGGGCTCATAAGCCTGTTTTATTTTACTTACAATGGGTTTTCCACCTTTTCTCATGATATGAAGATTGCTGGTCCTCAGCATCCCTTTATTGGCTATTGGTATTCTCATAGTCTTCCCTAATGGAAACAGAAATTTCTGTAGGTTGTTTTCTGTATTGCGTTCTCAAGTAGGAATTCAATTACCATTAAAGAGGTAATTAAATTAATCTCTGTTTCTCTTTTTCTTGCTGAAACTAAGATATTACTTTTGTTATGTCATTCTTCTTGCCCAGAAACCTTCAATTGCTCCCCTATAATGCAAAATAAAAAGTCCTTAGCCTAGCATTCAAAACACTCTATTATCTGACACCAAATCATCTTTCCACCTGTATTTCTCAAGTCTTCACTACAAAAACCAAACACACTAGTCAAACTTTTCTACTCGGTTCCCCAAACATATCTAGTACATTCTGACTTGCATGTCTTGGTTCACATCATTTCCTTTACCTAAATGTTCTCATCAGTTTAGATCATCAATTTAAGTCTTATCTTTGAATGCTAATTCAATTTTCATTTCTTTGAAGTCTTTCTCAACTTTAGCTAACAGTAGGATCTTCCTCTTTGAAGAAGTAGAAAGCATATATATACATACATACATATATTTATGTGTATATATATGCAAATGCACATACACAAATGCATCTATGTGTGCATGTGTATGTGAGAGTAGTCTATCCAAATAGATAACATGCTCCTAGAGGGTAAGTATTCTATGTTATGTTTATTTACATTCATCCCAGAACCTAGCCTTGTGACTTACATATTAAAAATAGTGCAATAAGTGCTTATTAATCAATTATTGCAGCTTAATGCCTGGACTGAAATTCTGAATATTATCTTCACAACCAGAACGGTTCGAAGTTTATGTATCCACTGAAATTCTGTAAGAGTCAGAAGGGGTCAAAATTGCCTGCTTTTAAGCCAGGGAGAAGGAATTGCTAGATTCTGATGACTTCCAGAGATGGCTAATGCCATTTCTAACCTCACCATTATACTCAGCTCTTTCAATGAGATGGGAAAAAAGTAATGTGCTAGCTTAGCTCTCATTTTGATTAGAGGTAGAAGTGGAAGTAAAATCGTCACTTCCAGTGATTGATGTGAAAGAAGAAAGGAAATTGGAGGATAATCAAGTCCTTCTGTAAAGAAATGGAATGACACCTACCTAGACTTGCTCCCCTCTAAGTACTGGATATGTTATAAGAGTGCCTAGCAATGCTATAAACTGGAGAGACTCACCCTATAAGAGGACTCTTTAAACCATCCTTCGATAGGGTTTGAAACAACATTGACAGTGTGAAATGTAAATAAAGGCTATTTGGAGAAACTCTATAACTTTGTCAAAGCAGTTTCTATTTGCATTTTGTGGCTTGTCAGTCCCAGATCCATCTATTAGTAGTACATGACATATGCTCTGTGGTATATATTTCTCCTCCCTGGGGACAATATAATTCAATTGTGCCATGTCTGGGTTTGTGCTCCATCTGGCTTTTTCTCTAACACAGAGTTGTCTTTATCTTACTGCAGATGCTGCCCTTGTGAATCTGTCCCCTGTATAATGGCCACCTGCTTTGGGCTAGATGGATAGAACACAGGTGTGGGCAACAGACTTACCTGTTAAATGCTCACATTTCACACATCTAGCTGTACCTTGATATAGGTACACCGTTATCAGTTTTGGAACAGGTAAACTTACCTTAGTGGACATTCATTTTGAGAGACTGAAGTTGCTTGAGATGGTTTATGTGAAAAATTTGGGATCTTTATGCATACACATAATGAATGAGTTGATGAATGGCTCTCCAAAGAGAAAATGAGCCCATTTAAGTGTCAAGCGTACCAGTGGTCTTGGCATGGATGTCTACAATGCAACACCTAGCAAAAGTGAGCAAGAGAAAAATTAAATATTATAGGCCTGTGCAATATCAAAAGTAATGGGCTATGGGAATTATGATCATTAGAGGGCAAGAATCAATGTATCTGAAACTAAAAAGAGGAAAGGAAATTTAACAGGAATAACAACAACAAAGGAAAAATTTCTACTGTCATATTTATTGAATTCCCACTAGGTGCAAAGGACTGTTGGCAAGTGAAACTACAAGCCTAAACAAAACAATAGGACAGAAAAGGATGTTAAAAGTGAGAGCAATGACTCATTCAGAGAAGGGTTATGGGAAGAGCTCTGATTTCAGATGATATTCTGTTCAAAGTTAGTTAGAGATCCATCCCATAGGAAAAAGTGTACAGTCAAGAAGACTTTGATTTACCATGCCATGAGTTGGGTTAGTTTTTGTGATATTTGCTGTCATCACTTTATAGATTAGTTTTGCAAGCTCAGCACTCGAGAGGCTGTTTATTTCCTCTTAGGTATTTTGCCTGCAATTAGAGGAAGCTGCTGTCAGACGAGTTGTGGTGCATTGGGCATGTGATCCGTGGTCTGAATGGCAAAGCAGAAAACATGTTTGAGTCTGAGCTACAGATCAAAGCAATGTATTTCATGTCAATATCCTGTTTTGTTTTTACAAAATACTGTAAAAATTAAAACAAGAATTATCACAAAGTAAAATAGACAGGCATGTGTAAACTTACATAAAGGGCACATTCCAAAATTTTATTTGTGAGTTATAAATGAGAATTTAGATTGAATTTTTCCATAGAAATAATTTTATGCTTTGTGGTCAGGTTCTTAAACCAAGCCACAGAAAAGTATTTAACTCACAAGTGTGGTATAGTGAATAGAGTGCTCTATTTGTTTGAGAAAGACCAGGTTTGAAAAAATCCTGCCTCTTCCACTTAGCAGCTATGTGACCCCCCAGGGCAAATAACAACCTCTTTGGGCTTCAGTTTCCTCATATATTAAATATGGATAAACTAATGAAAACAAGTACAAAAAAACCTATTAAGCCATTTATCATGTTTGAGACACTGTGCTAAGTGACACATACATGCATACATACACACATATATACGCAATATATATATGCATGTGTATACATATGTGTATATCTATATATAGACACAAACATATACAGAATACATGCATATGTATACATGTATCATGTATACATGCATAAACACACATATATGTACATATATGTATACATGCATGTGTGTATACACACATTCTTCTCTCAAAGAATTTATATTCTGATAGAGTAAACCAATACATAAAGGAGAGTGTTAGGGCTAAGGAGGGGTATTTTGGTCTGGGAAGTCTTGGGGATGGTAATTAAGAGTCACAAGGCAATTTCTATCTAATGCTTTATAAACTCTAAACTTTATGTTTTTGTTACCATTGCTCTTATTTATTTTTATAATTATTAATATTGTTATTTATCATACTGGACTGGTTCAGTCTGAATGAAGGTCTTGTAACTTCTTAGTACTAATACACATCCAAAGTTTCTTTTTTGAAGCCACAAAGACTAGCAGACAAAAGATATTTTCATAGAATCCCTCTCCTATCCCCTCAATAAATTACAGATACCAATCTACTTGACAAATGGAATATAGATATATGTGTAAATGTTAATGTGTGTATATATATATTTGCCAAGCCCATAAAAACTAAAACACAGAGGGCCTAATTTGGAATAATTCTAGTCTAATTCAAATGGGCAGTTCTCCAAAAACAATTTCTCTGAGTAGGGAATATAAGAACTAATATGAAATCCTGAAAATTTATTGAACATATTCACCCAGTTAGGTTCACAAATTTAGCTCTGGAAGGAGTCTTAGAAGTCATGATGTTCATTTTATAGCAAGGAAACTGAGTTATAGAGGTGAGGTGATTGAGCCAAGGTCACATAAGTAGTAGATGGAAAAGTCAGAATTCAAGCCCAAGTCCTCTAAATCCAGACTTGATCTCCCACTGTCAACACTGCGGTGGGGATATCTACTTCAAATGTCTCCTTTTTTCAATCTATATCCTATACATAAAGGTAAGAATGATGGTATGATTCATCTTTATCCTCAATTCTAAGACAGAGAACAATTTCTTCCCTACTTCCCAAGTTCTTCAGCCCCAGGTTCTTATTATTAGCAAGAATCCTGCCTTGGGTAGAATTATGACTATATGTAGCAATGACACATTTCTGCTTAATGTTAATGTAATTTTGCTTCTTAATGAGAAGATCTTTCCCATCCATTAATAGTCCCATGTGACCTGCTTGAGTCACATGGAAGTCTAAGCCACATGAGTCAAGTCACATGGAACAGAAAGGAGTGGAGGGTAGAGCAGGAAGAGGTGGAACTTGTTTATGATTTTGTTTAAGGGACCTGGTTTGTGGGAAGTCTAACAGAGTGATAGTGTTGCCCTCTGCATTGTTATTGTGTATAGATTTCTTTGTTACTATGATGAATTTGACTTTCTGCTGTTGGGATTTGACTTTCTGGTGTCTGAATAAATGTTTTGGTTCTATCTTCCATGTGGAGAATCTGTTATGTTTTGCTATTCAGAATTGTGCCACCATATTCAGGGGTGCCATAGGTGCTGTGAATATCGTGTTGGCACTACAAATGGTGATGAAGATGGGATTGTGAAATATCAGACCTCTATTTGTAGGCAGGAAGGCTTTGGAGAGAGAAATATATATCCCAGTATGGGACAATATGCCTTATTCCTCCCTGGCAAGAGAACAGGCTAAAAGCACCAGGACTCTGTGGAAACTGGAAACTGAGGCTACAGAAGGGAGGACTCAGATATTTAGAAAGATATTTGCAAGGAATACTAATAGAACTAGGGAAAGAACTGGCAAGGGTATGGAGGCAAGGCTAGGTCTTGCTAATAAGTTATTGACTTATGTGTAAAAGCAGAGACAAGCTGCTGGAAGAGAAAGCTCAGATGGAAAGGGAGTTGGCTAGCTTGTATAAGAAGATTTTTATGTTGCAATGTTTAAACTCTCCTTTAGAAGAGCAAGCAAGAAAGTCTCAAGTAAAAGAAGAAAAAATTGTTGCTAGTTTAGCTTACAAAAAGAAGCAAAAAAGTAACAAGAGGAAGGATGTGTTGGAGGCTTTTCAGGCAGAAGCATGCCCAATACCAAGGTGAAAAACAGGAGAATCTGGGGCCCCACACTGTCTTTTGGGAGATAATTGAGGATTTTACTCAGCAGGAGGTCACTGATATTTTGAGTCAGTTCACCCAAAGAATGGGAGAACCATTGGTACCTTGGGTGACGAAAATTAGTGAAAAAGATAAGTTTTCTTGAGAAAAGAATAAATAACCAGCAGATCCAAAGTCAGAATAGATTGACAAGGAAAGAATTGTTTACTGTTCTATGGAGAGCAGGGGGAGATTTTGGAGTGGAATATGGCATTCCAATTAATGAACTCCACAAAATGTATCAAGAAAAGAAGTTTGATATTATATTGAGCAGGGAGATGAGAATTGCTCCTGCAAATCCTCCTGTATCATTGTATCCAAGGTTGACCAGGTCCCAGCTCAGATTAAAGAAAGTAAACCTTTAGCCAGAATGATGATCCCCAAATTGCAAAGTAGAAAATAGTGAATAATAGTGAATGAGGTTATGATAGTGAGTTCATGGACTCCAGAAGCATGACTGACCCTATATTTACCCTGCTTTTGGCTATTGTCTCCTTGTTTCTTTTTGACTTTTTGTCTGTTCACCTTGTTTGTCAGATTTATTTTCAGCAGGTTTAGTAACCTCAACCTGTAGATGCCTGATTGCTTAAGCTGGATGTCATCCCCTGTCCATGACTGATGTATTACCCCTAGACCATGCTTTGGATGCCAGCTACAAAACTGACCCCTTGAATGGGACCTCTTGGAGCAGGGACAGTTCTATATCCAATCTATGTCCATGAAGTAGATATGGAAGAAGAGACCTTCACCACTTACCTCAAGATTTTGGACCTCATTCATTCAAGTGGGGAATGATGGGGTGCTTGTGCTGAAGCCCTACTATAAGATATTGTTTTATACACTTATCTCGTGTGATTCCTGTTATATTGCTATGCTGTTGATACCAATTGCTCCACTGATCTATTTAATGGATAAGAAAGGTCTTTGGGTTGAATGTATTGACAATGCAATTTTGCTTATTGTTAATGTAATTTTACTTCTTAATGGTAAGTTCTTTCCCATCCATTAATAGACCCATGTGAACTGCTTGGGTCACGTGGAAGTCTGAGTCACATGAGTCAAGTCACATGGAACAGGAGGGGGTGGAGCAGGAAGGGTAGAACAGGAAGAGGTAGAACTACAGCAGAGCTGAGAGGAAGTGAGTCAGAAAACAGTCACAGCTGGGATAGGCAGCAGCTAGCATGAGGGGCAGAGCTTGCTTGTGATTTTGATTATGGGAGTTGGTCTGTGGGAAACCTAACAGAGGGAAGGCTTGGGGCTGGTGTTGTCCTCTGCGTTGTTATTGTTTATAGATGTCTGTTATTATGATGGATTTGGCTTTCTGGTGTCTGAATAAATGTTTTAGTTCTGTCTTTCATGAGGAGAGTCTGTTGTATTTTTTAATTCAGAATTATGCTGGCATATTCATCGCCACTGTAGGCACAGTGCATATCCTGTTGGTGCTACACTATAGGCAGAGGAGAATAGTGGGGAAAAAATACTGTTTTTGCAGTGGAATGAAGCTAAATTCACAGCCTATCTCAGCTATTTAACCCAATGTGACATGAGGCAAATCCCTTAACCACCCTGGTGTTCAATTTCCCCATCTGTTAAATGCATGATTTGGACTAAATGGATGCTGAGGTTCCTTCTTATTCTAGATCTATGATTCTAGGACCCTCTAGGTTCCTTCCAGCTGTAAGATGTCATGTCTGTATTCCTCAAGCTGTACTTGCCTTGATGAAAATAAGGGGAAAAATAGTAAACAAAACTGCCAGTGAGGAAGAAAAAGACTAGGGTCTTATCTCTAAGATCCTGCTCCTTGCCTTCCTGCTTCTCTAGAAGCAGAATAAGAAAATAAGATTTTGGACATGTTTGATAGCATGAAATCTCCTGTCTGTCTTTCCACAGCATAATGGTTTTCTCTATCTGACTCCATCTATTCAGAATTCCCCTGTATCCCTTTTAGGATTAAGGCTTTCCAATTTCCCTCCTCCCTCTAAGTCAAAATTCTTGTAAAAAAGAAACAATGCTGGAATTCCCTCATTAAACAATTTCCTTAGTAATGTGCCATAGCTCCTCTCTACCCTTAACAGATTAAACAGACTGTAGTCCTTTCTGAGGAACACATCCTCGAAACAGAATTTAGCCAGGCTTATGGAGAATTAGAGTTTTTTCCGGCACAGATTTTGCGCAGTTTGTATTGATTTCATTAAGCCAGTTCAACGGGGAGGATGATTAGACAGTTAGGATGTTTAAAATAATGACTTAGTACTGACAAGATATTATCTTTGTTTATTATCTAGAGACCCAAACAATAACACAGCTGAGGACGCGCTCCTCACTTTAGTGAAACTTTATGAGAATTGCCTACGACGAATTCGAAGAGAAATTTATCCACAGAGTTTCCATTAATTTAAAATGCTCAGAAGAGGTCAGCACTTTTATATCTGCCTCGTTCTTAATGCCTGTGACAACCAATAGTTACATTCTTTATCTACTAGACTAGATGATGAACAGACTAGAGAGAGGTCTCCAAAAAAGGCTTCTTCAGTCAAGGACAAGATATATTTTTGAGGAAGATCTTTGGTAGAAATCAAGGAGGTAGTGGGTAGGTAGATAAATGTTATTTAAAAATCTTCCTCATGTACCTTGAAGAGAATGTGTTGTTCTGGGATTTGTGAAGAAATTCATGCAGAAAGCTGAGAACAGCCTCTATTTCTGTACCCCAAGGTCAATAACCCAGAAAATTTTTTTCTTCCAAATGTTTTCTCCGTCTGTATCTTTGCCTGTCAATTTGTCTGCCTCTTTCTGTGTTACTCTCTCACACACATCTCAGATTTCTCCCACACCTGCAGTGCATTCCTTGTCAGAGGAAGCCCCTCCCCTCCTCTCCTTCACATTCAGATTCAAGTCTGGGTCCCATAGAGATAGGTATAAACAACAGAGAAATTTGTAGGGTTTTTGAAAAGCATGCAGTGCTTTAAGTTTTGCCCTGGCCAAAGGACTGCTGCCTATGCTTGAAGCAAATATTTACCAGATGAGAAGGTAAAAGGCACTTAGTAAATATGTCTCCTTTCTAAGCTAACACAGAGAATGGAGTTAAGCAAATGAATAAATAATGCATAAAAGTGCATGTCATATGCTAAGTACTGGCGATGAAAAAGGAAAATAAAGACAATCTCTACTCTCAGGGAGCTCCCATTACAATGGGAGTCACAACTCACGGACGATTTAAGCCACCATCAAATTGGAATGTCTAATGGTTCTTAAGGTTTAGTAGCCAAGCAGATGATAAGACTTTTTGGTGAATGGCATTTCTACGGATAAAAATCAATTCAATTTTTGATGTTGAGCCATTTGACAGTGTCCAAGGACTTGGGAGAAAAGAGATTTCTTTTCTGGGTTTTTAACAGATATTCCAAGAGCCTCTGCAGGAATACTTGACAGGTTACATCTCTTCAGGAGTTGTTTCCCAAGGTGATGACTACAGATGATGGCCTAGAAGCTCTGGGGTTCAAGCTCCTGAGTGATCTCCATGACTGTGTGAGGGAAGATGGTAGTCAAAGTAGTAATAGTTTGACTTTCCAGGGACATGCTGCCTTCTGTCTTTTCCTTCAGGATTGCTTGCCCTGTGAGTGGTAGTTGATTGGTATTTACTAAGGATGACTGGTCCTTTCTTCATAGGAGCCTCCTCCCAGGAGGATGACAGTGAGGGTTAGACTGGAAGCAGGTGCTGTGGTCTAAGGGGTGCTGTGATTCCCAGAGTTCTTGGTGCCTATCAATTTGTTGTTGCTGCTGGTAGTGAGGAAGGTAAGTCCCCTTCTCCACTATAATTTCTCTCCCTAAATGATGACTAAAGGATGTGGGCAGGAAGTGGATCTAGTGATTTTGGGAACATTACTTTTCCCAAGGTTCTTGGGTTCAGGATCTGAACTGTGTCTTTCAGGGTCCAAGGGAAGATGGTAATCAAGGCAGTGTTGGTGGTGGTTTAATTTTCCTGATATATGCTGTCTTTTATCTTTTCCTCTACCAATTCAGCTAACACAGTGTGACCAAAGTTTCCATCTGAAAACAAGGAAAGGGGATCTGAAGATGCAGAGTAGACTCCTGATCTGAGTCAAAAGAATGATCACGAAAGTTTGTTATGCAGAGAGCAAAGGGCAAAAAATGTATCCAGAATTCTTAGAGCTAAGTGACAACTAGGGAGTTCTTGAAAAAAAAGTAACTATACCCAAAGGAACATAGCTGATTGACTTTCAAGGAAAGATGATATGGATTCCCAAAAAGACGATGGAATTTTTCCAATGACGATCAGAAAAATGGGGATAGAGTGCAGGCATTGGTGACTTGGCTCACAAAGTTCTGATATCTTCTAGAATGTGTATGAGAATTAGCAGAGCATCTGTTCAATCTAAGGAGTTCTCCAATTACCTTGAGGTGATCGTTGGGCATGGCCCATATAGTTTCCCAGGTTTTAGTGAAGCTTTGATAGTGTCTGCTTATTACTCTTGTGGAAAAGATTAGAACTAGACGACAGGACAGTTGAGGGGATTCAGAATTGGTTACCGTCTTTACAGATCAATATCAACTTGGAAGGAGATCTCCAGGGATTTGTGCCTGGCCTAGTGGTATTTAACATTTGTTTAAATGACATAGATGAAGCCATAATTGATATTCTTATAAAATTTGAAGATGACTTAAAGTGAGAGTAGGGTGTATATTTAACATCCAGAGGTAGGTAGGTTTTATATCCAAATTCTTTGATTCTTGAGCCCCAAGCCAATGCATTATAACATACCTATTGAATTCCATGACTAATGCATTATATGACATTTACAACCTATCACTTGAAAACTAAATTTATTTTCTACCTTAGAAAATGTAGACTTAATGATTTGAGGTTCTGATCTTAGTCATCACTAACACAAGACTCAATTTCTTTTTTTCCTTTTCCTACAAAATTTCCTGCATATGAAACTCCCTTTTACAAGGAAATCCAAAGGAAAATTTGAAATTAAACCTAAAATAATAGGGCAAATAATATATAGAAAGAGGAAATGATATGTACTCCTGAATACAGAATAAAATTAATAGCTACTTATATCATGAGGAGTAAATTGTACTGTACTGTTTTAATACTGGAACTCAATTTGGAATGCTTTAATTTAGGTTTCCTGATAAAAAGCCTATTTTTGACTTCTTAAAATGAACTATAATTAATTTTACTATAGGCTTCACTAGCGATAATGCTAAGAGCTGATTATACTTTATAATGACACAAGATAGGGCAATTTAAAACAATGTTTTATTATATCTAGAGAGGAAGGATTGCAAGGACTGCATGCAGAAAATATATTCCCCTGAGAATGAGGGCTATGACTTTTTGGTCAAATCTTATGTCAGCATTTGGTAAATCCCTTTCTGTTAGAGATGGTCTAACAACTTATATTGTTTATAAATTATTTCCAAATGCAATATGCATTTGCAATATGCATATGCAATATCAGTTATTTTTATGTGAAATCTGAAAATTTATGCAATATTCATGGCATATATATATACACACATAAGAGTGAAGACTGTTCTTGCCATTATAAATGGATTAATTCAAATTTGATAGTTATCTCTCTCTAGAGCGAGATTACAGAAGACTTTTAAAAGAACAGATTTCCATACTGACTTTGAACTTAATCAGCTATTTCATAATTTTATGAAGACTGCTACTCAGAATTCCATGGCTTTTCATTATTCACAACAGTAAGAAAAATACTATATTGAAATTTTTTTTAATTTTAGGAAATGGCAAAACATTTCAGAGACTACCTTTCATAATTTAGTATTTTTAAACTATTTTATTTTGGTTTTGTGATAAAAAATAAGATCTTTAACTTTTTTCAATTTCTTCTTTGACTCTAGAAATATGTGAAATTAAAGTTAGGAAATGTGTATTTTTTCTTTTAATTTAAATACATTTTGTCTAAAGGTGCCTTTATTCAAGTAAATTCTGCGCATATCTAATCACATCTCTGTTGCATGTGTCCAAGATATGTTGGGGAAGTAACAATATCCTGCTGTAATGGTAATTTAAATGGAAAGATGTTTCTAATTCATTAATAGGTCCATGTGACCTGCCTGGGTCACAGGGAAGTCTGAGTCACATGGAGCCTGTGATGGGAGAAGTTTGCTGAATGGGTGGAACAGGAAAGGTGGAACAGGAAGAGGTGGAGCTAGAGCAGAGTTGAGAAAAAATATTAGTGAGAGCAGTCAGAAGTAAAGGACACAGGCACGTCAGTATCTGGTTATGAGTGAGAGAATGGTATTTTGTTTAAGAGAACCTGTTTGTGATTTGTTTAAGGGAGATGGTTTGTGGGAAGCCTAACAGATGGAAGGCTTGAGAATGGTGTTGCCCTCTTCATTGTTATTGTGTATAAATGTCTTTGTTATTATGATGGATTTGGCTTTTTGGTGTATGAATAAATGTTTTGGTTCTGTATTCCATGTGAAGAGTCTTTTATATTTCATGATTCAGAATTATGCCAGCATATTCATAGCCACTGTAGCCACTGTGAATATTGCACTGGCATGACTACTGGAAATGAAGCTCAGAGACCTCTATTTGGAGACAAAAAGGCAGAGGAGATAGAGGAAGGAATGAATGTCCCAGTGTGGGAGGATTTGTTTTATTCCTCCTTAGCAAGAGAATGGGCTAAACTCACAGGGCTCTGTGAAAACTGGGAACCGAAGCTACAGAAGGAAAGCACAGAGACTTAGAAAGATGTTTGCAAGGTATACCAATAAAACAAGGGAAAGAAATGACAGGGATGTGTAGGAGAGGCTGGGCCTTGCTAACAAACTCTTGAGTTATATGTAAAATCAGGGATAAGCTGCTGGAAAAGAAAGCTCAGATGGAAAGGGAGCTGACTAGTTTGCATGAAAAGCTTTTTATACTGTAGTATTTAAAGTCTTCTGTAGAAGAGGAAGCTAGAAAGTCTCAGGTGATAGAAGAAAAAGGTAGTGTTAGTTTAGCTGAGAAAAAGAAGCAAAAAACTAATAAGAGAATGGATATATGGGTGGCTTTTCATGTACTAGCACAACAGAAGAATCAAGGGGGCTCCACAGTATTTGGGGAGGTAATTGAGGATTTTACTCAGCAGGAGAACTCAAATTTTTTGGATTCATTCACTCAAAGGAAAGGAGAATTGTTAGTAACTCAGACGGTGAGAATTAGTGAAAAAAGATAAATTTCCTTGAGAGAGAAGAGTAAATAAGTAAGTTCAAAATCATAATAGATTGACAAGAAAATAACTGTTTAGTGCTCTATTGAGAGCAGGGGCAGATTTTGGAGAACTAGATGGCATTGGTGAGTACAGCCAAGATAGGGGAATGACAACATGGACTCACCTAAGTTCTACCACAAATTCCTTCAGATACCTTTACAAAGAGAATCTGCACAAATTTTAGAGTGGCAGAATCCACTGGGAGACAGAATGTGGCAGATTTCCAGCCCAGGACAGCTCAGAGGATAGAAAGGAAGGATCCCTTATGCAGGGCTGGGGAAGTACAGAGCACACAGGCTGTATCAGCACAGACCCTGCCTTGGCAAAACTGAGCAGGAACTGCCAGGGTGTACTGAATCAGAAGCAGCAATGTGGTTTCTCAAACATATCAGCACAGACTGGGAGTCCAGCAGAACTGAATGAGAGAGATGCGCAAAACCAACAGTAAGAGCAACAGTTGCTCCTGAGACGATCAGCCCACAGACTAAATGATTATAAGTCACCTACTTGAAGGCAGAGTGATCTGTAAGTGATCATACCCTCCTCTTGTGGACCTTGAAAAACACAGACAATATTTCCCCAGGAAAAGTGCTGGAATAGTGGGATCAACTGAAGGATATGAACTGTTCTCAAGCACAAACAACATTCTTGGAAGAGCTAAAGAAGAATTGTAAAAGCCAAATTAGAGAGGTAGAAGAAAAAACATGGTCAATGATTTTAAAAACATGAAAAAACATTCACTGAAGAGAATAGCTCCCTAGAAAGGAAAATTGGACAAATGGAAAAGGAAGTACAAAACCTAATTGGAGAAAAAAACTCCTTAAAAAGAACAATTGGGCAAATGGAAAGGGAGGTGCAAAAGTTAATAGAAGAAAATAATGTATTAAAACTAGAGTTGGGCAAGTAGAAGCTAATGACTCTATGAGACATCAAGAATCAGTCAAACAGAATCTAAAGAACAGAAAATAGGTGAAAATGTAAAATATCTTATTGGAAAAACAATTGACCTGGAAAATAGATGCAGGAGAGAAAATCTAAGAACTATTGGCCTACCAGAAAGACATGATGGAAAAAGAGCCTGGACAATATCTTCCAAGAAATCATCAAGGAAAACTGCCCTGAGATCCTAGATCCAGAAGGTAAAATAGACATCAAACAAATCCACTGATTACCTCCTTAAAGAGATCCCAAACCAAAAACCTCAAGGAATATCATTGCCAAGTTCAAGAACTATCAAGTTAAGAAGACAATACTGCAAGCAGCCAGAAGGAAACAATTCAAATATTGAGGAACTACAGTCAGGATCACACAGGACCTTGCAACTTCTACATTAAAAGATTAGTGGAATTGGAATATGATATTCCATAAAGCAAAGGAGCTTGGACTACAACCAATGATCAATTAACCAGCAAATTAACCAATCAACCAGCAAATTTGAGCATAATATTTCAGGCAAGGAGATGGACATTCAATGAAAGAGGGGATTTCCAAACCTTCCTGATGAAAAGGTCAGAGCCCAATAGAAAAATATGGGCAAACTGTTTACATCCATATAAATGTGGATGATACTTGTTAACCTTGAGAACTGTATATTTATTATAATATTTAAAAGGGATACACATAGATAGAGGGAGTGGGTATAAATGTACTGATGTGGAAAAAAAGTGATTTAAAGTTGTAAAGGGATTGTAATGGGAGATGTGAAAAGGAGGAGGCAGAAAAAGGTAAATTTCATCACAGGAAGAGGCATAAAAATATATTACAGTAGAAAGAAACAGGGGAGTGAGATGTGCACTGCTTGAGCTTTACTCTCATCTGATTTGGTTCAAGGAGGGAACAACAAACTAAGTTAAGTATGGAAATCTAACATGCCCTATATACAGTAAGAGAGGAAGAAGGAAAGAAAGTAGAAGGGAGATTAAAGGGAGGGAATAAGTAGTAAGGGAAAATGGGAATAAAAAGGAAGGGAACTGATAGAAGGGAAGGAAGACTGAGGGAGTTGGTGGTCAAAAAATAAAATTCTATTGTGGAAGGAAAGGGAGAATGGATAACTAAATCATCAATGGGGCATGTAGGATGGGGCATAGAAATAATAATCACAACTGTGAATGTGAATGGGATGAACTCTCCCATAAAACAGAGGGGTTTACTAGAATGGATTACAAAGGATAATCAAACAATACATTGTTTACAAGAAACACATTGGAAACAGGGGGATGCACACAAACTAAAGGCAAAAGATTGGAGCAGAATATATTATGCTTCAGCTGATGTAAAAAAACCAGGGGTGGCAATCCCAATTTCAGTCAAAGAAAAAGCAGAAATAGATAAAAGAGATAAGGAAGGAAACTATATCCTGCTAAAAGGTACAATAGATAATGAAGCAATATCATTACTAAACAAATTTGCACTGAATGGTTTAGCATCCAAATTCTTAGAGGAGAAGTTAAGGGAGTTACAGTAAGAAACAGACAGCAAAACTATACTAATGGGAGACCTCAACCTCCTACTCTCTGAACTTGATAAATTAAATTTAAAACAAACAAAAAAGAAGCTAAGGAGGTGAATAGAACTCTAGGTAAGGTATATATGATAGATCTCTGGAGAAAACTGAATGGGAAAAGGAATATACCTTTTTCTCAGTGGTACATGGCAAATATGCAAAAACTGATCATGTGCTAGGGCATAAAACTCTCACAATACAGTTCAGAAAGGCAGAGCTAGTCAATGCATCCTTCTCATCATAATGCAATAAAATTATATTTAATAAAAGCCCATGGAAAAGACCAAAAACTAATTGGAAACTAAACGACCTAATCTTAAAGAATGAATGGGTTAAACAACAAATAATAGAAACAATCAACAACTTCATTCAAGACAATGACAATGATAAGACAACTTACCAAACCTTATATACTGCAAAGGTAGTTCTTTAGGGAAGTTTTATATCAATGAATGCTCACATGAATAAAATAGAGAAAGAGGAGATCAATGAATTGGACATGCAGCCATTTTGAGAATCCCCAAGTAAATGCCAAATTAGAAATACTGAAAACCAAAGGAGAGATTAAAAAAATTGAAATTAAGAAAAGTATTGAACTAATAAATGAGTTGGTTTTGTGAAAAAAACCAATAAAATTGATAAATCTTTTGTCAATTTGCTTAAAAAAAGAAGAAAACCAAATTACCAATATCAAAAATGAAAAGGGGAATCCACCTCCAACATGGAGGAAATTAAAGCAATTATTAGAAATTACTTTGCCCAACTGTATGCCCATAAATTTGACAACCTCAGTGAGGAGGATGAATATTTAAAAAAAATGTAAAGTACCCATATTAACAGACGAGGAAGTTAAATACTTAAATAACCCCATCTCAAGAAAAGAAATTGAACAAGCCATCAATGAACTCCCTAGGAAAAAATCTTCAGGGACAGGTGGATTTACAAGTGAATTCTATCAAACATTTAAAGAACAGTTGATTCCACTCCCATATAGACTATTTGGGAAAACTGCTAAAGAAGGAGGCCTACCAAATTATTTTTGTGATACAAATATGTTTCTGATACCTAAATCAGGAGGAGCCACAAACAGAGAAAGAAAATTATAAACCAATTTCTCTAATGAATATAGATGCAGAAATTTTAAATAAGATATTAGCAAAAAGAATACAACAACTTATCACGAGAATAATACATTATGATCAGGTAGGATTTAAACCAGGAATGCAGGGATTGTTGTATATTAGAAAAACTATCAGCAGTATTGATCATATTAACAACAAAATTAACAGAAACCATATGACTGATGCAGAAAATGCTTTTGACAAAATATGACACCCATTCCTATTGAAAACACTGGAGGACATAGAAATAAATGGAACCTTCCTTAAAACAATAAGCAGTATCTACCTAAAACCATCAGCAAGCATTATCTGCAATGGGAATAAGCTCGATGCATTTCCAGTAAGATTAGGGTGCAACAAGGATGTCCACTATCACCACTGTTATTCAGTATGGTACTAGAAATGTTAGCTTTAGCAATAAGAGAAGAAAAAGAAATTGAAGGTATTAGAATAGACAAAGAAGAAACTAAGTTATCATTCTTTGCAGATGATATGATGATATGCTTAGAGAATCACAGGGAATCAAGTATAAAACTACTTGAAATAATAAACAACTTTGGCAAAGTTGCAGGTTACAAAATAAACCCACATAAATCATCTGTATTTCTATATATTACTAACAAAGCCCAACAGCAAGAGAGAGAAAGAGAAATCCCACTTAGAGCTACCGTAGACACTATAAAATATTCGGGAGTCTATCTGCCTCAACAAACACAGGGACTATACGAACACAATTACAAAACATTTTTCACATAAATAAAATCAGATCTAAGTAAGTAGAAAAATACTAGTTGCTCATGGGTAGACCGAGTTAATATAATAAAAATGATGATTCTACCTAAATTAATTCACTTATTCGGTGCCATACCAATTACACCAGCAGGAAATTATTTTCTATAGCTAGAAAAAATAATATCAAAATTCATCCGGAAGAACAAAAAGTCCAGAATATCAAGGAAATCACTGAAAAGGAATATTAGGGAAGGTGGCCTAACTTTATGAGATCTCAAATTGTATTATAAAGCAGAAATCATTAAAACCACTTGGTATTGGCCAACAAATAGAGGGGTACATCATTAGAATATATTTGGTACTCAAGACACAGCAGTCAATGAATATAGCTATTGTTTGATAAACCCAAAGACCCCAGCTGCTATGATAAGAACTCACTGTTTGACAAAAACGGCTGGAAAAACTGGATAACAATGTGGCACAAACTGGGCATAGACCAACGTCTGACACTGTACACAAGAATAAAGTCAAATGTATACATAATCTTGGTATAAAGACTGATACTGTAATCCAATTAGGAGGGCAAGGAATAGGGTATTTGTCAGGATTATGGAGAATGGAGAAATTTATGACCAAACAAGTGATAGAGAACATTATGAAGTCCAAAATGGATAATTTTGATTACTTTAAATTGAAAAGTTTTTGCACAACAAAACCCCAATGTCATCAAGATTACGAGGGAAGCAGAAAACTCAGAAAGAATTTTTGCAACTAGTGTCTGTGATAAAGCCCTCATTTCTAAAATATATAGAGAACTAAGCCAAATGTACAAGAATACAAGTCATTCCCCAATTGATAAATGGTCAAAGGATTTGGATAGGCAGTTTGCAGAGGCAGAAATTAAAGTCATATGAAATTATAGTCATATGAATCACATGCTCTAAATCACTACTGATTAAAGAGATGCAAATCAAAACAATTCTGAGGTAGCACATCACACCTACCCAGCAATATCACTTCTAGGACTGTATTCCAAGGAGATCTTAAAAATGAGAAAAAGTCCCACATGTACAAAAATATTTATAGCATCTCTCTTTGGGGTGGCCAAGAACTGGGAATTGAGGGGATGCCCAGCAATTGGGAAATGGCTGAACAAATTGTGGTATGTGAATGTAGTAGAATACTATTGTGCTATAAGTAATGATGTACATGAGGATTTCAGAGAGGCCTGGAAGGACTGATATGAATTGATGTTTAGTGAACCAGGAGAACACTGTACACAGTAATAGCCACAGTGTGGAAGAACTGTTTCTGATAGACTTAGCCCTTCATAGCAATGCAAAGACCTAAAATATTCCCAAAGGACTCTTCAGGCAAAATGCCATTCACATCCAGAAAAGGAACTGTGGAATCAAAACACAGAATGAAGCAGACTTTTTCCTTTTGTGTTATGTTTTGTTATCTTTTCTCTCCTGGTTTATCCCATTCTTTTAAATTTTTCTATGCAAGAGGACGAATGTGAAAATGTATTTAATAAGAATGTATAAGATTGCATGCCATCTTGGTGAGGGAGGGGGGGAGAAAGGAGGAGAAAATTTAAGACTTATGGAAGTGATTGTTGAAAACTGAAATCAAAGAAATTAATTTATAAAAAAAAGTATAGATGGCATTCCAGCTAATGAATTATATAAAATGTAATATATATTGTATGTAAATGTTATATATATTGCATATATAATATACAATTATATAAAATGTAAGGCTTGATTTTAGTCTGAGCAGGTAGATGAAAATTTCCCCTCTAGATCCTCCTGAAACATTGTATTCAGGTTTTTTATACCTGCAGGGAAAATGGGAGGGTTGAGTCCACCCCACTTCAGATTAAAGAAAGTATACTTCTAACCAGAATGATAACCCCAAAATTGCAAGTTAAAAAACAATAAACAGCATTGAATGATGCTATGATAGTAGGTTCATGGATACCAAAAGCATGGTTGACCATATATCTACCCTGTTTCTAGTTATTTTCTCCTTGTTTTGTGTTTCGTTTTGTTTTGTTTTTTTTTGGCTTTCTGTCTCTTTGTCAGATTTGCTTTCTGCAGGCCTAGTACACACCTGCAGACACCTGATTGCTTAAGCTGGATGTTACCCACTGTCTGATGTGCTGTGTCACCCCTGGATGTGGCTGTCAACTAAGCTCTGGATGCCAGAATGAACTCTGAACTCTTCAATGGGAGCTCTTGGGGCAGGAACAACTCTGTATCCAATTTCAGCAGTAAGTAGCTATGGAACAAGAGACCTTCACTTCTTACCCCAAGATTTTAGACCCCATTCAAGGGGGAAATAATGGGGTGCTTTTGTTGAAGCTCCATCCTAATTTATAGTTTCATGTGCTTATTTTGTGTGATCCCTATTACATTGCTGTAAAGTTCTGTTGATACCAGTTGCCTCACCAACCTATGTAATGAAAGCGAAAGATCTTGGGGCAGCATGTAATGGTAATTTATAACAGAAGATCTTTCCCATTCATTAATAGGCCCATGTAACCTCCCTGGGTCACATGGAAGTCTGAGTCACATGGAGCCTGTGGTGAGAGGAGTTTGCTGAATAGATAGAACAGGAAGGATAGATCAGGAAGAAGTGATGCTAGAGCACAGCTGAGAAAAATATTGGTGAGGGCAGTCAGAACTAAAGGACATAGGCAAGCGCTTAGCTGACTATGAATGAGAGAAGAACATTTTGTTTAAGGGAGCCTGTTTGTGATTTGTTTTGTTTAAAGGAACTGGTTTGTGGGAAGCCTAACAAAGGGAAGCCTTGGGGTTGGTGTTATTCTCTGCGTTGTTATTGTGTGTAGATTATGATGGATTCAGCTTTCTGGTGTCTGAAAAAAAAGTTTTGGTTCTATCTTCTACGTGGACAGTCTGTTGTATTTTGCTATTCAGGACTGCATCTGCATATTCATGGCTGCCATAAGCACTATGAATATTGCATTGGTGCTACACCTGCCCATCTAGGTGAATGACATAATCATTTTTATTCACTGTATTTTTCCATAGTATAAATTCCTCTGTCTCTGATGCTATCTTTCTTTCTTTGTCTCTTTCAATCTCTCTTTCTGGCTCTTTGTTTCTTGCTTTGCTTTATAAATTTCCCTAAGAGGATTCTGCAGCATTTCAGGAATTGATGTAACTGTCTCATAGTTTTGTGAGGTTAAATAAGATCACATATGTAATACACTTAGAAAATTAAAAAATCAATTAAAATATGTATTATTGATATTGGTGGATTTGTTTTGGAGATCCTTAACACCTGTAAGACCATATTTTTGAGTCCATATTGGACATATTATATGACACTGGCCACCAACATAGATGAACATAGGTTTCCCTATTATATACCTTCCTTGATGTAGTCAATCAGTGGTTTATAGAGGAAAGTTATCACTGTTATCTTATCTGCCCTTTAATCTAGTATAATTGGATATGTTGTAAAGGGAAATCATAATTGGGTTGGACTATATGGCCTTCAAGGTCCCTTCCATTTCTAAAGCTCAATAATTCTATAATGTTTATAGAAGTGACAATTTTAAAATAGCTACAAAGGTTGAATTTTGTATTATTGGATAAAATGATTTTTTAAAAAACAATAAAATACAGACACAGCAGGATCTTATTGTCTTTATATCTTGGTCATCTGGTTGACCAAAGATTTAATCTGAAGAGACAGTTTTTCCTTTCAGAATATCACTTTCACCAAGGCTTATAGAGGAAAGATAAACACAGGGTCAGGGTGTGACTTCATTCTGTGGTATTAGTTTTTAGAGAGGAAAGAAAAGGGGAGAAAAAGAATATATTAGAGAATAAATGTAAAAGTAGAGGGAGGAATTTACTATTTATCATTTGTGCACACTTGGAGAATATATACTTATGGAGGTTAAGGTTACGGTGGTAGAGATATGCTAAACTTCATTCTTATCCTAATTGAGCAAAGGAAGGTTGAAAACACATCCACTTTAAAAAGGTTAGGAAGGGAGAGGAGGTTCAAGAGCTGAGAAGAGCTGGAAGAAGATTAAAGAGAAGGGAAGAATTGGCAATAGAATTGTCATCAATAAAGCATTTGTTTTATCCAGTTATGGAGGTCAGCCTGATCACAAAGGAGCAATGAAAAAGAGGATGAAAATGCTAGAATAAAAATCTTAGGTATATAATGGACAAGGAGAGGAGGGACAGATGAGCAGTAAGAGACCCCTGAAATTATGTATTAGTATTAATAGTTCCATTCCCTTTCTTTTTTCACCTTCTGTTTCTTTGTAAAGAGAGGATTAGGAGGTGAGATAATTATGTTCAAAATTTAATAGAGGATGTGATAGAGAGGCAAACAGTTAATAACTATAATCATGAATGTGAATGGGATGAACTCATTCATAAAACTGAGCTGAGCAGTAGAATCAAATAGGAAATGAAAACTAATAATATATTGCTTAACAGAAAAAACATTGGAAACAAAGATTTCCAGATGATAAAAATGAGGGTCTGAGTAAAATGTACTATGCTTTGGTGAATTTAAAAAAATCCGAAGTGTCAGTCGTGCTTTCAGATGAGCCAACATTAAAAATGGACATGATTAAAAGATCAAAGGGAAATGACATTGTGATTTAAGTATCATAAATAATGAAATAATAGCAATACCATATACATGCACACACACATACACACATGTATATGTCTGTATGTGTGTGTGTGTGTGTGTGTGTGTGTGTATGCCCTCAATGAATAGGTTCCTCGTACTTAAGGGGAAAATAAATTGAACTTTGAATGTGTAAGTGGACAGGACACCTTCAACAGCTGGAGAAGTCAATAAGTTATTGTTAGACCTAAACATATCTAGCTGTAGATAAACATGAATGAATATCGACAAGATAGATACAGTAAACTTTTAGCAATTATTGAATGGAAATTGAATAAATGAGCTTAGCATTGCACTTTTACAAAAATGAAAATATGCAAGTGTTTTTTAAAAGCACTAATAAAAAAAATATTAAACATATTCTCCCATGACAGAAACACAATAAAAACCTATGTGCATTTGAAGAAAAGACTAAAATGCAAATGAAAACTAAAATCCTGAACAACGTGTGGAACAAATTATTAATTATGGAAATAAGTAATTTTATCCATAATGAAGCCAAGAGTAGTGTGACAAAACATGAGTAAAGATATGAGAGCAAGGGAAGAAAATTAAGAACAGAAACCATAGCTTGGTAAAAAAGATTCAAGATTGTACTAAAGAAAGTAATTCCTTAAAAAAACAATCACAGAATTCTCCAAATGGTAAAAGAGGTACAAAAATCAACTATTGAAAATAGCTTTTTCTTTCCATCCTTCCCTATTCCTTCCCCTCTCCTTTGTCTTCTTCCTTCCTTCCCTTCTTTCTCTTCCTTCTTATTTCCCCCGTCTTTTTCAGAGTGGAAGTGCACAGGCTATGCATGTACCTGACACCATTACTGATCTACACAGGAGCTGTAACCTGCTTTGTTTCTCACTGAGGTGTTTTGACTCCTCCTTTAACAGCCTGGTGCCTCTCTCTTGCAGCCCCCTCTTAGAGCTCAGGATGTTAATGACAAAATGAGGGAGAATACCTTGGTATAACCTATTGTAGCTCAGAGCCTAGCCTCAAGGGGTCTGCCAGCTTCAGTTTTGCTGGTAATGAGGATTATAGGCACGCATACTCAACCTGGCCTGAATTTTTCATTCATAGCAACTCATGAAGATCATTTCCTAAGGCATGGAGAGATATTTAAAGAAATGAGAATCTTCATGGGTGGAAAGAGCATCCATACAAGAAAGAAAAGAACTGTGAAGCAATGAGGTATGAGCAAGGCACTGTGCAAGCTACTGGGAATATAAAGAAAAAGAATTATGCAATGCTTGCCTACAATGAATTTACATTATATTAGGTGGATGTGTTGCTGTTTGTCCTTCATTCTCAAAGAGGATCATGGCATTCTCTTACAAGGGCACTGGATTTAAGGGAGAGAAGGCTATCCAAGATCATCAGTCTCACATTCTCCTCCAGAGCCATCTGGATCCAGTGGGATGATATAGATTACGATGACTGCAGATGGTCCCAGGTACAGTGGAAGACCTTGACCTTTGTAGCTAAGGTCTATCTGATTTCTCACTTTGACTGAGGTAATACCTATTCAGTGATTAAGGCTGGTTAAGAAATGAGTCAAGGAATGACTCCTTATGATGTATCTACTAATAAATCTGATATGGGGCAAAGGAAAGATGTGGACAATGTGCTCTAAGAAAATTTTGGAAGAAAAGAAAACTTATCTGGGAAGGGACAACGGAGGAGGTGAAACCTCAGATGAATGAAGAAAAAAGAGGAGCATCTCAATATGCAGAGATGAAAGGGGAACTATTGGGCATGGGAGATGATAGTCATTGACTTAGAGACAAAAGGGAGCACAAAGGCCAAGGCCAATTCACTCACATACATCAGAAAACTTAAGTGTTGGGATGTGATCCAGAAACTACCATTAGTTCAATTTAGCTAAAGCACTAATGTACGTGAATGGGAATAGGTAAAATGTCTGGAAAAGTAAGTAGGATAAAAATTAAAAAAATATAAGTAGGATAAAAATTGTGGGTCCTAAATGTCAGGTTAAGTATATTTGTATTTTATCCAGAGGACAATAGGGAGACATTGAATGTTTCTGAGCAGAATGATGTGGTCAGATATCTGCATTAGGAAGATCATTTTTGCAGCTCTATATCTAATAACAGTAAAATGAGAAAACATGGCTTTTGGCTTCTTTTCTTTCTTATTCTTTCCATTAATTGGTCTCCCAACTCTAGTCTTTCCCCATGGAAAGTGCTCTGAAACCCTTAAAATACTATTTAAATGTGTTACTATCATAAGTGGGAAAATGTAGAAACATTGTATAAATAGGTAATGAGTTTGTAACAACTTCTATAAAAGAACCTGAAAGATCTCTCCTAACATTGATTATTGCTAAAATATACATCTGTAGGCAACCAGAGAGGTGGCTGGACAGAGAGGTGGGACTGAAGTCTGGGAAGACTCAAGTTCAAAGCTAAGCTCAGACACTTATTAGTTATATAACTCGCAGCATGTTAATCTTTGTTTGTCTTAGTTTCCTGATTTGGAAAATGGAGAAAATAACAGCACTTGCCTTCCAAGGTTTTTGTAAGGGTAAAATGAGGTAATAATGTTTTGTGCATTTCTTATCATAAAATACTATCTAAATATTAGCTATGGCTGTCCTCACCATCAACATCATCCATGGCATTGAAGTTAATGGGGCTATCATTCCATGAAGGAGACTTACTCTTGCCAAGTCAAATAGCCTAATTAAGAGAAAATCTATCTACTTGTAAGGTAAATAATGCTATTATCCTAATTTGATAGTTTCTTTGTTATAATACAGTAGGAAATATTTTTCAAAGTCAAATAATGTACTTAGTCTGTATGCCTTGTAGCAGTGTAACGAACGAGGAGGGGGTGGAGTGAGGATTTGCTTGGGGCATAGAATTATTAAAATATGCATGAATATGGCTGCCTGTTGGGAGGAACCATTTTGTGAAGCTTGTTGGAAATCTTTACCCTTTTCCTAGAAGACTGTCAGTAAAGCCTTCTTCTGGTATCAGACATTTCCCATGGCCTCGGAAGAGAGCACAGTGGCTGTGATTCAGAGCATGGGGAGACACAGGAGAGAGGAAGTCTAAGTGCTCCACCTAGAGTATAAAGCAGAAGTCAGAAGGCGTAATTTACTAGAGGTGATGAGAGCTCCCTTCAGGAATACATTTCCCAGTCTGAAACAGATGGAGCAGGGAAACACCCTAAGTTTGCACTGCTTGCAAACTGAGAAATTGCCTCTCATTGAACTCTCCCTCTCAGCTTCATCAACCTAATCAAAATACTGAAGTAATTCAGTGAATCTCCAGGATGGATTAGAGCAATTATGAATGTCACCTGGAAAATGCTGGAATAATGAGTATGCCATCAGCGGCTTAATCATTCTCAAAGGTTTTTGAGGCAATGATTTTTATCTTCTCAGTTCGTGCTTCCTCTGTTAATAACAAGGTGTGATCATTGCCCTTCTCTCACCCTTTATGGTTTACAAATTGCTTTTTTTTTAAGCAATAACTCTGGGAACCACATAAGTATAACATTATTACCTCTATTTTGCAAATGAGGATACTGAGGCTCAGAGAATTTACATTTCTTGTGAAGATCGTGGTGGTTACCGTTTCTATAACTTGGACTCAAAACACCTATGTTCTGACTCCTAATTCAACATCTCTTCCACTGCATGATGTTGCTAGTGCCACAGGGACATCAAATATTGCATGCCTTCTGCGTCTCAATTACTATTTTCCCTATTTCTTTTCAGAGCCTCCTCTCTCCATTGACAAAGTGTATTCATAGTCTATCCTCAACTTTTTAAGTGCTTACTATCGGAACCCAGTGTTTGGATCACAGTTCTGTCACATTTGTAATACTGGATAAGTCACTGCATCTCTTTGAGACTCAGTATCTTCATCCAGTATATGGGTTTAAGAGGAAGGAAGCATTTACGATGTGTCTATTATAGGGTCAGGCACTGTGCTTTACAAATATCTCATTTAATTCTCATTATATACTTGAGGAAAATTTTATACTTGAGGAAAGTGAGGCAGGCAGAGGTAAAATGATTTGCCCACATAGCTAGTGTCTGAGCCTGTATTTAAATTCAGGTTTTCCTAACTCTAGGCCAAGAGCTGTATCTGCTATGTCATCTAGGTAGGAGCCTCAAGCACTACTTAGAATATCTAGCCTCTAGATTTTCATGAGGATGAAATGAAATAAAGCATATGACAGAGATTTGTAAATTCTAAAGCATTATGTGATTGCTGCCTACTATTGTTACCATTTTATTTTCTTATTTTCTTTTCATCTTTTCACATTTCTCTGTCACTAAAAGTCAACCAGAAGGTCAGAAGAGAGAAAGATATTGAACATGTATAAGCTAGTTTTATATTTTCTGGATAAAAGTTTCACCAAGGAAAAGTTAACACCTATCAAGTAAAATTGGTCATTTTCATTTATCTCTATATTTGGGAATCATCACTAATACATTGTTCATTATGTCTCTATGTCTCCATTCTTTCCTAACTACTCAAATATTGGAATACAAATTAAATATTGCAAAGTGCTTGGCACAGTGCTTGGCACATAGTACACAACAAATGCTTGTTTCCTTTTCCTGCTGCTTACTACAAAGAAAATTCCCCTTTAGTTCCTAACTGTCTATACTCAGCCCCTTTCATCCTAGTCCCAATCTTTTCTTAAGGACATTTTGTCATTTCCCAGACAGATTTACAGGATCCTTCTGCTCAAGCAATGACCCTAGTACTCTCCCAATGAAGACAACGGTTGCTTTCTGTAAACTGATGAAAGTTGATGAGATGATAATATTGTAGAATAGAGTGGCTACTAGGAACAAACAGATTTTTCAGACCTTTAAATATCTGAGTCACTGAAAGCGATTGGTAATTAGTAACAGTGAGGGACAGACCTTTCAGAATATTGCTGACATGTTAATATCTTTCATAGGTTGTTGGGGAATGTAGGGAATTATATAGGAATAGATGCTTCCTTTCTCTTCCTCATCCTGTATTAAGAGTGTTTAAAACAAAAACAAAACTGCTTGAGATTTTAAAAAGATTTTTAAAAAAATTATGGCATTCCTTCCTAATCCCACCAGAATTCACCCAAAATCAAATGCCTAAGAATTGTATTTCATCTCGATATAAGAGCTAGGAAGTATAGTTGATTTGGAATCCTAGAAGTGTATAGTGAGTGCCATGTTTCATCAACATGAATAATTGACTACAGAAGGGCATGCAATATTCATAGCTAGAAATCAATATACCAAGTAGGCAGCAAAAAGAGGAAAGCTTAAAATACAAAGTAATATTAATGATTTAGTCACCCATCTGCTTGGACTTTATGTATGTATAGATTTAACATATAAACAGCGCATATAGGTATATATGTGTATATATATATATATATATATATATATATATATATATATATATATATATATATATATATATATGGAAAGATCTATGAACTCACACATTTATGTATATTATGAAACATAGTCCTTATAACCTGAATACCAGTTTTGGCTTTCCCAGGCCATATAGCACCCCTTTGCCCATACTCAGGGTTTGTCTGAGAGAGTAGATGTGTTCTTTGGATTGGCTGTTTTCTGGTGAGGGATGTGAGTAGTAAGCCTTGGGCTGGGGAGGGTTGTTCTAAATAGCTTTATTTTAAACCTGTTCCAATAATGAAGCAACTGTTATTTTGGGAGTAGGAGCAGTTGTTCAATTTAGTTAGACCACCTGGGAATGATTTATATTATTGGAACTTTTCAATTTTGCAGGAAGGAATTATGGTGATGGGTTCTAGAAAACCCATTAAATAAATAAATATTTCCCCAGCAGATGTTACTCTGCAGTACCTTCCTCTTCGCCTCCAACTAATACCCACTTGCAATCTTAGGTGTTTGCCTTTAGTGACATTAATTAATGTCACAGGGCTTTGTTGATGATAGCGGATGAAGTTAAAACCAATAGCTATTTACACAATGCAGATGAAGCTGGAAATGGGTCAGAAGAACAATATTTCTTAGAGACCATTTGTCTTGTCAGAAACCCATCGCATATTCCCAGATGCTCTTGTATTCTGAGAGGGAAAAGTGGGACTTTGAGTGTCTTGTCTGATAGGTGATCCTAAGAGTTCACCCTTTTAGAATGCCGAAGATGGATTGCTTTCCAAAGCAGGTGCCTTGTCAGGATTTTCTGGAGGAATGGAAAGGAACTTCATATAAGGTTAAACTAAGTTTACTGACTGTAGATGTGGAGTGCTGGTTAAAAGGCCTTTTCCTAGGATTAAGGGGATTTCAGGGCAATTTTTGAAAGGTTACACTATTCCCTTTGTGGCTCCAAGAGCAATTACATATAAATGAGTTCATTTGGGGAAAGTTTATCATGTCCTAGTCCTTTGACTTTATCCCTTCTGACCTCTCAAACTGGATGAATAAAATATGACCAATGCCAAAAAAAAAGTAGAATCTACTCCATTGTATCAAAAAACAAAAAAAGTATTTTTAAAGAAATGAAATACTATAGATTAAAGTCATGTTGTCCCAGGATGTCAGTTATGTTTTAAACAGTTTTAGTCATTATAAATCAAACTTCTCCCTCTTCTTCATTATTAGCAAAAATATGTGTTGCCTATTGCTAAATATGTGATATATGAGTAGCAATGTGGAGCTATGGATAGAGAGCCAGGCTTGGAGTCAGGAAGAACTGTGTTCAAAATTACCCTTAGACACTTACTTGACCCTGGACAGGTCACTTAACCCTGTTTGTCTCAGTTTCCCTATCTGTAAATGGGATGAAGGAAATGAAAAGCTTTGTCAAGAAAATCCAAATGAGGTCACAAAGAGTTGGACATGACTGCAATGACTGAACAACAAAATGAAACTTAAATGTGCGTGTATGTATGTATATATATATATATATATGTATAATATATACATATATATGTGCATGTGCATACAGTTTTATATGCATACATGTATATGCACAGATATTGACAAGGGAATTTATGAATATAGATATGAATATGTGTATAGGTACATGCCAAGTTTTAGGGGCTCGTTTTTGAAAGTTTGACATATCCGTATAGAATTGAAAGCTGTGTAGGAAGTTTTCAGGAATTCCCAATACCAGTATAGATCAGCAACTGTTCTGTGATATAGAGTACAAGAATAATCTAAGCATGTACAGGAATTAAGTGCCCAAAGTTATCATAGCTTATAGTATGTATGAAAGACAGGACTTGAACTCATCTTCCTGTCTCAAAAACTGGTCCTCAATCTCCCCTACCTCCTTTGTTAGAAAAATTCTATTGTGTTTATAAACTTGAACTAGGTAAGAACCCTGCCCTACAGGAGTTTATGGCACAACACAAAGATAATATTGTAGTGCTGTAGATTTAGACCTGGCAGGTACCTTAAATGTCATCTAGTCTACCTCCTTCATTTTACAGATGGAGAAACTGAGGCTTTGAGAGGTTAAGGGACTTGCTCAGGTTACACAGGTAGTTATTAGCACGTCTTCTGACTTCAAATCCACCCCTTTTTCCACTTGCTTTAAATAGCAGATTGATTTAGAATCTAGCATTGTATGCAAGCTACCCCTAGGAAAAATCTAGACACTTTCAGGGACTACATTAATTTTGCTGGTCCCTTTGTCTTCTATTTAGTGTCTTGTATTAGATATACAATACAGGAGTTCCTCATTTATCTAATATCATTTTGGAATGAGATGATTTTATATATAAATATTATATATTTTTACATACATATAATTCCCAGACAATAAAATTGAAAATTGTTGTTATTGGGTCATTCTTTTCAATCATATCCAACTCTTTGTAATGCTATTTGGGGTTTTCCTGATAATGACCTGGAATGATTTATCATTTCCTCCAATTTTACAGGTGAGGAAACTGAGGCAAATAGAGTTCAGTGACTTGCCCAGGGTCACACTCTAGTAAATGATTAAGTCCATATTTGGACTCAGGAAGATGAGTCTTCCTGACTCCAGATCTGATCCTTTATACCACCTAACTCCCACATTTTGCGGATTATCATCAATAATTATACTACATTGTGAAATCGTCATTTTCTTCATGTTTCCTCAACACCAGGCCATCAGATGTTACTTCTACTGTATGCTATTTTTATAATCTACTCCTTTCTAATTTAGTGCTTTTAATCATCTTTGAGTCTATACTCAGTAAAAACATAGTTGAAGCTAGTTAGAATTGTATGTAAATGAAGAGTTAATGAGCTCTGAATTATAGCCTAAGGCGTTTCCAGCAGAGTCAATAAAAATAATAGCTTACATTTGTGTATGGTTTTTTCCTTTATAGCTCACATTTCCATTATCTTATTCCATCCTCACAATAACTCTGTAAGTAAAATGTAAAGACACATGAGGACAATGAGGTCCAGAAAGATTGTAACATTCTCAAGGGTAACCAGCTAATTCTAGTATAATTTTCAAATGGACTTTCTGACATTCATTTTTATGTGATTCAGAGAGCCTTTTTGCTTAATTCTTGATTTTTAGGTGCCTAGTGTTACTGAGAGTCTGACTTCTGAACAATGAGTTTGATATGATTTTGAGCATGGTGGAATATCTTTTACTCTCTTCAGTGCAAAACACAACAAAACAGGGAGATGTGTGCTAAAGAGGTTTGCCATTGACAGGAATGGAATCCAGCATAGAATCCAAATTGAAGAAGGATTCCCTATGGATAGTTAAGTAATCCAGATATTCTTTGTACACGGCATTGCACTGTTTGTATCAAGTCCTGGAACATTGCAGACCTATAACCAGTGAAAAAACTTGATGTCCTAACATACAAGGAAGACCAAGACCAACTGAATGAAGAGTGCCTATTGCCAAGGTTAGGATATATATAAAGGGAGAGAGAGAGAGAGACAGAGAGAGAGAGTCTGCCCAGTGCACATAATATCTATATCTAGACATGTATATTGCATACATACAGAAACATGCGTATACATACATATTCATATATGCATACACAAATATGTTAGTATGAATATGCATGTGTATGCAACCCCATTGTTGATGTATATGTTTATATATGTATTCATGCATGTGTATGTATGATAATGAATACTAAAGGACAATGAGTTCTATCTAGAATTTAATTAAAAGAGGAGGATTTACTGAACTGACTTCAGGAAATTTCAAAATTCCTTCAATGACTACAAGTTTTTTCCAGAAACAAAGGCCAATATTCTACCAGCATTGCTATATGAATGTGAGGCAGAGAGCATGGCAGTGTCCAAAGCAATGAAAATGATTTCCACACAAAGGTGAATTGGAGAAGTACATGATGGGTGTAAATAGGCTGTAACATATAGATATCAACGTGAAAATGTATGGTAGGAAGGAAAATTGAGATAGTTCCAAGGCAAGGAGGAGTCAGCCCGCCTGCTCCACTCAGAAACTCAACAGAAGTAAATTCCTTTTGGCACCAGTCCCTAGGAAAAAAATTGAATAATTCTGGAATATGAGGAAATACAATATTTTATTCATAATTGCTTGTTCACTCAAATATGATAATGAAATAGATTTATAATATTGGGGCAAATTGACATTTTCAATGAAAATTTTATTATAGACAGCTTCATTGACTAATGCACTATTATGATTATATCACTACTAACACCCATCAATAAGCAACAAATTTGTTAATCTTACCTGGGTTTATCTAGCTGTTCATAACCAATTTATTTTAATTGATAGCTACTGTCTTCCTCAAGTAACTGCTATCAGTCATTTACTCATCAGTATGAATGTGTTACAAATTCTTTCAAAAGAATAATATATCAAAATTGTATTCACTGAGCTCAAGAAAATAATTAATTCTTCTGTTTGTGAAGATGTTATATTTGTACTATGTATATAAGGACAAATTATATATGCATGTATGTATATGATCGATGAGCACATTACCTATGTCATCACACATATGGATGAGTCATATTTTCCCAGTGATAAACCCAGAGAGAAAATCAAGTGTTTCTTATGTGACATAATTTCTAAATCCTTTCACCATAGTAGTAGTCCTCCCCTTGGTATTACATGCTAGGCTTCTAGCAACCAGGAAGAAAAAAATAAATTGTTAAACTACTTCAAAATGTACTAAATTCTTCCTTAAAGTTTGTGTAAGGCCAAGTGAAGTAGAATCTTTTGTTGTTTTTGTTTTACTAAAAGTACCTCTGATTGCATAAGACAATTAAGGGAAATCTTTCCCTCTCTGATGGGCCTGCCAGTTGAGGGAAGCTTGCTTAGGGGAGCTGTTTTGCAAGAGGATCCCAAGTACCTTTTGTTTGTTTCTACTGAGGCACTGGGTCAGAGGGTCATGCTCTCTGGCTCTGAAAAGCATATAAATACTCTGAGGGTGAGGTTTTTCTTTGGGACTTATTGACAGAAGTATTTGTTTGGCCAGATGAAGACTCTGGGAAGCCACTAAGAATACCCCCAACTTTGAAAACCCAGATGTTGGTACTTCCCTCTCTGGTAACTATGGTCAGACAGTTGGATCTGTCTGTTGAATTATGATGTATATATTGATTATCGTCCAACAGAGGAAGTCATGTCTGTTGATGTTTGATTTCTCCGTATTTTCTCTGAAGTTCCGGATGCTGACTTTCCCCCTGAAGTCAATGAATAATACTGAGCTTGATTAAAGTGATTGTTAACCCCTCAAAATTTGCCTTTTCTTTTATGAATGCAGATCTAAGAACCTGTGATAACAGGCCCCCATGTGTATATCAGGGTGCTTACTGTTACCGGTGTAAATATCATAATTGCTTTGCTATCTCTGCCTCATGCCTTTTTGAAATAAAGGATTACAAAAGGTATAGGACTTGACTGAAACCATTAAAAAATTAAAAATAGAAAAGAGCTATAAACCTAGAAGGACTCATATACAGGTGCCTACATATGATATCATTGTTTTAGTGTTCCAGAATAATGTAGCTTTCTAAAAAAACTTTCAAATGAGAACTAAATTTTTACTGCTAAAGTCTCACCCCTTTAAATTTAGACTTTGACTTGTATTAAAAAATTAATATCCCTGGAGAGAATAACACTCTTAGATGGTATCAGTCATTTATGCCAAACATGAATGAATTTTGAATCTTTTCCAAAGGGTAAATGAGAGAAAAAAGCTTCAGGTCACTGAGCATCTGAGAGGTTAGTGAGGATACCACTGAGGTTGAAGAAAAGTATAGAATAAACTGGTTCAGTTTTCTGAATTCAATTGTCAAAATTTTTGAGTTCCCGTTTTATGCCACTTTCTGGTCACCTTCATATCATGTCACCTACTTTCAAGGTGACCTTTGTCCTAAAACTGAGACTTTCACTCCTGAGACTCTGGGCTTGGACTGATGAGAGAAGGAAGGAAGGAGAAGAGAAAGGAAAGATGAAGGTGATAAGAGTGAGAGGAAGAGGGAGAGGGTAAGGGGAGAGGGAGGGAGAGGGTGGAGGAGAGGGAGGGAGAGGGATCGAAGATATAAGAAATAAAAGAAAGTTTATTACCAAAATGATATTGTGGTTTATCTAAAAACTCGTTTGGAGGTTTAAAGCTAATTAATGGGAAAGAGCATATAAAACATTCTCTTTGCCTCAGAATTTGGGCAGAGAATTAATAAGCAAACCAGTCAATAGCAGATAGAGAAGTAACCATTCCACTTAGGTTATTTGTCTCCAAGATCTCTTAAGTAGAAAAACCCAACAATTCAACAGCATATTAATAGCATCCAGGAAACCAAATGCCTAAGATACACAAAGTACAATACTGATTACTGGGAGAGAGACGTAGAGTTTAGATGTAGCATGGTCCCTGCTTTATAGAGTAAGGCTCACACAAGATTTAGAAACTACTGCTTAAAACAGTGGAAGACTTGGAATATCATTCCAAAGGATAAAGGATCTGGGATTATAAGTAAGGTTAAAACCTACCCAGCAAATTAGATTATAATTATTCAAGGAAAAATATGGATATTTAATGAAATAGAGGACTTTTAAGCATTCCTGATGGAAATACCAGAGTTAAACAAGAAATTTGACTTTCAAATTATAGGACTCAAGAAAAGCATAAAAAATTAGACACAGAAAGGGTGGAACCAAGTTGGCAGAGTGAGAGCACATACTCACCTAAGCTCTACCACAAATTCCTTCAGATACCTCTAAAAAAAAGAGGATCTGAACAAATTTTAGTGTGGCAGAATCCACTAGGAGAGAGAGTGTGACAGATTTCCTGCCCAGGACAGCCTGGAAGGTCAAGGGGAAGGATCTGCTACATGGGGTTGAGGGAACGCACAGGTACAGGCTGTACCAACACAGGCCATGCCATAGCAGAGTACCAGGGTGAACTGAATCAGAAGCAGCAGTGTAGATTCTCAAGTATATCAGCCCAGGACTGAACTCCAGCAAAACTGAGTAAGAGAGAAGCACAGGACCCCCTGGTAACTGTAGTAGCTGCTCCTAAGACTGTCAGTCGGCCAATTAAGTGTGTGTAAGACACCTACTTGAATTTCTGGGAACCAAGATGGTGGAATGATCTGTTAGTGCTTGGACCCTCCCCTTGCTGACCTTGAAAAACCTAGAGAGTATTTCCCCAGGAAAAATCCTGGGATAGTGGGATCACCTGAAGGGGCAAAGGGTCTCTTAGATCGAGAGGCTAGAAAAATCAGTAAGGAGAGGTCCTTTTACTGTGGCTGAAGGGGATAAGTGCAGGACTGGAGCTTTACCAGACAGCCACACCTCAGTGAATCAGGAGGAGATCCTGAGTTCCTGGGGTGTGGATCCCGTAAATGCCAACACCAGGACCTCAGACATGCCTTTGCACAGACAATGGAATGCAAAGACACTAGTGCAGACGGTATCTGGCAAACACTGTGCCTGCCTGTGCTCTAGCTCAGGAAAGTAAGTGCAAAAACATCAGTTGCTTGTGGGTAGGCTGAGCTAATTTAATAAAAAAATGACAATTATACCTAAATTAATTTATGTATTCAGTGCCACACCAATCAAACTACTATAAAATTATTTTCTAGAGCTAGAAAAAATTATGTCAAAATTCATCTGAAAGAGCAAAAGGTCCAGAATATCAAGGAAATTACTGAAAAGAAATGCTAGGGAAGGTGGCAGGAAGGAGGGAGGAACAAGGAAACTGCATCTTGTTTTAAAAAAGCCCCACAAATACTGAAGTAATAACAGTGTTAAACATATACACCAAACAGCATAGCATCCAAATATTTAAAAGAAAAATTATATCAATACTAAGGAGGTGGTGCTTTCACAAAACATTAAAATAATGTCTCAAAAGGAATTCTGGAGGGCCAGAATTAACAAAAGGGGTGAAATAACTTTCCAGCCCAAGGCAATTTAGAAGGTTAGCAAGAAAGGTCTGTTTTACTGGGGTGCGAGTGCAGTACACCACCCTCAATAAACTAGCAAAAAGGCTGGTCCCCTATACCAGGCACCCTGTAGGGGGCCTCAACTGACAAAAGCCAGCACACCTGGGGGTAACTGTTTCAGTAGTGGTGGCATCTAGAGCTCTTAGTCCACAAATAGTGAGTCAGAAGGAAATTACAGAAGATAATTTGATGGCCCTAGGAACAGGACTCTGTTGCATTGCCAATACATGGTTCTAGGTCACAGTTCCAGGGCAAGAAGGGACTCTGATCACAGTTTAAAGGTGGAAAAGATTGCTTGTGGCCAGAGCACAGGTCGGTAGAGCATTGACCACACTGCTCCTTAGATTATACCACCTTGAAAGAACTGAGACTTAACAGATCCCCCTACCCATAACTATGTGTAAATACAACAACATGAAAAATTTGAAGCTAAGAACAGTGTCCCCTCCACCTGTGAAAAGAGCCCAGTTTAAACATAAAATTAAAGACTGGAAAAATGAGCAGATATCACAAAATAACTTGACCGTAAAAAGTTACTATGGTGACAGGGAAGATCAAAACACAAATACAGAAGACAATAAAATCAAAGCATCTACATGCAAAGCCTCAAAGAAAAATATGAATTGGTCTCAGGCCATGGAAGAGCTCAAAAAATAAGAGGCAGAGGAAAAATGGGGAAAGAAATGAAAATGCTATAAGAAAGAATCAACAGCTTGGTAAAGGGGACACAAAAATATTAAAGAAAATAGCACCTTAAAAATGGATTAAGCCAAATGGCAAAAGAAGCACAAAAATGCATGGAAGAATTCTTTAAGAAGCAGAATTGACCAAATAGAAAATGAGTTACAAAAGTTTTTGGAGAAGATGATTCTGTAATGCCAATGTGATACCCATAGCACCTGCTATGAGTGTACATGTGTATCTCTATGGTTGATTTGCAAAATATAATAAACTCTCCTCTTCTAATACAAAATCAAAATATTTATTTGATACATCCCTATTAGGATACTACAAGGCAAGATTTAGTAAGGTATTCATCACCAACCCAGAGAGCACTGACACTTCTCTTCTTCAAACCTCTCCATAAGCAAGTTCCCCTTGGCAATTTCTTCCCTCAGTCTCTCTGACTCTCTCCCTCTCTCCTTCCCCCTCCTCCTCTCTCAACCTCTCTCTCCTTCCCCCTTCTTTCTCCAAATGAGTACATCAATAAAAGAAAGAGCAGATCAAGGAAGTTTGTATGCAACTAAAAAAAAACAGAAAAAGAACAAATTAAAAATACCCAATTAATCAACAAAATGGGAACACTGACAATCAAAGGAGAGATTAATAAAATTCAAGGTAAAATAATATAAAATTAGTATCTGGTTTTCATGGGGAAAACCTCAACAAAATAGACAAAGCACTGGTTAATTTGATTAACAAAAAAAGAAAAACAAATTACTAGTGTCAAAAAATGAAAAGGTTGAATAAACCACCAATGAAGATGAAATTAAAGAAATAATTAGGAGTTATTTTGTCCAATTACATGCCAGTAAAATTTACAATCTAAATTAAATGGATGAATATTTACAGAAAAAAAAATTACCCAGATTAATAGAAGAGGAAATAGAATATTTAAGTAAACGTGTCTTAGAAAAAGAAACAGAATAAGCCATAAACAAACTGCCTAAGAGAAAATCCTGAGGACCAGATGGATTTACAAATAAAATCTACCAAACATTGAAGTAACAATAACCCAAATACTATTTAAACTATTTGAAAAAAAGAAACCGGATAAACAAGGAATCCTACCCAATTCCTTTTATGACACAAATATCGTTTTGATACCTAAACCAGGGAGAGCAAAAACAGAAAAAGAAAACTGTAGACCTATTTTCTTAATATTGAAACAAAAATTTTAAATGACCAGATGGGATTTACACCAGGAATGCAGTACAGGTTCAATATTAGGAAAATTATCAACATAACCACCATATTAACAACAAAAAGAGTATGACTATATCAATGGATACAGAAAATCTTTTGACAAAATGCAATACCAATTTCTATTAAAATCATTAAAAAACATAAGGTTCATTTGAGACTTTTAAAAAATAAATACTCTAAAACCACAAACAAACATTATCTGTAATGGGGATAAACTAGAAACCTTCTCCAAAAGATCAGGGGTGAAGCATGTTAATATTTTACATATTAATATTTTACAGAAAATCTGGCTATAGGAATAAGGTAAATAAAAGAAGTTATCCAAATAAAAACAGGCAAAGAGAAAACAAAACTATTACTCTTTGCAGATGATATGATGGTATACTTAGAGACCTATAGAGAATCAACTAAAAACTAATTGAAGCAGTCAACAACTTCAGCAAAATTGCAGGATATAAAATCAACCCACCTAAACCACAGCATTTCTATACAATTCCAACAAAATTCAGCAGCAATAGATAGAAGAAGAAATTCCACTTAAAATAACTTGAGGCAATATAAAATACTTGAAATTCTACCAACCAAGGCAAAACCATGGATTATAGTAATACAATTATAAAATACTTTTTATACAAATAAAGACAGATCTAAACAATTACAGAAATATCAAATGCTCATCAGTTGAACTAACATAATGAAAATGATAATTCTACCTAAATCAATTTATTTATTCAGTGACATATCAATTAAATTACCAAGGCATTATTTTATAAGTGTAGAAAAATAATAGCAAAATTCATCTCAATGGACTAAAGATAAATAATATCAAGGGAATCAATGAAAAAAATCAAAGGAAGGCAGCCTAGCTGTTCCAGATTTTACACTATATTACAAAATGGTAATGGAAAAATTTTACTGCAAATTTATCTGATAAAACCATATTTCTCAAATATATAAAAAATAAGATTCCCCAGGTGATAGTGAAAGGATATGAACAGGCAATTTTCTGAAGAAACAATCAAAACTATCATGTAGAAAAGCTCTAAATCACCATTGACTAGAGACATGCAAATTAAAACAACTTTGAGGTATCTCCTCACACCTATCAAGTTGGCTAACATGCCAGGAAAGAAAAATGACAAATGATGGAAGGGGTTTGAAAAAATTGGGACACTAATACATTGTTGGTAGAGCTATTAATCCAACCATACTGGAGGATAGTTTGGAATGGTTGTTCATAGAGCTGTAAAACTTTAACCCACCAATACCACTAGTAGGTCTATAACTCAAAGAAATTAAAGAAAATGGAGGAGAACCCATTTGTACAAAAGTATTTATAGCAGCTCTTTTTCTGACGGCAAAGAACTAGAAATTGAAGTGTTGTCCATCAATTGGAAATGGCTAAACAGCTTGTAGCATATGATTGTGTATCACTAAGGTAATATCAATAGCACTGAGGGTGACTATGAATGTGCCAACGTAGTTTCGAATGGCAAAGTATAATAGATTCTCCAAAGAGAAGACAGAAGACAATCATTTATTCAGACACCAGAAAGCCAAATCCATCAGAGTAACCATGAAGTCAATATACATTATCACTGCAGGAACAAAGCCATTCCCAAGCCTTTCCCACCTCCTCCCCTGATGGCACTTCTCAAAAACAAACACAAGACTAGTTGGACCTGCCTCTGTCCTCTCTCCTCCAGTCCTAACCATCCTCACCAACTTTCTCCTGGTTCTTCTCCACCCTTCCTTTTCTACTTGTTCAGTAAATTTCTTCTACCACATGTGAATTAGACTTCCATGTGATTTAAGCAGGTCACATGTGCCTATTAATGAATGGGAAAGAATACAGATTGTGATGGAATACTATTGTGATATAAGAAATGACTAGTCAGATGGTTTCAGAAAACCCTGAGAAGACTTACATGAACTCATCATGCAAAGTGAAGTGAGAAGAAACAGGAGAACATTGTACTGTACACAGTAATAATATATAAGGGTGATCAACTATGAAAGATTTAGCTCCTCTGATCAAGACAATGATTCAATATAATTCTAAAGGACCCATGATGAAAAATGCTATCCACCTCCAGGAAAAGGTAAAGGATACTTCTTTTTACTCTACTTTTATCCTTTTTGTTTGAATTTTCTTTTTTTAACCTGGTTAGTATGTAAATATGTTTTGCATGTATAATCAATATCAACTGCCTTCTTAAGGAGTGGGGAGGGTTGGAGAAGGAGGGCAAAACTTGGAACCAATTTCTTTTTTTTAATGAATGTTAATATTTTTCATGTTACTGGGGAATATTTAATGAAATGATGATATGTTGAAAATATATATTATGTCATTTTATTTTTAATACCACATATTGTACCTCCAGTGTTTAACTCATAACAAGTACTTGCTAAATGTTTATTGAATTAATAAATGTTGTATGTTGAATCAACTCTCATGAATTTAACATGCCAGCTTCTACATTTTGTTTCTACAATTTGTTTAATCAATTTGAATTGATGTATAACCTTTATAAATGTCCAATTTGTATGAGTTCTGTGGACCTGCCAGATGTAATGACTATTATTTTAAAAATCAATCCTGTAATCAGTCCAGCTCACTAAGAACTGAGTCTTTGCTTAGCTTTGCTTTACTTAACTAAGTCTTCCCTTTATGGTATTTGGGTTTTATTTTCAGGCTAACTTTAAATTTGCTAAAACTTTCTTCCTGACAACTCTGTGAAGTAGGTGACAATAATAGCTAACATTTATATATTTTTCAAGGTGTTATTTTCTTCAGCATTTTTGGGGCTCCTTTAGCAAGGTGTTGACCCATTTTTCATGCTTTTCTTACATCTCTCTCATTTCTCTTCCCATTTTTTCCTCCACCTCTCTCACTTGATTTTCAAAATCCTTTTTGAGCTCTTCCATGGCCTGAGCCCATTGAATATTTATTTTGGATGTTTGGGATACAGAAGTCTTGACTTCTATGTCTTTACCTGATGGTAAGCATTGTTCTTCCTCATCAGAAAGGAAAGGAAGAAATATCTGTTCACCAAGAAAGTAGCCTTCTATGGTCTTATTCTTTTTTCCCTTTTCTGGGCATTTTCCCAGTCAGTTACTTGACTTTTGAGATTCCTTTCTACACCCGCCTGGCCTCCAGATCTGCCCAGCTAGTACTTGGGGTCTGAGATTCAAATGCTGCTTCCCTGCCTCAGGGCTTTCAGCATGGACGGGGCTGCTATTCAGTGTGAGATTAGGTTCAGCTGCTCTATTAGTGGCAGGGCCGCCTCACAGGCTCTGTTCCCTCAGGGGGTTTATGTGGAGACCTTCAACAATGGATCCAAACTCCCACCTGCTCTGGGAGCCCCCATCCCCCACTGCTGCCTCCTGAGGGGGCCTGAGTCATGGAGACACCCTGCTCCTCTCTCTGCAAGCCAAACTTGCTCTCTTACTAACTTTCCGCGTCTGTGGGTGGATGGACCTGCATGGCCGCTGGAGATTCTGTCCCTGAAGCCTGCTCAGATCTGCTCCTCTCGGTGCCATGTGCCCAAGGCAGGGCTGGGCTCCACACCAGGTCCAGTACGCGATGAACCTTTGGTGTTGGTTTTTAAGGGCTCTCTGGAACAGAAATCTCCTCCACTCCATTGCTGTGTGGCCTCCACTGCTCCAGAATTTGTTGGGAGCTCCCCTTTACAGATATTTTATGGGCTATGGGTTCAGAGCTACTATATGTGAATCTTTCTACTCCTCCATCTTGGCTCCTCTCCCTCAGCTAACACTTATATAAGACTTTCAGGTATGCAAAGTTCTTTATAAAAATTATCTCAAGCATTATGCTACCCATTTTTCAGATGAGAAAATTGAACCTATAATCTCAGAGCTAAATGCATGCGTCCTGCATGTGATAATACTGCCAAGTGATAGTAAGTAGGACTGAATTGAACCTGGTTAACTGAGGAGAGTCCAACACTTTATGCAATGTTACCTTGTTTACCATGAAATATGTCCTTTTCTTAGCTTATCAACCCTGTATTTCAGTAGTTCAATGGCACATATCCCAAGAGTGTCTAACACTCTGTTAACTCTTATTAGTTCATTTTAAGTCTGGGGTCATTGGTACACCTGATTTCTTTCTCTGATGCTTTATAGAAGCTATATTAGGAGTATAAAAATGATTTCTCCAAGTCCCTATTTTGGAAAATTCTAACATTTAGATGGAAATTGAATGCTCTGTTTTACTTTACATTTCTATCTAGTGCTGGTTAACCTCTGGCCACTTTGTGTTTGAGGCAATATTCAAGCTACTAGAAGTGTTTGAGTGAAGAAGCAGATCATATTGTTGGTGATGGGAACCAGAAGGAAAGTTAAGTGGATGAACAGACCATTTCTTGAATTTTTTCTGATTTGAGAAAATGGCTACAGCTGGTGACATCACTCCCTATTCTGCCACAGGCCCTTCCTCCTTTCTCTTTTTCCATTAGCTGGATGATCCCTGAATGTCTATTCTTTCTGGCTCATCCTTTGATTTTTTCATTCCTTCTTCTCTGCTACCTCTCTAGTTTATACCAGCTGCTCAAGTCTCCATCAAGTCTCTCACCTAATGGAACAGACTTCTTATAGCACTTAATTCAAATGTTTTTGATTAAAGGAGGTGTTCAGGCCTTGTTCCCACTTAGCTTCTGATTGATCCAATCAAGCAGTATTCTTGCCAAATAGAAGTAATTACCTTTACATGATGGGGGCAGGCAATCAATGGACACATCCTTCTCTTACAAAAGGAACATTAGAAATCTCACTCTTATGTCGACACCTTATAAAAATCAGAGTTTCTTTTTTTACGTAAGCACTTGACAAATCTACTCTGAATTATCTCATTTTTTTCTGACTTTGAAGGATTTGCTATAAATGTAGATTTCCAACCACAACCTGAAACAGTTGATGGAATGAACTTGTCTGCAATAAAGACAAAGAATTATACTGATGGGAATCAAGGATCTTTCCCTAGGTATCAAAGAAAAAAGTGGTAACCACTGAATGAAACATAAAGCAACTTATAAAAAAACAACTCAGCTACAATCACAGCATTGTATACTAAACAATGAATTACATTATTTACTTTTAGGATACCTGTATGAGAGAATCAATACAATTAAGAAAAGGAAGTCATAGTACTTAATATAAAATTATGGAATAACACAAATGATTGATAAATTGATTTGCATTAACATGGATGGCAAAAAGCATGGATACACAGCCTTGCACATTAGACACACTTGATAAAGGCCACACATTTCTGTTATGCAGCAATGATTTCTTGCCAGAATAGTGTCTCATAACAGACAGTCTATGACAACACATAGAAGGAAATGATATCCCACTTATTCTAATAAAAAGAACTGAAGTTAAAAAACAAAGAAATGAAAGCACTGCCTGGTACTTGAAGAAGTCAGTAGATATGAAGAAATTCCCTACTTGAATTGTAGACTTTATGTTGGATCCATAAAAATATGAGTACTGTATCTTGCCCAGGCAAAAAGAAACACTGTTTGAAATGACCTTTAGAGTATCTGCTTTAAAAGACTTTTATAGCCAGTTGTTTTTCTACTATATATTGCCAGGAAAAAGCCCAAAATGACCTGTCCCTTCTGTAGGCTCCTGAGAGCTATGGAGAAAATTGCTATTGCTCATCTCTCAATGCCAAACACTGGCTTGTTTGCAATTTTATACTGTTAAAAGTCACATGAAATGGATCATTCTTCTTTCCTAGAAGTAAATAATGGTTATCATGACCATAGTGGAACCACAATAGCCAACTATTTAGTCAGACTTTTATTTTATTAAGATCCTTAGCACTGTGGATTGCTCCCTTTATGAACTGAGGTCCTCTAAACCAAGATCTCCAATGTGATGATTAAGGCATCCTGGGGGGGCAGGCATGGGGAAGAGTAAATTTTGTGTGTGGAGATGTATCTGGGCTTGATTGTGTGATTAACCAATCAAAGAGTGAGAAAACGGTTTGTCTTAGACTATCTTCAGGGTAACCAATTGTGTGACTTGTCTCTAACATAATCACATATACTTCTCATCCATTACATTCCAATTCTCCTTCATTTTCTGAAATTTTTCAAACCTCCATTTTACAGATCAGGTTTTGACCCTTCAGGGCATTTTTTTTCCCTAACCAGATGGGAAAATGTTCTTCTCCAGGGGTTACTGATGGTCATTTCAAACAGTGATGGGGTGCTAGGTGACATATTGACTGAAATGCTGGACCTGGAGTCAGGAAGACTCATTTTCCTGAGTAAAATCTATCTTACTATGTGACCCTAGACAAGTCACTTAAGCTTGATTGCCAATTTCCTCATCTGTAAAATGAACTGGAGAAAGAAATGGCAAACACTCTAGTATCTCTGTCAAGAAAATCCCACATGGGGTCATGGAGCATCTGACATGATTGAAAAATGACTGAACAGCAAGAGGATTACTGATAAAGGTGTTTAATCAAAATAAATGGATTAGGGTTAGGATCGTGAATCATTCTCAGACTTAATATGTCTTAGTTTCTTTCTGTGTGACTTAAGGATGCTACAGTTGTATTGTGTGTTCATCCTTCATTGATGAAGAAGACCATGTCATCAGAGAAATAATGACATGACTTGCACTTGACTTTGTTTTGAGTGAGGGAGGGCAATGCAGGTGGCCAGCCTCACTTCTCCTCCAGAGCCATCTGAATCCAGTGACCAGATATTCATCAGGATGGTTGAAGATGACCCAGGATGAGTCATTTGGGGTTAAGTGACTTGTCTAAGGTCACACAGCTAGTGAATATCAAGTGTCTGAGATGAGATTTGAACTCAGGTTCTCCTGACTAGTGCTCTATCCATTGTACCACCTAGCTGCCCCTGCAGTTGTAGTATGTGTTAAAGGGTACTTATGCTATTTCAAGTCATTAAGAATTTTCCTGTTTGGAGTTTCCTTTTGAAGAGTCTTTGCTCAAGCTACACTATACTCCCTCTTCTTAAATGTCTTAGCTACTTTCAAGGTTCATGTCAGGTGCTAATCCATCCTGAAAGCCTTTCCTAACTATCAGTGTACTTCTCTCCTCAAGTTATCTTCTATTTGCTTGGCCATTTACATGTTTAATTACTCAAATGAAAAATTCTTCAAGGAATATGCAATTTTCCAATTTAGTTTGTGTATACCCAGTGCCTATTATGGTGCCTTACACATAGCAGGAATTAAAAGTAATTGAAGAAGCTTCTGATAAATAGAAAGGTACTTCACAAGTCTTCTTTGTTGTTGTTTGTCCTTTGTATTTGAAAAAGACAAATGACACCATGGGGTAATGTCTTGATTTGTACATGAATTGGATTTGAGTGAGGGACAGTTGTATGAAGTCACTAGCCTTACTCTTCCTTTCAGAGTCATTGAAGACCAGTGGCAAGATAAAGGGAAGATGACTGGTTTTGGTTCAGGATGCAATGGATGACCTTTTAGTCTTTGATGTTGGTCTAAGCTCTAAGCACTCCACAGCACCTACTTCAGCTGCATTCTTGGCCACTGGAACAAATTATTCTCATCCACCTGTTCCACTAGGGGAAGTTTAGGGGTAGACATACCCCTAAACTGTTGACAGGTTTGAGGCTGTTCAACCTAGTTTAACCTGGCTGCCAAGAGGGTTCTAATCGGGCATAGCTACTGCATATTCTACAGTTTCTTGAAGACACAGGTGGATTGGGTGACAGATGAAAACCAAAGATGAATGAGTAGCCCTGAAAAGGGTTCTGTGAGCCCTCACTCCAGAGGTGTCAGTCTTACTTGAACATCCTGTTCACCCAACAGTACTATTCTGAAATAACAAATGATAGTAGGATGATTACAGTAAAACTTGGGAAGTGTTGTATGAACTGATGCAAAGTGTAGTAAGTAGAACCAGGAGAATATCATACATAGTGACAGCAATATTGTAATGATGATGAGTTGTGAATGAACTAGCTATTCTCTGCAACGGAGTGATATAAGACAATTTGAAAGGACTTTTGATGAAAAAAATACTATTCACTTCCAGAGAAAAAACTGGTGGAATCTAAATGCTGATTAAAACAAACATCATTTTTATTGGGCCTTTTTTTCTCATATCTTTCTTTTCACAACATGATTAACATAGAAATCTGTTTTGCATAATTCCACTTGTATTCCTTGCCTTCTCAATAAATGTGGAGGAAAGGAAGGAGAAAATTAATTTGGAAATCAAAATTTTATTTTATTTTATTTTGATACATAATTTATTCTTCAGTTCTTAACATTCACTTCCACAAGAATTTGAATTCAAAATTTTCTCCCTATCTCTTCCCACCACCCACCATAGGACAACATATACCCCATCCAAACCTTTATCCAGTCTGAACTCCCTTCTATTACCCACCCTACTTCCAACCTCCTTCCCCTCTATTTTCCTGTATGGCAAAATAGATTTCTATACTCCATTGCCTGTATAGCTTAATTTCCAGTTGCATGCTAAAACAAGTTTTTACATTCATTCTTAAAGCTTTGAGTTCCATATTCTCTCCCTCCCTCCCCACCCACATTCATTGAGCAAACAAGCAATTCAACATAAGTCATACATGTGTAACAATGCAAAGCACTTCCATGTTTTAATAAACTAATCACATTTCCCCCTGTCCTATGCTGCTCTTCATTAATTCCATTCTCTCCCTTGACCCATCCTCTCACAATAGTGTTTGCTTCTGATTATCCCTTTCTCCAATTTGCTGTCCCTTCTATTATCCTCCCTCCCCTATTCCCTTCCCTCTTGCCTTCCTGCAGAGTAAAATAGATTTCCATATCCAATTGAGTGTGTTATTCCCTCCTTAAGCCAAATCCCATGGGGATAAGGTTCAATTATTTCCTTTCATCTCCCCCCTCTTCACCTCGATTGTAAAAGTTCTTTCATCCCTCTTTTATGTGAGATGATTTGCTACATTCTATTCCTCCCTTTCTTTTACTCCTAGCACTTTCCATTCAACAGTAAATTTTATTTTTGTAGGTATTCTCCCTTCATATTCAGCCCACCCTGTGCCCTCTCTCTACGTACTTGTATGTGTGTATATATATATATATATAATATGTATATATACATGTATATATGTACACATACACACCATATATATATACACATATACAAATATATACATACACATATACACATGTACATATACATACCTACACATATATAATATACACATACATACATACCCATACACACCTGCATATATACATATTCCCTCTTATACTGAAAGAAGTCTCATGAGTTACAAAAACCATCTTTCCATGTAGGAATGTAAACAGTACACCTTTAATGAGTTCCTTAAGATTTCTCTTTTCTGTTTACTTTTTCATGTTTTGCTTGATTCTAAAGTCAGATTTTCTATTTAGCTCAGGTCTTTTCAGCAAGAATACTTGAAAGTCCTCTATTTCATTGAAATTCCATTTTTTGCCCTGAAAACTGAATATTTAGTTTTGCTGGGTAGGTGATTTTTGGTTTTAATCCTATCTCCTGTGACCTCTGGAATATCATATTCCATGCCCTTCAATCCCTTAGTGTAAAAGTGGCTAAATCCTGTGTTATTCTGATTGTATTTCCACTCTACTTGAATTGTTTCTTTCTAGCTGCTTGTAATATTTCCTCCTTGACCTGGGAACTGTGGAATTTGGCTAGAAGTTTTCCTTTGGGGATCTCTTTCAGGAGGTGATTGATGAATTCTTTCCATTTCTATTTTGCCCTTTGGTTCTAGAATATCAGGGCAGTTTTCCTTGATAATTTCTTAGAAGATGATGTTGAGGCTCTTTTTTTTGATCATGGCTTTCAGGTAGACCAATAATTTTTCAATTATTTCCCTTGGATCTATTTTCCAGGTCAGTGGTTTTTCCAATGAGATATTTCACATTGCTTCTATTATTTTATTCTTTTGGGTTTTTTAAAAATAATTTCTTGGTTTCTCTTAAAGTCATTAGCTTCCATCTGCTCCATTCCAATTTTTAAAGATCTATTTTCTTCAGTGAGTTTTCCATTTGACTAATTCTGCTTTCTAAAGCATTGTTCTCCTCATTGGATTTTTGGACCTGTTTTGTTTTTTTTTTGCCATTTGGGTTAGTGTTTTTTTTTAAAGGTGTTATTTTCTTTAGCATTTTTACGGGTCTCCTTTAGCAAGCTATTGACTCACTTGTCATGATTTTCTTGTATCCCTCTCATTTCTTTCCCCAATTTTTCCTCCAACTCTCTTACTTGATTCTCAAAATCTGTTTTGAGTTCTTCCATGGCCTGAGACAATTGATTATTTTTTTGGAGGTTTTGGATGTAGAAGTCTTGACTTTGATGTTTTCCTCTGATGGTATGTTTTGTTTTTCCTCATCCAAAAGGATGGAAGAAAATACCTTTTCACCAAGAGAGTAACCTTCTATATTCTTATTTTCCCCTTTTTGTTGGTATTTTTCCCAGCCAGTTACTTGACTTTTGAGTCCTTTGTCAAATGGAGAGCATATTCTAGGGACTTGTAAGTTCTCAGTTCCTATGAAGTGGCACAATCAAGGGAGAGGAGTCTGGTCTGGGAGCAACCACAAGCACTCTTTTCTGCCCAGGATCTGTGAGTAGGATTACCTCTCCACAGCCACCATCAACTCCACCAGCAGCTCCACCACGCCAGTACTCCTCTTCATCCCAGGACCACCACTCAGAACAGAAACCCAGATCAGCTGTTTGATTTCCCCAGGGTCTTTAGGCTGAGGGCTCCAGAAATGGACACTGCTATCTCAGTGGCTGCCACTGCCCTCAGGCCATTGCTGGGTCTAGACCCAGGTGAAAGTTCTTTCTCACTGACCTTTGAAGTTGTCTTTGGCATTTGTGGGTTGAGAAATCTGGGAACTTCAGCTGCTATCCATGATTCTGTGCCCTGAAGTCTCTTCCAGTCTTGCCTGTGCTGTGTGATCCATCCTGGGCTGCACACCACTCTGAGTCTCTTGTAATAGACCTTTCTTATTGACCTTCCATGATGCTTTGTGCTAGAAATCTCTTTCACTCTGTCGTTTTGTGGCTTCTTTTGCTTCAGAATTTGTTTAGAGTCATTTTTTACAGGTATTTTATGGGCTATAGGGGAGAGCTAGAGAAAGTCAGTCTTTCTACTCTTCCATTTTAGCTCTACCCTCCCAAACTCAAAATTTTTAAAAATAATATTAAAATTATTTTACATGTAAATGGGAACAAGAAAATATTATAAAAACAAGTCACTGCCCATAGTTTAAGCCCTCAACCCCTTTTCTTTCACTTGGATCTTTTTTTACCATTGTACTTGAACTATCACTTTATCATTTTGCAAGAACTTCCAAAGTGGTCCTCTGGGTTTAGTCTATCATTACTCTAATATATTTCCCACAAGATCCTGAAATGATATGCATCAAGCATAGGTTTAACCATGTTACTCTTCTACTCAAAAACTTTCTGTGGCTCCCCATTTTCTCTAGGATAGAAGCCAAATTCCTTAGACTGGAACTAAAAACCTCCCACAGCATGGTTGTAAACTACCTTTGAACCTTATTCTATTTTGTTCCCTTTCATGAACTCTACATTTTAACAATACTGGACTGTCAGACTTTCCCAAACTCAATCCTCCATCCAGTGCTTCTGGATTCAAGTATAAGTCATTGCTCAGATCTCAAATGAAAGAAAGTGATCTAATCTTCATTTTTCAGATTATTTATTTTTCTACAAAGCTTATTGTAGATGCATTTCCTCTGTGAAGACTTCTCTACAATTATTTCCTTCTTCAATTTCCTTCATAAGTTTTCCTTGGATAATGGAGGGTGGGCCAATTTACTTATTTGTGTAGATCTTTTGTGCCATCTCCCTCAAATAGAGTAGAAGTATCTAAAAGCCAAGGATCATTCTTTTGGGTCTATGTGCCATGTTATGTTCAGTAGCTACCCAAAGGCCTTACCCATATTAAATGTTTAAAACATCTTTATTAAATTGAATTTGGAATGTAAAGAAATGTTTGAATTCATATCTTCTGTAAATAACTTATACCTATCAAGGCCTAAGATAAGGGCGCAAGGTCAGCATCTTGATAGCAGGCATGATTTACTCCAATCTACAATGCTGGCCTCTATCTCTGTGAACCACTCTGTGTCATTTTTGAAAACTGAAAGTGAAAGTTGCCTCAGAATGAGGTTTAATTGATGTTCATTTCTTCTATCAGTAAATGGAGCTCTACTTTTGGACCCTGAGCATTCCATTTTAATTGAAGGATAGGAGGTAGAAAATAGGATGAGAGGATAGAAAGATAATATATTCTTATTTAACTTAGTCTTAGATGTACTTATGAGATCATTTTCATTAAAAAGGGATAACACCAATGTGAATTCAAAAGAGTAAGTGTACATTTTTCCTGCATACTAATACAACCTTCCTGATACCCAACTCCCCTTGAGCTAGTTTGTAGGACAGATAGCAGGGAAAAAATATGTCTTTCCTTGAATGGTGATATTCAAGCTCACATAGCTTCAACAGATTATTAAATCCATGTCACAGACTCTGTGTGATTTTTTTTAAAAGGCTAAGCTAAAATGTGACTAGGTTACACACTATCAACTTTCACAGCAAAGGGACTACTTTGCATGCTTTAGGTATCATCTGTGCTTCTGCCTCTGACAAGATCATCTTACTGCTGCTGACCTCTCTGATCACTCTCAGTAAAGTGGAGGACATTTTAAGCTCCTTCCACATAAATTTTACAAGGGACTGAAAAGATGAAGAAATTAGGCATAAAATTCACTTCCTATAGGAGTTTTCTGATTTTTCAGGGGTAATGGTCTGAAAAGTTTTAGATGATAGATCAGAGAAGCTACTTTTATTTAGGAGTATTATTTGGTAGGGAATTTCAAGCTAACTTTGACAGGAAAAAATAAAGAACTCTTGCCAAGATGTGTGTTGTTGTAGTTAATAATGAGGCTGTAATTAAGGAGTCCCTTTCATGTAGTTTAAAGCTGATGTCTGACCTATCTTCAGATTGCTGTAATTTGATGAGACTGTTTTTTGCATTCTAATCATCACTAATATATCATGATTAATGAGTATCCTGCTAGTGTATTTGTGTGACTTTCACAAACAAGCAGGCATTAGGGAGAGTATGCTGCCCCATCTAAGGGAAATTTCAGAATCCTACAGGAATGTCTCCTTTTGCTGAGAAGATAATTCTACATAAATGGACCTTGTCTTTCCCCTGGAATGTCTAAAATCAATCACAAAAAACTATAAAAGATTGGGTGCAATGCTGAGAAAAAAGTGGAGCAAGGAACTGACATGGTGGGTGGAAGGCCCAAATTCCTCACCTAACTGAATACTAGAACTATTTCATTCTATTTCCACTGTTACCCTGTTACCCCCTTTCTTTACATTAAATAAATTTTATTGATGCCTTTGTTTTTTACATCTCCATATTTTGCCTCAGGATTTCTCTTTCTTTTTTATGAGAAGGCCATCGCATGGGACAAATAGCATTTTTCTACAGAAAAAAAGAAGAAATAGTAAAGGGAGGAAAATTCACATTCAGATATCAGTGTGTGAAAATACATGCAAGGATACATATGTGTATGGGAGTATCATTTTGTATCTCTTCTTTACGGCCACTCTTCTTCTTCATGATTTTAAAACATTAATTCTAAAATTTTTACTTGTGGTAGTTTTTTCCTATTTTACATCATTAATAAATATTATATGGTCATTATTGATACATATATAATACATATATGATACATATAGATATATATATATATACATATATCTAATTTCTTTTATTACACATATGATTTTGATGCCTAAACAAGGGAGAGGAAAAGAGAGAAAGAAAACTATAGCCCACTACTCTTAATGAAGGTTGGTGCAACAAATTTAAATAAAATACTAGCAAGATTACAGCAATACATCACAAAGATCATACACTATGTCTAGAAGGAATTTATGCTAGGAATATAATGCTGGTAATTATTAGGAAAATTATTAGCATAATGGACCACATCAATAACAAAACCATTTTATTATATCAATAGATTCAGAAAAAGCCTTTGAAAAACATTCAATACCCATTGCCATTAAAAACATCAGAAAATGTAGGAATCAATGAAATCTTTCTGAAAATGATAAATAGTATCTGTCTAAAACCAAGAGCAATAATTTGGGGGAATAAACTAGAAGCTTTCCCAATAAGATTAGGGGAGAAGCAAGGATATCCATTTTGACTGCTATTACTCAATATTGTACTAGAAATGCTAGCTATAGCAATAAGAGAAGAAAAATAAATTGAAGGATTAAGAAATAGGCAATGAGGAAACAAAACTATCCTCCTTTGTAGATCATATGATTGCATTCTTAGAGAACCCTAGGGAATCAACAAAAGAAGTAGTTGAAACAACTAACAGCTTTAACAGAGTTGCAGACTATAAAATAAGCCCACACAAGTCATCAGCATTCTGCACATTACCAACAAATGGCAGTAGGAGACAGAAAGATAAATTCCATTTAAAATTACTGCAGATATAAAAACTTGAAATTTTACATGCCAAGACAAACCATGTCATATCAATCAAATCACATAACAATTCTCAAAATGGATATATGAATGAATTGTATGAATACACTAACAAAGTACTTTTCACGTAAATAAAGACAGAGCTAAACAACAGGAGAAATATTAATGTGGGTAGACTGAGTAAAAATAATAAAAATGACACTTCCACCTAGGTTAATTTACTTATTCAGTGATATTCCAAATTATCAAATATTATTTTATAGAACTTGAAAAACAATAACAAAATTCATCTGGAAGAACAAAAGGTCAAAATTATCAACAGAATCAATGAAAAATGTGAAGGAAGGCAGTCCAGCATTACCATATTTGAAACTAAATTAAAAAGCAATAATCATGAAAATTATCTGGTACTGGCTAAGAAGCAGAGTGGTAAATCAGTGGAATAAATTAGGTATATAGTACATAGTAATAAATATGGATTGTAACCAAATATTTGATAAACCCATTGATAGGAAAACTGAAAACTAGTTTGGAACAAACTAGGCAAAGACTAACATATTACATTTTATATCAAGATATGGTTGAAATAATTTAGAAAAAATGTGATATCAAAAATAAATTAGAACATGGAAAAATATATTTGTTACATATATGGATAAAGGAAGAGTTTATGACAAACAAGAAATAGAAAGAGTTATGAAAAGAAAAATAGGTAATTTTGATTACATGAAATTAAAATCTTTTGCACAAACAAAACTAATGAAGCCTAAATTAGAAGGAAGTTGGAAACTAAGAAAAAAAAATTTCCAGAAAATTTCTCTAATCAAGCCCTCATTTCTCAAATACATAGGTAACTGGGCCAAAGTTATCAACAAAATTAGAGCCATATTCCAGTGGATAAATGGTTAAACATACAAATTGAGATTTTTCAGAAAAAAGAAATCCTCTCAATATTCACATAAAATGCTTTAAAATTACTCTTGATTAGAGTAATGCACATTAAAACAACTCTTAGGTATTTCCTCACACCTATCAGATTAGCTCAAATGACAGAAAAGGAAAATGAAAAATTGGAACACTAATGCATTAATGATGGAGCTGTGAATTAGTCCAACCATTTTGGAGAACAATTTGGAACTATGCCTAAAGAATGATAAAATTGTACACACCCTTTGACTCAGCAATACCACTATTAAATCTATCTCAAAGAGATGAAAGAAAAGGTAAAAGAAACTATCTGTACAACAATATTTATAGAAGTTCTTTTTTTGCCATGGTTGACAACTGGAAATTGAGGAGATGCCCATCAATAGAGGATTGACTAACCAATTAGTCAATTGGTTAACTAATTGTTGGCTAACCAAGTTATCATATAGGATTTTGATGCAATATTATTGTGGAATGATGAACAGGATGGTTTCAGAAAAACCTGGGAAGACTCATGAGTCACGCAGAATGAAATGAGGAGAACCAGGAGAATATTGTCCACTATAACAGCAACAGCAATAATACTCAAATGAAGTACTTAGCTACTCTGATGAAGTCAGTGATCCAAGGAAATTTCAAAGAATCCATCATGAAAAATACCACTAACCCCTGAAGAGAGAATTGGCGAATTGTTAGTGCAGATTGATACATCCTTTTTAAAACTATCTTTGTTTTTCTTATTTGTATTTATATTTTGTTTTGCTAATATGAAGATGCATTTTGAATGATTTCACATGTTTAATTGACACCATATTGCTTACCTTCTCAAAGGGTAGTAGAGTGGCATGTTGGAGGGGATAATTTGGAATCCAAAAATTAAAAATAAAGAATGTTAAAATTGTGTTTGCATGTAATTGGGAACTATTTAATGAATTAGATAATTTTAAAAAGTACTTTGCACACATTATATCATTTTATAATTGAAAATCATCAATAACCTCATGTCCATATGCTTACTTTCTCATCTCTCTAAAATATATATGAGTATAATTAACATATTCAGCAAATGTATAAAAATACTATTTTTTCCTACAATAGGCCACTTTTTGCACATACATGTAGGCAACGGAGGCCTATATTTTCTTTTGCCTTTTAAATTTTTTACTTGAAAATACATTTTATTGATGACTTTTGCATTATCTTCCCTCTACTTTGAACTCTTCTTGTGCCAGAAAAAAATAAGGAACAGTATCTAAGAACATAGATTGTGTCTGGCAATGCATATCTTTCCTTGTATTCTGATCTTTTCTGCAAAGAGAGAGAAAGTACATTTCATTTTCTTTCAGTATCTTCATCTATTTTTCCATAGAATCTCACTTCATTTTAGTGATGTACTCTTTTACTCCTCTGTAGACATTTTATTTTCTGGGTTACTTTTGTAATATTTCCTTGTGTCTGTTGTTTCTGATTTTTAAAAATTTTTTGCTTTGCTTTACTTCATACAGTTCCTTTCACAATAGGGCATGTGTGAATAAAAACCCTAATGATTGAGAAGTATAGAAAAAAGGTCCCCTTTATCGTTCTTATTATTTACTAATTATGCCACCCCCCAGAAATGATACAGTGAACCAAAACATTGCCTTGGGCACTTTCCTCCATGAATTTTTTATGATAATATAAAATTTCTTGATAAATACAACCATAATAATAATTCCTTTAATGCTTTTCTAACTACTAATATCAATCAGACATATATTATATATTATAATTATATTATTATATATAATTATACATATATATATATATATATATATATATATATATATATATTAGCCAAGGATATATCCATCATTTTCTGAGAGCATATCCTATAAAAATTCAAATAGTAAAAGTCCTCTCCAATTATGACTCCATGTAATTTCATTTCTAGATTGTATTGTACTGATTGCCTGAAGTCTCTGAAAAATATTGTACTTTTTTGATGAAATGGTTATTTCCATATCTTTTCTTTATATTACTGTACTTTGCTAACTTTTGCTCAAACTTCTTTAGAGAACTCTTTTTGTGGTAATACATTTTTATTTACTTAACTCCCTGTTCTTCCATTGCTATTAGGAAGTCATCTATATATGTTGTCACTAGGTTAAGCCTGCCTAACTTCTCTTTTTCATCTTGCTGTTTCAAATCTTTTATACTAAGAGCATACTCATGGAGCTAATACAATGACCTTCATGTACAACCATATTTTTCTCCTTTTCTACATTCTTTTCTAAACTACCTAATGACCTGGGAATTGTATGCTATATTTTTTTTAGTAATTTTCTTAGGCATTTTAGAAATATATCTAGTATTCTTTGCCTTTGTATGCTCTTAAAGACATGACTTGTCTAATCAAATGATGTTTGAAGCTTAAACTGATTAAATCTGTAGTGGACTAGGAATCTATATGTGGGTTCAAAGTCACCTTAGGCCCTTCGTAGCTCTAATCGTAGGCAAGTCACAATTTCTCTAGGACTGTTTCCTTATCTGTATAGTGAGGAGATTGATTTCTAAGATAACTTTTAACTCTAAATCTTTGATGTTATAAAATATTCTTCTAATTGTTCTCCTTTGGCATGTTGAACAATTTCTCTTTGATTTATAAGTTATGTGCACTATCTGATGTCTTACACATAATTCAGAAACTACATGAACGGATGTTTATGAAATGCTTATTTTGAAGCACTAGATGATAAGCAATGAAGTAATACATGGTTTAGATAAATTATAGACCTTTACCTCATAGTGCTTATGGTCTACTGGGGGATATGATATTTTTTTTCTTGATAATTTCTCAAAATATGATGTTTAGATTCCTTCTTTGATCATGAATTTCAGGTACTCCAATAATCCTTAAATTACCTCTCTTAAATTTATTTTTCAGGTCATTAGTTTTTCTGATCAGATAGTTCACATTTTTCTTCTATTTTTTATTCTTTTGACTTTGTTTTTTATCATTTCTTGATGTCTCATGGAGTCATTAACTTCTACTTGCCCAATTCTAATTATTAAGGAATTATTTTCTTCAGTGAATTTTAATCCTTTTTGTCCAACTCCAATTTTAAGGAGTTCTCATCAATGAATCTTTGCATTTCTTTTACATTTGCCAAATTCTGGTTTTTTTAAGATGTTTTTTCTTCTTTCTTTTTTGTGTTTTGTTTACCAAGCTGTTTAATCTTTTTTTCATGATTTTCATGCATCATTCTCATTTCTTTGTCCAATTTTTCCTCTACCAATCTTATCTCTTTCACTCTTTCAGGAGTGCTGGTTTAATTTGAGTGAAATTAGTATGTGTCTTTGAGACTTTTTTGATAGCTTTTTTCACTTTGTTGTCTTCTGAGTTTATGTTTTAGTCATCCCTACCACTGGGGAAGCTTCTATGGTCAAAGTCATATTTTGTTTGTTTGTTCCTTTTCATAGCCTATTTTTTTGACTGAATTTTATGTTAAAATTGGGCTTTGTACATGCCTTGGGGTTGGGGAGGCACTGCCATAATCTTCATGCTGCTGTTTTCTGAGTTCATTCTGGAGATCTACAAGTTTTTGGTGTTTCCAAACTAGTGTGATCCTGGGAGAGCTATTGTTACTTCTCTCCTGGTCCACACTCTAGTAGGTAACCAAGAAGGGCACTTGATCACTTGCAGCTATAAGTGCTAGCACTCCTCCTTGCTTTGGTACTGTGACAAGGACCCCTGTTCCTTTGTGATGGATTACTATGTTCCTCTCTGCCCAGTAACTATGACTCAGAATTGCTTATGGGCAAAAGAGCTGCCAGTCAGTGCAAGCTATACCCAGTGCCATAAAATTGTCCCCTTCTATCTTTTTCTGACCTGTTGTTTGACTTCTACCTTCTGTGAGCTGAGAGCTTCCAAATCTGTTGTTTCCACCACTGTAGATTCCACTGTTGCCTCTGATATTGTTACCACTGAATGTGTGGGTTCTGTATAGGCCTCCACATTGGTGCCATCTTTCTCCTGGAAACCTCGAAAATTTTTTTAGACTGGAAAGATGTCTCACCCCAAACTTTTGTTGGCTCTGATGCTTGAAAATTTGACTTGAGATATTATTTTAAAGTTGTTTGGAGGGGGATGTTAGGAGAGTTGAGGTAGGTGGCTGCCCCTAATCAGCCTTCTTGACTCTGCTCTATACATGAATGGTTATAATGGATACAGATACATAATACATTACTGAGGTTAAAAATTGCTACTAATGACACTATTGAACCATGAGTGGGGCTGCCTTCACCCTTCAATAGGTGACCAAGGCAGTCATCATGGAGGATGTGGTATTATAGTTTAGTTTTAAAGAAGACAGAAATCAAATAGACACAACGTTAAGCTGAAAAGAACCCTAGTTTACACATCAGAGGATATGGTCAGATTTTGCAGCATACTAGCAGAATGCCTTTTGAGAAGTTACTTAACTTTCTGTGCCGTTGTTTTCTCAGTTATAAAACACAGTGGATTAAACAAAAGGCCCTCTAACATTCTAAGACCTTACAGCATTTTTCACACACAGACTATGGGTATGGAATATCGTTTGTGATGTCAGATTATTTAATAAGTTGGCTAGTTTTAATAAATATCCTTTCTTTTTTATATTTTATTATATGAGATACTTCTCAGGGAAATAGAGAATGAAAAATTGGGAAGGGTAGATGTTATAAGAAAGAAAAGAGATGAATAAAAATATTCAATAATTTAGTATAACTTCAAGATATACTCATTTGGAAGTAATGGATTTTTAAATGCATTCTAACATTTACTTGTAAATTTAATTATCTTAAAGTTAATATTTATTTTTCTCCCCAAATGAGTACATTGTTAGTTTGAAAAACAGATTTAACATTTCCTGTGACACATGTAAATAAGGCAGCTAGATTTGCAGGTATGGAGATATTTTTTAAGACAATAATATCAAGTATCTCTTGATAACAAAACTTTTCTTGGCATCAGTGGCATAATACATCCAAGGTGAAATGGAGAGTATGGCAGGGTAATTATTGCTATTAGAACTTCCAAAAGATTGGCTACTCTAGCTCCTTAATTCTCACTTGCATAATTCTATCCCTTCATGGTCATAGTTATACCCTTTATTTACCATGAATAAAGCCATTATCTCTATTTATTAATATACAGAAGTCTCCAGATCAAAAATATGCCAAAGTAGTTCTTACAACAATATTCTAAATATATTTTAAAATTTCTTTCAGAAATCCAGCATTAAAAATAGAGAAGATAAGGCAATTCCCTAGTAAATTATAAATATTTACATCATCAAAGGAGGAGCCAAGATGGCAGAGTAGAAAGATTCACATATGTTAGCTCCGAACTCACAGCCCATGGATTTCCTGTAAAAAGAACTCCCAACAAATTCTGGAGCAGTGGAAGCCATGCAGCAATGGAGTGAAGGAGATTTCCGTTCCAGAAAGCCCTGAAAAACTGACCCGAAAGGTCTATCCCACACTGGCCAGCAGCAGAGGCCAGCCCTTCCCCAGCTGTGAGGCACCTAGAGGAGCAGATCTGAGCAGGCTACAGGGACGGAATCTCCAGCGGCTGTGAAGGTCCCTGCACCCACGGGCGCTACAGGTCAGAGAAAGAGACGTGTGGGCAGGCTGAGAGGGGAGCGGGGTGTCTCCATAACTCAGGCCCCTCGGGAGGCAGCAGCAGAGGAAGCGGCAGCCAGGAGCCCCCAGAGCAGGCAGAAGCTCTGGATCATTACTGAAGGTCTCCACATAAATCCCCAGAGGGAACTGAGTCTGGGAGGCAGACCTGCCCCCACCTGAGCACCAGAACTTAAACTCACATTGAATAGCAGCTGGGCCCCACTGCTGAAAGCCCTGAGGCTGGGGAGCAGTATTTGAATCTCAGACCCCAAGCACTAACGTGGTGGACCTAGGTGGGGGTGGAGAGGACTCTCAGAAGTCAAGTAACTGGCAGGGAAAATGCTCAGAAAAGGGAAAAAAAAATAAGACCATAGAAGGTTACTTTCTTGGTGATCAGATGTTTCCTCCTTTCCTCTCTGATGAGGAAGAACAGTGTTTACCATCAGGGAAAGACATAGGAGTCAAGGCCTCTGTATCCCAAACATCTGAAATAGATATCCAATGGGCTCAGGCCATGGAAGAGCTCAAAAAGGATTTTGAAAATCAAGTTAGACAGGTGGAGGAAAAACTGGGAAGAGAAATGAGAGAGATGCAAGAAAGCATGGAAAATGGGTCAATACCTTG
>CM053773.1:47839375-47873630 GCA_028658325.1 Potorous gilbertii
GATGGAGGGAAATATAGTTAGTCTTACACAACATGACTATTATGGAAGTCATTTGCAAAACTACACAGATATGGCCCATATTGAATTGCTTGCTTCCCAAAGGGAATGGGTGGGGAGGGAGGGATGAAGAGAAGTTGGAAGTCAAAGTTTTAGGAACAACTGTCGAGTATTGTTCTTATTACTAGGGAATAAGAAACACAAGTAATGGGGTATAGAAAGTTATCTGGCCCTACAGGACAAAAGAGAAGATGGGGCAAGGGAAGGGAAGGGTTGTAGAAGAGAGGGCAGATTGGTGATAGGGGCAATTAGAATGCTTGGCGTTTTGGGGTGGGGGGAGGGAAGAAACAGGGAGAAAATTTGGAAGCCAAAATTTTGTGAAAATGAATGTTAAAAGTTAAATAAATAAATTTTAAAAAAAGAAAAAAAGAAAATAGACTTGAAGCAAAAAAAAAATTATATTTCTTGGTTTTTCATAAAGTCATTAACTTCCATTTCCTCCATTCTAATCTTTAAGGAATTATTTTCTTCAGTAGGCTTTGGATCTCCTTTTTCACTTGGCCAATTCTCCTTTTTAAAGCATTCTTCTCTCCATTGGCTTTTTGGATCTCTTTTGCCATTTGGGTTAATCTATTTTCCAGAAGTGCTATTTTCATCAGCAATTTTTTCAGTCTCCTTTAGCAAACAGCTGACTTGTTTTTCATGATTTTTTGCATCACTATCATTTCTCTTCCCAATTTTTCCTTTACTTTTACTTGATTTTCAAACTCCTTTTTGAGCTCTTCCATGGCCTGAGACCAATTTATATTTTTCTTGGAGGCTTTGGATATATGAACTTTGACTTTGTTGTCTTCTGTTTGTATGCTTTTGTCTTCCTTGTCACCCAAGTAAGATTCTATAGCCTGATTCTTTTTCTGGCTTTTGCTCATTTTCCCAGCTATTTACTTGACTTTTGGGCTCTTTGTCAAGGTAGTTCTCTGTTTCCAGTGGGGGTGAGGGTTGTACTGTCAGCTGTTTGATTCCCCCAGATCTCCAGTCCCTAGATCTGCAGAAACAGTTGCTGCTGCTGCCATGGGTTCTTCCTCCATGAGTACCTTCACACCTTCCCCCACCCTAGGGTTTGGGCCTGACCACCCTACTCTCTCACACAGGTCCCACAGATTTTTTTCCATTGACCTTCCAATTTGTCCTCAGCATTTTGGGGTTGTGATGTCTAGAAACCACCACAGGTGGACTGAGATACGGTCCTCCCAAGGTCTACTCAGGTTCAGTCTGTGCTGGTATGGCCCAAACTGCACTGCACTCTACTCCCAGTGTGACCTGATAGACACTTCCCAGTGACCTTCCAGGCTGTCTTGGGCTAGAGATTTGCTTCACCTCCATCATCCTGTGAGTTTTGCAACTCCAAAATTTGTTTAGAGTAATTTTTTACAGGTATTTGACTGGATTTGGGGAGAGAGTGCTAGCAAGTTCATGCTGTTATTCTGCCATCTTGCTCTTGAGTATTATATATTTTTGTAAACTGAAATATGGCTGGAAAATAATGCATAATAATAACTTTTAAGTCGTCTGCATTTTTATAAATTCTTTTTATGTCAGATACTGGTAACTTGACTTTACTCTTTTATAAAAAAAATCAAGCTTCCAACATTTTATCTATTTATTTCTCTTTAAATAAGCCCTAGTTTTATTTACTCATTCAATGGATTTTTTGGCCTTCAGTTTTGTTAACCTCTATTTTAATTTTAAGAATTTAGACTTTAATTGTTTTCATTTAAACTTAATTTTTTTAAAGTTTATATCATTAAGTTTACTTAATTAATTGTTTTGAATTTTTTTTGCATGCTATATTCATTGATAAACTCTTTTAATTCTTTGTTGATGAATGTGTTTAGAGATTTAATTTTTCCCTGAAGGATAGCTTTTGCTGTAGCTCATAAATTTGAGTAGATTGTCTGATTTTTGTCTTTATCTTCAATGAAATTATCTAACATTTCTATATTTTTCTCTCCCTCCCACCTCTCCCCCCAATTCTTTAGGATGAAGTTATTTAGTCTCTATTCATTTTTAAATCTTTTCTTTTTTGTTTATCTGTCAGAGTCTCTGGACAGCTCTGGGTTTCTTAACAAGTCTTCTTGTAAATCATCAATTCTGTTAAAAGTAATTTATTTTTCTTATAGGATTATGCTCAGATTTTCAGAGAAAACTCTTCTTGATTGCAAGAATATCTCTTACCCCTTTTATTTTGAAATATCATATCCTAATTTTTCTTTTTTTGTAGTCAGTGCATAATCTTGAATAATTTGATTAGGATTCCAAGGTATGTCCTTGAATTAGGATTCCAAGATGTTTGACCTACATCTTTTTTGCTGTTTGTCTAACATTTTTTTTTTTTTAATTTCTTGGCCCACGACCTTTGATTCTTTGAAATCACATTTCTACCTGTTTTACCTCAGGATTTTTCTGTTATGTATCACCCACAAATTCTATCAGTATGTACTTTGTTTTTTTTGTTCCAATTGTCTAGGGCAATTTTCTTTAATGATTTCTTGAAATATTACATTCACAGTATTTTCTGAGAGCCTTATAATTCACAGGTTCTTTGTCATTGTTTTTCCTCATTCATGTATTTTCTATATTAAATTATCTCATGTATTTTCCCAGTTTTTTATTTTTTTTAAAGTACTTCCTGTGTCATAGATTCTCCGAATTCTTTCTTCCTATTATTGTTTGTATGGTACCCTACTGTATTCTTTCTCTTTTAAATTCTATTTCACTCCTTCTCTCTTCCTTTAAGTTCTTTTTTTGGATGTTCCAACCCCTGTAAGAGCTTTTATGACTGTTCTATATTACTTAGAATTATTCTCCTGTATAAATTTATCTTGGGCTTATCTTAGTTCATTGTATTTTTTCCCATTTCATTAGTTTTATTTTTTTAAGCAATTTCCTTATTTTCTGCATATCACCATCTTGAAGATTTTGAATTATTTTTGAGAGGAGTTATTTTGGGAGGTCATATTTTGGCACTCAGTGATTGTATTCCAGAATTGAAGCTAGTGCAAATGTTCTACAGTCATTATTCCAAACAAGGAGACTAAATATATGAATATTGAACAGAGACTTGAGTTAGAGGAGGAGACTGGGAGTCACTAAATCTAATGAATTGAAGAATGAGTGGCTAAAACCTTGATACTTATCTTCCACACTTGCAATTAATTTTTATCTCACGGCAATAGGTACCATGTGGAGTTAGGAAACTGAAGAGTATTTTGTGTGATCACTTTGAAGTTGCAGGTGGACACAGTATGGGACCAACCAACAGTGTGGACCAAATTCTACTGTTTGATTTTTCTTTTCTGTTGGCTTCATCTTTCCAGAAGTTCTTTCCTTTGCTAATTTTTGTTTGTTGAATGATTATAAGTTAATTTGTTTCTCTTCTTACATTTTTTGAGTTCTACTTTTGGTAAACCCTACATTCTACCATCTTGATAATCAAGAGAAATCAAGAAACTTTATGAATATTCAAAAATATGATCGGCAAAACTCATTCATTTTTGAGCATTGTACTCCAAAGTAATCTAGATAAAGATGTACCCAGAGACAAGCGAAATTCTTTAGTGCTTAGTTTTGACAACTATAGAACCAGTGGTCACTTCATATATTTCTGTGAATATGCACCTCATCAACTTCCTCCTCTTCCCCTACCAAAGGAAAGAAAGGAGCAAGAATGACTAGACTTCCTCATTATTTAGCAGGGAAGGGGGAGAAAAAAGAGCTGGTTTTCTAATAAGAACCGAAACTGACAATGGAGGAGATGTGGAAAAATTGAGACACCAAAGCACTATTGATTGAGTGTAAACTGATCCAACCATTCTGAAGAGCAATTTGAAACTATGCCCAAAGGGCAATCAAGCTGGATCCTTTGATCCAGTATTATCACTGCTAGAGATAAAATACCACTGTAAAGAGATAAAAAAGGAAAGAATTTATTTGTACAAAAATATTTATAGCAGTTTTTTTTGTGGTGGCTAAAAATTGGAAATTGAGGAAATGTCCATACATTTAGGAATGGCTAAACAAGTTGTGGTATTTGACTGTAATGGAATATTATTGTGCCATAAGAAGTGACAAGCAGGATGATTGCAGAAAAGTCTAGAAAGACTGAAATGAACTGATGTAAAGTGAAGAGAGAAGGACCAGGAGAACATCATTCATTCACTGTACCAATATCGAATGATGAACGACTGTGAATGACTTATCTATTCTCAGCAATAGAATGATCCAAGACAATTCCAAAAGACTTATGATGAAAAATATATTCCACCTTCAGAGAAAGAACTGATGTTGTCTGAATATAGACTGAAGCATACTATTACTTTACTATTTCTTTGTCTTTTTTTGTTTGAGTTTTCTTGCACAAAATGACTAATATGGAGATTTTTTCATATGATTACACATGTATAATCTATATCAGCTTGCTTACTACATCAGGAATGATGAAAGGGAGAGGGAAGAACTTAAAATATTTAAAACAAAAACTGACTGTTAAAAATTGCTTTAACATGTAATTGGGGAAAATAAATATTATTTTAAAAAATAAAAAATAGTAATGGCAAAAATTTCATTTACATGCAATTTGGAAAAAATAAAATTTTATTTTTAAAGAAAAAGAAAGACAATTTTAATAATAGTAATAAGGAAGAATCCCAGGACATTGGCTCACTGATATCAGGCTTTTCAATATATCTCTATTAGTCCTTTTAATCACAGGTAGAGTCAAATTAGAGGCTAGAACCAATATTCAGTTGAAGTATATTTGACAGACAAGATGAAGTCATTTGAGGTAATCCAGTTTAAAATGATATTATGTTCCTTAAGAAGCAGGGCTATCGGTAATCAGGGAAATTTATTGTTATACAGATAATATGGTCAATATCTCACCCCTAAACTTATCAAAATATGCAACTGCAAAGATTAATAAATAATAAAATCCTAAAGAGTATATAGACAGTGTCAATGACTTCCCAGAGTACCACAGTGTCCCTTGACACATACCAAAAATAGTTATGTCTTTATGAAGGGACTCACATCTCTCTGTTGTGTCATCTTTGGCAAACTGTTAATGAATGCTGAACTATTATGTAGAAAGCTTCAGTAAGAAATTTATTAATGATGGAGATTAATTTTTCCCACATTTAATTACAGTAATATTCAAATACCCATTAGTCAACTTTGTGTAATGTGCTAGAAAAATGGAAATGGTATTTTTAGGAATGGGGACTTACAATTTCTACCCAATAAGAAAATGGAGAACATCCAACTGTTTTTTTTTTTTGGAGCAGCCTAAGAGACCAAATAAAACAATGGTAAGTCTCTCATAATTCTACCTCTGTCTCCTTAACATGACCCTCTATTTATATTAGAAAGAGAAATCTGGATAATGGAGGTGGGAGCTTCAGGGAAATAACCACTGGTTTGCAGTTTGATGATTATTAATATAATTGTGCTATGTAGAGGTTAATTAAAGTCATGTTCAGCAGGAGGAATAGCACTGGATTACTTGGATTTGGAATTAAAGGACTTGGGTGTGAATCCTACAACACAGGATACACAAAATTCCCAAGTTAAAGGGGGCCTTGGGAAAATCAATCAATATAACCTATGATTGACTGAAAATTCCCACTATCATATCCTCAACAAATGGTCATGCATGTATGCTTCCCTTGAAGAAGCAAAAGAAAATTCACTATTTCCTAAGGTAGCTCATTTCACTTTTGAATAGATAGTGCTAGTTATTTTGTCATTTACTAGAATGCTTGCTCGTTCATCAATCTGGAAATTGACCTTCAGGGATCCCTGTGAGCAGGTAGCTTTGTAAGTCAATATGGTCCTTTGGGCCTTGGTTTCCTTATTTGCATAAGGAGATAGTTTAATGGGATCATAAGATGATTTAGAGCTGGAGGAGACCTTGGAGGCCACAAAGCAGAACTACCTCATTTTACAGATGAAATTGAAACCCAGGGAGATTAAATGATTTATCCAGGGTCACACAGTTGATCTTTAAGGTCCCTTCCAGCTCTAAATCCTATGATTTAATGACATAAACAATATAATATGTATAGATGGCAATGCCATTGAAATGGAGACAAATAGATGTATGTTTGTAACAATCTACTTCATAACTGCTTTTGCTCAAGAACTCAAATACAATGAGGATGAATTTAGACAAAGGATTTATAAAAGTGGACAATGCTAGAAATACATTTTGGCTTATAATTATTAAAGAAAAAAACCTAATATTTTCTTGTTAAATAAAGGATAGAGGAGGCAGGATAATGTCAGAAAAAGAGCATTGAGTTGGCAGCTAAGAGAACTGAGTCTACCTCCCAGGGTTTTTATCAGAATCACGTTAGAAAATGTACTCAAAAGATTGTCGAAAAGTACTATTTCAATATACAGCACTGTTATTTAAAGGCAGTTGTATCTTAGGGGATAGAGTACAGAATGAGGAGTCAGAAGAGTTAAGTTTAAATTTCAACTCTGTTACTTACTGATGAGGTCCCACCTTGGCTAGGTCACCAAGGACAAGTTGTTTACCTGAGCCTGTTTCCTCATCTATCAAAAGGAGTTAATGATGTTGGTACTTCCAGAATGTTGGTGTGTAAACTGAAAAAAAACCTCAGGAAATATTTAGTTCAGTGGCAAAATCAAGAGGTTTGGTATCAAAAAACTTGGGTTCAATTCATAGTTTTTTTGCTTGGCATATTGGACAAGTCACATTAAACTCTATAGATTCTTTTGCATCCTCATCAGCAAGGGTTAAGTCCTTGATGAAGACAAGTCTTAAACTCCATTACAAGTATAATCTACTTTTTAATCTATAATCTACTTTTTAAATTGTCAAAAAGAGTATCAGCATCAGTTATTATTAATGTTTGAGGTAGTTATGTGGTATACCAGATAAAACAGTTAGCCTGGAGTTAGGAAGACCCAAGTTCAAATCCAACCTTGAACATTTACTATGTGACCTTGGATGTCATTTTACCTGTTTTGCTTCAATTTTCTATAAGTTGTGGGTTATAATAACAACTACCTTCCAGGGTTATTTTGAGGAGGAAATAAAATAACATTTGTAAAGTGTTTTGCAGACTTTAAAATATTACATAAATGCTAGCTATTATTAAACATCATCATAATTTTTAAGAACACTTGGCAGGGGAGAATGGATGAATTTATGACAAAATAAGAGATAGAGAATATTATGAAATTCAAAATGGATAATTTTGATTACATTAAATTGATTAGGAGGGAAGCAGAAAACTGGCAATGAATTTTTTATAACCATTGTCTCTGATAAAGACTTCATTTCTAAAATATATAGAGAACTGAGTCAAATTTATAAGAATATGAGTCATTATTCAACTGATAAATGGTCAAAGGATATGAACAGGTAGTTTTCCGAGGAAGAAATTAAAGATATCTATAATGTTATGAAAAAAGCTCTAAATCACTATTGATTAGAGAAATGCAAATAGAAACAATTTGTAGGTACTACATCATACCTGTAAGATTGGCTAACATGGCAAAACAGGAAAATTATCAATGCTGGAGAAAATGTAGGAAAATTGGAACACTAATGAATTGTTGGTGGAGTTGTGAACTGAGCCAAGCATTTTGAAGAGCAATTTGGAACTATGCCCAAAGAGCTATGAAAATGTGCAAACTTTTTGATTCAGCAATACCACTTCTAGGTCTGTATCCCACAGAGATCATGCAAATGGGAAAAGAACCTGCACGTACAGTTCTTTTTGTGGTGGCAAATAACTGGAAATTTAAGGGATGTCCATAAATTGTGGAATGACTGAACAAATTCTGGTATATGAATGCAATGACATACTATCGTGTGATAAGAAATGATGAGCAGGCAGACTTCAGAAAAACCTGAAAAGACTTATATGAATTGATTCTGAGGGGGAGCAGAACCAGGAGAATATTGTACACAGTTACAGCCACATTGAGCAATGACTAACTTTGATAGATTTGACTCTTCTCAGAAATGCAAGGTTCTAAGACAACTCCAAAAGACTCATGGTGGAAAATGCTATTCACATCCAAAGAAGAAGTTATAGAGTCTGAATGCAGATTGAAGCATACTATTTGCTCTCTCTTTTTTTAGTTTTATTTCTTCTTTCTCATAGTTTATTCCATTGGTTCTAATTCTTCTCTGCAACATGACTAATATGTTTAATGTGAGTGTATATATACACACATACATACACACATATATATACACACACACACACATATATATATATATATATGTAAAACCTATATCAGATTGCATGCCATCTTGCGGAGGGGTGAGATGAAGGATGGGGAGAAAATTTGGAACTTAAAACCATGTGGAACTGAATGTTGTAAACTAAAAGTCAATAAACTTATTTTTAAAAAGCAACTCTTAGCAGAGAAACATCTTTAGAAGATAACCAGTTAAAAATAAATGAAATAGGGGACAGAGTCAATATGGTGGAGTAGAAACAGGGCCTGAGCTCTCCCCACAAACACCTCAAAAAACATGTTAAAATGACTTTAAACAAATTCTAGAGGAGAAGAAACTACAAAATTACAGACTAAAGCAAATTTCCATCCCAAGACAATCAGGAAGGTCCATAGAAAAGGTCTATCACACCACGCTAGGCACAGAGCCCAATTTGGCATGTGCTGCACCAGCACAGACAGAGCTGGAGCATGCCTTAGGGGACTGAATCACTGGCTGTTGTGGTGGTTTGCAAACTTTTCAACCCACAAATGCCAAAGACAGCTTTGAAGGTCAGTGGGAAGGGTCTCTCACCTGGCTGAAAAAGGAGCTTGATCTGGCCCTAGCCTCAGTTCCAGCCCTAACCTTGGTTTCAGTCTCAGGATGGCATTAGCTGTTGCTGAAGCTGTGACTGCTTCTTGAGCCCACCACCACTTAAGTAAATGGGGGAAAACAGAGTATAGATTCTTATTTTCTTGTTGAAAAAGTATTTTCTTACATCCTTGGTAATAAGGAAGATCAAAACATACAATCAGAAGAACACAACACAGTCAAAGCTCCTGCATCCAAAGCCTCCAAAAAATGTGAATTGGTCTCAGGCCATGGAAGAACTCAAAAGGGATTTTGAAAATCAAATAAAAGAAGTAGAGGAAAAATTGAAAAGAGAAGTGAGAGTTATGTGAGAAAATCATGAAAAATGAGCCAACAACTTGCTGAAAGAGACTTCCCAAAAATACTGAAGAAAATAACACCTTTAAAATTAGGGTAACTCAAATGGCAAAAGAGATCCAAAAAGACAATGAGAAGAAGAATGACTTGAAAAGCAGAATGGACCAAATGGAAAAAGAGCTCCTAATGCTCACTGAGGAAAATAATTCCTTAAAAATTATAATGGAGCAAATGGAAGTTAATGACTTTATGAGAGATCAAGAAATTGTAAGACAAAACCAAAAGAATGAAAGAAGTGGAAGACAATGTGAAGTATTTCATTAGAACAAACAACTGAACTAGAAAATGAATTCAGGTGAGATAGAGTAAAAATAATTAGATTACCTAAAAGTCACGATCAAAACAAGAGCCTAGACATCATCTTTCAAGAAGTTATTAAGATATTCTAGAACCAGAGGGTAAAAAAGAAATGAAAAGAATCCACCAATCACCTCCTGAAAGAGATCACCAAAAGAAAACTCCTAGGAATATTGGAGCCAAATTCCAGAGTTCCTAGGTCAAGGAGAAAATACGATAAGCAGCCAGAAAGAAACAATTTAAGTATTATGGAAACACAATCAGGATAACACAAGATTTACACTAATGGATCTGAGGACTTGGAATACAATATTCCAGAGGTCAAAGGAGGTGATATTAAAACCAAGAATCACTTACATAGCAAAACTAGGTATACTACTTCAGGAAGGAAAATGGAATTACAATGAAATGGAGGACTTACAAGCATTCTTGTTATGGAAAGAGGATATTTATAACACACGAGACCTTTCTCAGTATAAGGGTAGTTGGAGGAAAATATGTATGTATATGTGTATGTATTTGTGTATGTGTATATATGTGTGCATTTATATATATGTGCATGTATATATGTGTATGTGTAAATATGAAGGGATGATATCCAAAAGCAAAATTAAGTGTTGAGAGAAATGTACTGGGAGAAAGGGAAAGGGAAAGGTAGAATGCAATAAATCATCTCACATAAAAGAGGCAAGAAAGAGCTTTTACAATGGAGAGGTAGAGGGGGAAGATTAAGAGGGAATAAGTGAGCCTTACTTTCATGGGATTTGACTTAATTGGGCATGGAAGTTTTTCTTAGCCTAAAGGAAAAGAAGGGGGAAGGAGGTAGGAGAGGAAGAATAATAGGAGGAATGGCAAATTGGAGGAAGGATTGATCAGAAGCAAACACTTTTGTGAAGGGACAGGTCAAAGGAGAGAATAGAATAAATGGAGGGTGAGACAGGATAGAGGGAAATATAGTTAGTTTTTCACAACATGACTGTCATGGAAGTGTTTTGTATGACCACATATTTATAGCCTATATTCAATTACTTGCCTTCTCAATGAAGGTGGTGGGTAGGGGGGAATAGAGAGAATGTGGAACTCGAAGCTTTAACAATGAACGTTTAAAAATATTGCTTTTACATGAAACTAGGAAATAAGATGTAGGGATATAAAATGGGATATAGAAACCTATCTTGCCCTATAGGAAAATAGAAGGAAAGGGGATAAAGAGTGGGTAGGGGTAATAGAAGGGAGGGCAGATTGGAGGAAAGGGTAATCAGAATACATGCTGTTCTCAAGTAGGGTAATAAGGAATGTGGGGAGAAAATTTTAAATTCAAAATTTTGTGGAAGTGAATGTTGAAAACTGAAAATAAATTTAATTATAAAAATAAATAAATGAAATAGGAAAAAACAATAATATGAGAAAAATTATGGAAAAATGATTCCATTGTTACATATTTCTGAAAAACAAGAAAGGAGATATAAATTCTAGCTAAGACAAAACTTGATCCTGAAGAATTTAAATTAATTTAAATTTCCAGGATGACTTTTTTTGGTGACTAAGTAATATTTTAAACTTTTCTACTAAAATATTATAATGTAACAAATTTTATGCCTTAGGAAAATTTACTAAAATGGACTATATATTGCAATGTGAAAGGTAGTGGATGGATGCTCTCTAGAAACATTTTGAGACTAGAAGAATTATTGCTACCACATATGCCTTCCTGGTCTGACTCCATGAATAGCCAGTGTGCCCAAGTATAAAACTGTCATTCAGAAGAGTATTAATTATTTAATTAAAATGAGAAGTATTACACGACTGAACCATTGACTTGATGATAGTCAAATTACACAAAAGACCAGTTGTTTTTGTGTTGATTCTTTGTATTTGGTTCTCATGTGTTTATTGCCTCCACTAATGTGTCTGAACTGCTAGACTCTAGTAAATAAGATCCTTTAATACTCTATAACTACAGGGGATGAAGACTGATCAATATATTTTATGAATCTGTAAACTATTACAGTGCAGTGCATTCCCACAGATTTTGTCTTAGTAATGGAGTTATATTATTTCAGGGTCAGAGGTCCAGATAATATTGAAATCCTGTTTGGATTCTGCATACCATCAAAGTGAGAAGGTCACCAAAGAATTATATTTCTTATAGTACAGATTAATCAAGCTTTTGGGTTGAAGGAAAAGGATTTTGGTATAATATGATAGATTGTATTTCCAGTCTGAAAAAGTGGATAAGTATTTTTAATTTAACAGAAAAGGATATTCAGCATGATTGACCTAAAGTAGAGTGAATGCAATTAGAGAACTCTTGGTCACTTGTTTTATGGTATTTTTCTGAAAATGAATTCGGAGGTGTGCAAGAACAAAATAAATAGATTTCATGGGTTTGTAGAGATCAAATCTGGACAGAGCCTTTATTATTAGCAGTGTTCTCTTTTGTTGATGTTTGGAGTGTGGAGGTTTGTATAAATAAAGTGGCTCACCAAATCTTTGGTATGATCTGTCACAACAGACAAGCCCCTGTGGGCTTCATTGTCTTCCTTTGTTCATAAGAAACTGTCAATACTTTAATTTTCCTTCAGCAGCAGAATTGGTACTTCCATGGATTTCATCATACCCTTTGAAATTATTTATACCCAGTAGCAACTAAGTGTTTTTCATCTTTGCCTTAGAAAGTTATTCAACATAAAAATGCCACTAACAATTTCAAATGTCATTGAGTACATTATAGGTTGCAGGTATTTTCTAAAAGGGTCTCCTCATTCACATTAGACTAAGTTTTAATTCTCTTATAATGTCACTGTGGGGTTAGAGATATTACTCAGATTATTAAGTTTGTTAACTAACAATACAAATAGCTTGCAGTAAATCCTCAAAAAATATTATACCTTAAAATACTATTTGGCTTTAATATTTTTTATTAGCTCTACCCAGATCTACCAGTTCCAATTTCTTTCTCCTTTAAAACTTCACTACCTTTTTTCTTTTATTTTTCTCTTTGACATTTTGTATTGACATTTGCTTACTTTTTACAATGCATACTTTACAGTCTGTATCCAAATAATCCATCTTTGCAAAGTATATTCCTGAAAAGTTAAACATAATTGTACTGATAATATGCTTAATTTTTCACTTTTGAAGGTTGCTGACTGTTAGTAAAATGGAAGAATACATCTCAATTTTGATAGCAAGTGAACAAAGCACATGTTAAACTTTATCCAAGTTTTGATGCTTTTCAATTTTATTTTTACTTATATTGTTGTAGTCATTGTATTTTCATATCACTCTTTTCCTCATTCTGTACTACCTTTATAAAGCATCTTATTCTTCTCCGATTTTTTTCATATTCATCCTTTCTTATAAATGGTCAAAGGATATGAATAAATAACCCCAAAAAGGATATGGAAGAATGTTGCAAATCACAAATGCAATAATATTTTATCATGTTCATACGTTACAGTTTGTTCAATGGGCTTATTGTTTACTTCTGGATTTTTATCACAAGTAATGATGTTATGGATATATGGATAGATATGGGTCTTTTCTTGCTACCCTGATGAATTCATCTTCCTTGTGCCTATAAATCCAGGAGTAGTTCACTAGGATCAAAGAACATGGACTGTTAATAACTATTTTTTTTTGCAAAATTGCAAATTGTTTTCAAGAAGAGTTGGAACAATTTTCAGCTTTACTGTGAGCAAAATTACATACCTGTCTTCCCACAGTGCCTGTGTCATTGAATTTTCCCATCTTTGCCACATTTGATGAATGTGAGGAGATAATTAGGAGTTGTTTAAATGAGCATTTCTCTGAATTAATAGTGATGTTGAATGCTTTTTTTGTAATTACTGATAATTTGAATTTCCTTTTTTTAAAAATTATGTTTATCTCCTTTGTCCTCTTTTGGAGATTTGCTTATTTTCTTACAGACTTACAATATTTCCTGAGAGATTTTTGATGTAAAAATCTCCTTATTATATATAAGATTGCAACTGGTAAATTTGCTTTCTCCTCCATCAACTATCATATATGGCTCATACATATAATATAAGCACTAGTTACTTATACCTTATTTTAATAAAATAATTTGATCTACTGTCTCTCCTAAAATATTTTTCCAGCTTTAGGGCCTGAAGATGTATAAACAAAAATGAAACAGTCCCTCTGATAGAGCTCACATGTCTTGAGGATAGCTTGATCTTGATTTAAAAAAATAAATAGACAGCCGATAAAATACCAAAAGAATGAAAAAATGGAAGATAATGTGAAATATCTCATTGGAAAAACAACTGTCTTGGAAAACAGATCCAGATGATTTAAAAAATTATGGGACTACCTGAAATCTATGATAAAAGAAGAGCTTAGACATCATTTTTCATGAAATTATCAAGGAAAGCTGCCCTGATATTCTAGAACCGGAGGGCAAAATAAATGTTGAAAGAATCCACCAATCACATCCTGAAAGAGATCCAAAAAGAGAAACTCCTACTAATATTGTAGCCAAATTCCAGAGTTCCCAGGTCAAGGAGAAAATATTGCAAGCAGCTAGAAAGGAACAATTCAAGTATTGTGGAAATACAATCAGAATAACACAGGATCTGGCAACTTCTTCATTAAAGGATCGAAGGGCTTGGAATATGATATTCCAGAAGTCAAAAGAACTAGGATTAAAACCAACAATCACCTATCCAGCAAAACTGAGTACACTACTTCAGGGGAAAAAATGGTCATTCGGTGAAATAGAGGACTTTCAAGCATTCTTGATGACAAAACCAGAGCTGAAAAGAAAATTAGGCTTTCAAACACAAGAAGCAAGAAAAGCATGAGAAGGTAAACAGGAAAGAAAAATCACAAGAGACTTAGTAAAGTTGAATTGTTTACATTCCTACATGGAAAGATAATATTTCTAACTTTTGAAACTTTTCTTAGCATCTGGGTATTTGGATATCCCTTCCCACACACAAACACACACAGACAGAGAGGCAGAAAGCACAGGGTGAGTTGAATAGGAAAGGATGATATCTAAAAAATAAAATTAAGGGGTGAGAGTTAAATCTATTGGGAGGAGAAAGGAAGAAATGGCATGTGGCAAATTATCTCTCATAGAAGAGGCAAGATAATCTTTTCCAGTGGAAGGGAAAAGGGGGGAAGTGAGAGGGAAAAAGTGAAGCTTACTCTCATCACATCTGGCTCGAAGAAGGAATAACATGCACACTCAATTTGGCATGAAAATCTGTCTTACACTACAGGAAAGTAGGGGAGAAGGGGATAAGCAGGGAGGGGGCAATGATGGAAGGGAGGGCAAATGGGAGGGGGGAGGAATTAGAAGTAAACACTCTTGGGGAGGGACAAGGTCAAAAGAGAGAATAGAAGAAATGGGGAACAGGATAGGATGGAGGGAAATATAGTCTTGTACAATATGACTATTATGGAAGTTATTTGCAAAACTACACATATATAGCCTATATTGAATTGCTTTCCTTCTCAGTGGGAATGGGTGGGGAGAGAGGATGGAAGAGAAGTTGGAACACAAAGTTTTAGGAACAAATGTTGAGAATTGTTTTGCATACAACTGGGAAATAAGAAATACAGGTAATGGGGCATGGAAATTTATCTTGCCCTACAGGGCAAGAGCAAAGATGAGGATAAAGGAAGGGAGGGGTGTTAGAAGGAAGGGTACATTGGTGGAAGAGGCAATCAGAATGCAAAGTTTTTTGGGGTGGTGGAAGGGAGAGATGGGGAGAAAATTTAGAATTCAAATTTTTGTGGAAATGAATGTTGGAAACTTAAAATAAATAAATAAAGTAAACAAATAACTCTAAGTATCTATAAATTGTTTTATACTTAAATCCTATTCAGATTGGTAACATAATTGGAAACCATTCTATCAAAGTACCCTCAATGTTTTTATAGATTCAATTACAAAATGTTCTTTAAAGAAATAAAAGGAAACAGAAATAGCTGGAGGAATATTCAATGTTCTTTGACTGTGTCAATACAATAAAATCCCAATGCTACCAAAGTTAACTTGCAAACTTAACACTATGTCAGTCAAACAACCAAAATGATACTTTGAAGAACTAGTCAAAATAAAAACAGAATTTATGTGGAGGAATTAAAGATCAAGAATACCAAGAGAAATAATGAAGAATTTTAGAAATGCAGGGGCATATAAAACATGCAGACATCAATATATTATACAGTGGCAATTATGAAAACACTTTGGTATTGACTAAAAACAGAAAAGTCAATTAACGGAATAGACTAGATAATGGAGAATCAGAAATAGTGGAAATTAACTCAGTGCTTGATGAACTCAAAAGCACAGCTTACTTAGGAAAGAACTAACTCCCTGTTTGATAAGAACTTCTGAGAAAACTGGAAAACAATCTGGAAGAAATTTGACTTATAACAATATGTTACTATATCAATTTATCTAATCTAGCTAACAAAAATTGAAAATGGATATATAATTTCAATATTAAAGATGATTGTGTATAAAAATTAGAAGGGAAACAAACTGTATACCTTGACAACTATGGTAGGAGAGGGCTATTGAAGAAATACAAAAAGATAAGAAAAAGAGATCATTTTGATCAGAAAAAAACTGAAAACCTTTTTTACAAGCAAAATGAATACATCTGGGATAAGCAAGGACAAGGATGAGGAAAAAAATCTCTTTGTTTCAAATACCTCTGATAAAGGTTTGGCATTTCAGATATATAGAAAACTAAAATATATATGTATGTATGTGTATATATATGTGTGTATATATATATGTATATATATACATATATATATATATGTATATATATATACATATATATATATGTATATATATATGACTGAAATTCATCCTCAAAAAGATAGATGGTCCAAGGTAATGAAAAAATAATTCTCAAAAGAATTAGTCAAATATGATACAATACTCCAAGCCTACAATAATAAGGAAAGGTACGTATCAAAATCCTGGGTTTCACCGAACACCAAGCAAATTTGCAAGTATGACAAAGAAAAATTGGAATAGTCAGTTTTGGAGGGGTTGTGAAAAGAAAATACTTGATTTGAAGCTGTGAATGACATTCTGGGAAGCAATTTGGAATTATGAAAATAAAGTAGCCAAACTATCAATACCTTTCTAGTCCAGAGATTCAACTGCTAGATATAGATGCTGATGAAGTCACTGGCAAAAAATAAAGACTTTAAACACACCAAAATACTTATAGCAACATTTTTGTGTGCTAAGAATGGGAAACAGATGCTCATTGATTGTGAAATGACTAGACAGTTATGCTATGCCATGATAATAGGGCAAGTGGTGAGGCAAAGAATAATTATTCATGTAGGGCCTTCTACATGCCAGACCCTATGCTCATCAGTTTTTACAAATATTATCTTTGTTGATTCTCACTATAACAGTAAAAGGTCAATATTCTTCTTATCCCCATTTTAGCATTAAGGAAACCAAGGCAAAGAAATGCTAAGTGACTTGCCCAGGATCACACAATTAAGACACAATTTAAGTTTAGGTAATCATAATTTCATGCTCAGCAGTATATCCACTACACTTCTAATGGATTATTGCTGTGTTGTACAAAATGACAAATACAATTAATACAGGGAAATATATATAAAGACTTGAATGAATTGAGGAATAGCGAAGAAATTAGACCTGAAAAACAGTACATATGATGACACTAACAATATAAACTTAAATTAAAGTGAAACTAACTTCTCAAAGTCTCTTCCCTTAAGAAGTCTTCTGCACATATGCAAAGATTATATAGTGACCCTTGAAAGATATAACAAGACCTAATTTGGTTGATCTTCTAATTCTTAATGTCAAGGAATGTACAGAACAGGGAGATGATGCTCATCAAACATATTTGTCAACATCGTAGAAGAGATACAATGTAGATTCTAAACTTAAGAGGAATCCTAGGAGAAGATGCTACTGTGTATGATTGATAAATTATAGGGTACATCAAGCCTTGGATCATTTTATAGATTCCTAAGAGAAATCTACAATGTCTTAAAAGAGTTTATTCACAAAAGAAAAGCCCACTGGGTAAGGAATGTTTATTATCTAGTCTATGACATACTCTTGCATGAACAAATTATAGAATTTCTCCATCTGAACATTTATCCTGGACAGACATATGACAATGAAATGGACCTAGGATTGATTAGGAGAAAGAAAATATGTTTGATTGCCTTTGGGAAATCATACAATTCTTTTAATAAAGCTGATCTCCTTGTGGAGAGAGATCATACCCATATTTTCAATGCCAATCTTCTGCCAATTATATTGAATGGCTGTGACTTATTAAATATATCTGCCTCTGAAGAACTGAGGTTGAGGATTGCTCAAAGAGAAATGCAAAGGCTTATAGTGGGATATTAATCCATTGCAATTCAGAAATTATGCAGGAAAATATGGGCTGGGCCATCAAATGGTTAGAATTAGCAAGAACCAACAGACAAACCAACCTGTCCATGCGATAAACAATAGCATGAAGGAATCTTCCAACATACAGACTAGGCCCTCTGTGGCAAAATGATGAGAAGAAAGAAAGGGAATCCAATATTTCGGAGGGGGATGGGTAGGTTGGAATCTGCATTGCTATAGAAAATGCTCTCATTAATTCTATTACAGATATATTGAAGAATGATGATTGTAACCATAACAACAGCTGGAATTTATATAGGCCTCAAGTTTGCAAAGTATTTTATAAACAGTGTCTCATTTAATCTTCATAAAACCCCTAAGTTAGGGGCTTTTTCCTCCCTTTTTTGGAGAAGAACATACAGAGGCCAAGTGATTTGCCCAGTCACACAGCTAGTAGGTGACTGACGCTGGATTTGAAGTCAGGTCTTTCTGACTTTAGGTTCCACCTATCACTTCATCTAGCTCCCTGTATGGTACACGTTGTGTCCCCCCTCCCCTCACCTCTCTGACTCCCACCCTGATAAGATGATATAACTTCCTTGAGGACAAGGAATATTTTGTTTTTAATCTTTATATCTCCAGAGCCTCCCTTTTACAAAGTAGGTGTTCTGGTTAAATTGTTTTTAAATTAATCCTAAACTAAAACAAAGATATAAAGCCCTATTTGAGTGGCAGATCATCATCGTTGTCGTTGTTAAACTAAAAATAATATGAAAAATAAAAATTTGAGACAGTTGATGTAATTAATTTCCAGTCCATTTTGATAGCTTTGTATTTAAATAAACATTTTCCACATTTTGGAACTTAAGGTATTCTACAATATATACATGTCAACAGATGGTTAATTCATAGTCAATTAGTGAGAATTGCAATAGAAACTGAACTACAGCATTCAGCAAGGTCCTCCTCAATGTCTCTCTCTTTCTCTCTCTCTCACATACACACACACACACACACACACACACACACACACACACACACACATACACACATGCAATCTTAATCTTAGAAGGTGCTTTGGGAAACATTCTTTTTTTCTAGTAGTTTTATCTCTTGCCTGAATATTCTGCCTTGAGACTACAGTTCTGGCAGCTTAATTTGTTGCTTTATCTTTAGGACTTCATTCAATTAGATAATATCTATTTAGCAATTCATAATTCTATAGTATTCCTACAGTTTCATAGGACAGTATATAGAAAATTATAACTCATAAAGAGTGAAAATCTAGAAATGCCTCTTTAAAGATATTTATTGCAGTAGCATTATGGATCCATAAATGTTTGTGTTGGGTTTACTTGTTTTTTATACCATTTTACATTAACAAGACATTTAAAACAATGACTATAAAAGCAAAAAAGTTCTTCATTTTATGCATTTGTGTGTCTCTGTGTATACACATATGTAACTATAAATTGACATACATATACCCCAAAACATATAAGAGGCAATGTGATATAGTAGATAGAATGCTAAATGCGCAGGCAGAAAGGTCTGGATTCAAAGCTTACTACTGAAGCAAACTAGCTATGTGACCATGGTCAAGTTTCTTAGCATCTCTGAGGGCCAATGGGTCTCTGAGACTTTTCTCCTTGCTTATACATGGGTCACAATCTGTATTGGTGCACCAACAATGTCACAGCTACAAGAAGTAATGACAACCATATATATTTGCATCAAGGTGTATTTTTTGCACATTCACGTATACATTTGGATTTTTATGTTCCTAAGAAGCCAGTTCACTCATCTTGATAAAGAATTTGTAAATGTTAAATTTTTATAAGGTAATACATCTCTTAGAATGATCTTAAACTAGTTGGATCAAATGGACCATCTTATAAAGCACTTACTCTATACATTCAAATTAGCTTTGCTTCATTTCCTGTGATTGACTGGGGAGAGCAGAAATCAGAGGAAAGTACTAAATCAAACGTGGTTCCACTTCTGCCAACACCTTTTTTGAAAACTAAGACAGAAAATAAATAGGGCAGCACACGTGGTCTGGAAAATCAGATAGACACATGTGTTTCCACTTGCATGTGGCTGATGTTCAATACATGTTAATTATTCCCTATTCTGTAACACAATGACAGAAATAAGAGTAATTAAAATACTCAGACTCTCCATCATAGCTTTATTTTAGTCCTCTGGCAATTGGGAACGGACACCATGTAAGGTAAATACAATAGTTCTGCATTTAAAAACCTTTTTTTTTTTTTAAAGAGACTGGGTCTCCTCATCTTAAATCCATGGAACCTAGCAAATAACCAAGGGAAGTAGACTAGTGAAAAAATAAGCACAAAAGTGGACAGAGGGTACAAGAGAGAGCCTTGGAGGCCACCCACAGTTAGTGAGTGTTGTTCCTGCATGAAGTTCCAGTAAAGAAGACTGAAAAAGGAATGTCAGACAAATAGGAAGGGAATCGGGCCAGAGTAGTGTAACCAAAACCAAGAGAGAAGAAAATATTATGGAGAAGAGAGTGACTGACAATATCAAAGGCTTCAAAGAGGTCAAGAAGGATGAGAACTGAGAAAAGGCCATTAGATTTGAAAATTAAGAACCCACTGGTAATTTTAGAGACAGCAAATTCAATTGAATTTAATTGAATGATGAGGTTAGAAGTCAGATTTCAGACAGCCAGAATTAGGAAGAGAGGAAGAGAAAAAGAACAAGAGGAGCTGCTTATAGATGGTTGTCCCAAGGAGTTTAGCCATGAAATGGTTAAAGAAGAGTTAGAGGGAGATATAGGATGATATCTAATCAAGATGGGCAGGTAAAAGAAAGTTTTTCTGAGGATGGAGAAGACATGAGTATGTAGGTAATGGGAAGGTAGTCAGTGGATAGGAAAAGATTGAAGATTTGTGGGAGGACAGAGATGATGAGAGGAGAGGAAGGATGAAATGTTATCATTATATCAAGGGATTTGTCTTGACAAGGAGAAGGCTTTTCCTGATCGGAGAGATATACCTTAGGTAGGATGTCCTTGTTGGGGTCCCTGAAATTTTATCACATAGACTGCTGGCTTAACTTTGCCACCATAAATCCAGGTCTATTAAATAAGATGAGGGAGTAAAAAAAATAAACTATACTTTACTGAGCTAGTGTAGCAATTCCAGTAGCTGTGGGTATATCCAATCCAATAGTATCTTTATTATAGCTTCAAATTTCTTGCAATTCTATTTTTAATGAGGCAGTGATGATTAAATGCTCATTTACTATGTGAAGTCAATCTCCTGAAATTACAAGGGGACTAAGACTAACAGACAAAATTTCCCTACTTAACAAGTAATTATCGTGTAAATTTATGCAGCACCCCTTATTATGCAACATTCTTTTTTGTGCTCCACTTCTTTTCCCTTGCATTGCCTGGCTTGGCTTGAAACAAGTAATGGATTTGTGGCTTTCTCGGGAAGTAAAGGCTAAATTGAAAGAAGAGGAGAGGGGAACTGAAGGATCTCACCTGTGGGCTGGCAAATGATTGTGGGAAGGATAATGTCATGATATCCTCAGACATACCTGTTGGAAATGAACCTAGCTCAAGGGTTAGCTTTGGCAGGAAATTTATTCTAAATTCTAGGACACTCCAGGGCCATGTTTGAATATTTCTTCAATAATAACTAAAAGTTAAAAAAAAATCCCAATCAACTAAGCACAAAACCTCCCATCAATTCATCAAATATTATTTATTTAATAATCTGAACAAATCCCTTTTTACAATAGAAATTATTCATATCTCTCTATATATAGTGCAAAGTGAGAGGCCTGGAGAGAGATAGGCAGCCTAGATAGCAACAAGTGTGGGAATAAAACTGAGGGAAATCTGAGGAAGAGTAGTTAAGTTGTAAGATCCAGTCAGGATCTTCACTGTCCAATCTATTCATTAGCCTCTATGAGTAGTTGTAGCTGAAGGAGAGGAGGGATAACATGTGAACACTTTATGCTTCTCTAAACTTTACGGTTTTGAGTTGCCTGGTTCAAAGTCCAGGAGGAAATGCCTTTGGTTCTTGTCTTGATATATTTTAATCCATTCTTTGTTCTATTGTTATATTTAAAGAACTAGAGAAAGTTATGTCATGACTTTTGAGTAAACTTCGTTGAAACATGGTAGGGATTGGAAAAGAGTACAGTTTTTCCTGGTGGCAGGTATGCCACAAGCCAAGAGTCTGGATAAATCCACCAAACCCATGTACAGTGGGTACAGATTTACAGTGAAAAATTAATTAATTATAAATAGGATCAAAAAAAAGATAATCAATCTTAATCTCAGTAGGAAGGTTCTAATTCTGCAGTTAACTAGGGACATAAGGGAATAGCTAGAACGTCTTGCCTTGCCAATCTCAGGGATTGACTTCAATACGAAGTGGCCTCCAATGTTTTGTGACATGATTAACCTCTGAGGATAAATTCATTTTAGAATCAGGATGTGAACCTAAGCTGCTCCACGCTGGACTATGCAGCATCATGTCTGCTAGAAATTAGCCCTCCAGAGCTTTGACTTTGGATTCTAGTTATTTCAGGAAATTCACATTGACAAAGAATCCAGTGGAAGGAAATGAAGAATCATGGAGATTGTAGAAAAAAGCTGATTTTTAATTTAGAAAAATGTCCCTGAAGAAGAAAAATACCTGACTTAGTGCAGGAGATATAAACTATAATGACTCCAAGGCTCCATTCCATTTTTTCTTTTGGATGCAATAGCGTCTCATATAAAATTTGCCAAACTCAAATTGGGGAGGGCCCTGAATCAAAGAAAGTCCTATGGTATTTAGATGAAGACAGGAGACAATTCTGATTATAAGAAGCATGGAGTGCAGGGAGAACACCAGGTGTAGGAGATGTCTTCAATCACAAAGATTTAGGCAGCTCCATGCTTCCAATGTTGGCTGATATTTGGAAAAAGGAGGCAGGGGATGAGGAAAGAGCCAGCTTTCCTTTGCAGAGGCAAAATGAAATGACTCACTTCAGGGTCTTTCTAAAAAAAATAACAAATGTAGTTTAGGGATAGCACATTCCTGAGCTAATTTAATTGTGTATTTCTTTATACCAGACAACCACCTGGAAGCAGTCAAAACAACAAAAATAGCAAATCAATTTTGGTGAGCAAACGAAGTTAAATATTAAGATCTAATAATACACTGTCTTGGCAGCAGCTGTAAACTTTTTATTTCTTCTCTCAGACATATTGCTAATAGTTTGAAAACAAAACATGTATCTATTATGTTACCCTTGCTGAAAGCACAATGATTGATTTCTACTGGGGAAAAAGAGCATAATATAGATGCATTTCTTTAAGGCTTATTGAAATTATATAGCATTTCTATAGGAAAGATTTTGATAACAATCTCATTTGTGATTTATTTCTTTTTGGAAGAATGTATTCTCCTTTTATAGAAAGCCAGTAGACCTTGGAACACAAAAGGATATATGGGTATGTGTGTGTATATATGTGTATGTCTTTTCTGTTCCTCAAACTTGATTCCTAAGGAAGGCAGGAGCATGAACATTACAGTAAGCAGTGACACAGGTCTATTTCTATTCTGATCTTTCTTAATCCCCTGTTTGAATGAAGATGTATTAAAGAATGTGATTTACTCCTAAATTAATTAGAATGTCTTATCTTATGGCAAGAGGGATACTTTACAGAGAGTTCATGGAGGAGAGGAAGCTTAGAAGAATGAGGTCTAGGGCTCTGAGTGGAAACTACCTTTATGCTATAAAATTAAGTTAAGACTTTAAAGACTCCCTTTAAAGGCTTAATTCCATTATCTGTTTTAAAATATAGAGCATATCCTATTCTCTGGGATTCCTTAGCTAAATGAATGGAGGCAAAGTTATAGGCTTGATGTTCCTTTAGCTTCCTGTTACCTCAGTCACTGAAATGAGCAACAACTAGAACCCAGTGGATTTAACTCACACAAGGAAAAATAAAAGCCCGAAATTTAATGAGGGTGGGATAGAGGTACTTACCAAAGACATTACTGAACAATTCCAATTCATCACTTATCTTGAGTTCCTTAAAGTTAGGAGAGTAAGGAATGACAGACACAATTTTACTCCAAGACAGACGTGTACGAGATGACGTTATTATGTTATTTTCAGTGCTATGATCCCCCCCAAAATACAGGTGACCCAATTTTTGCTTTTGGAGTATGGAATTTATTCTGTAGGCTGACAATGATTTAATAGTATACCTATATAACATGTGAAAGATTCAGTAGTATTTGGAGTCAGGGAAAATGGGTACAGATTTTGACTCTGACACTGCCTGGATGGTCTTAGATCTCTTACAACTTCAAATCCAATATTCAATCCACATGAATCACTAGCTGATTAAATATTTAGCAGGACCTAGAACTTCACTCATATTAGTTTTTCACTCAAATAACAGTAAAAAGACCTGTATCCCTTCTCAGGGCACAGAAGACATATATTGAAAAAATAAAAACATATATTTTACAATCTTCCTGGAGGTGATGTAAGATACAGAGTCAGGTACTCAGTTCTCTTTTCAGAGGAACTGAATGTTTTTTTTCCTGCTAAGATGATTTGGGACTAATACATAGTCAAGTCATGTTAGATGCCATTTTCTTCTGTGGAATAAAATAGTGATGGTTAAATTCAAATTTGTATGACAAAAGGAATAGTACAGTATAATTTCCCCATTCCAGTTGCAATTTGTGTCATGTGAATGGAGGGGCATCATGTGATTCTGTCTTGTCTAGGAATCTAAGTGGCATATTCTCATTGATACTTTTCTGACCATTTTTAGTAACTGACTTTCTAAGAACTCCTGTGATTATTCCTTTTTTCATGGTCATCATGGGCTTGCCGTGTTCAAATCCATTCTCAAGCTTTATTATCATGATGTCAGGACCAAGAGGTATTTGTATAAAACACATGGGTCAAACAAAAGAAGATAAAGACTTTAAGAATCTGTAGTTCTGGCATATGCACCAATTTCTGTTTAAGGTTAGTTGAAATCAATTTGCCTCGTTAGATGCTTGAAGCAGAATAGTCAGACAGCATTTGATTAACCTTACTGGATGACAAGTCCTGTCAAAATCAATCTGATTTCCAATTCACTGACTGTGTGAGTTTCATCGCTGCTGATCATATGTGATAAATGCAAAGATGACCATAAACATGTTTTCCTTCATTTCAATTTAATTTAGTTGCTAATCTTAAAGCACACTTTTCACATTTTTGACATTCCTAGTCATGTGACAGAGAAACTGTTCTTTGGAAAGATGGGGCAATTAATGTGTGCATTTAGGTGTACCAAGAATGAATAGAATCAAAAGCAACCTAGTTAATCAGTTGGATTTTAAAACATGAAAAAACAAAACAAGGAAGAAAGTAGGTGACTTTGGATAGACTAAATCCTTCCTTTTACCTCTTAGCTTAATTCTACCTTCCAAAGAGTACCAATCCAACTACCTAAAAAAGCTAATTTGATAGGCTGAGATGATTTGACATTAACATGGAGTGGTTAGATGCTCATAGAGGCATTAACAAAAACAGAAACATCCATTCTCACCTTCAAGCTATGTATCAGAATACATTGGTCAGAATAAATTGCCTCTGGAATTTGCTGATTTGCAGAAATTTGGATAATTATTACATTAATCACACCCACTGTAAGGAAGGAATGTGATGATATGGAAAATAATTATGTTTACCTTCTCATCACTTCAGTAATGGAATAAATACTGCATATAAGTGGGGAAACAATTTGATTGTATAACTGTTCTTGATTTACTGTCATAGACTTTCATTGCATTCCTATGAAGGCCAAAGGATCAGTGCAATTATGTCTGTGCTTGTCAGGGAACTGATAGAACTTAGGATATAGTAAGAGATCTCTTGAGATGAAAGAAATGTCAGTTAATCCAAATGCCTGGACAATTGAAATATCTTGTCAACAGCATCCATGATAATGTGGTCATTCAGTCACTGTCTGAAATACCACTATTTAGTTTATTACTTCAGGTAGAGAAAAAAGCTGAGTACAATTAATTATTAGCAGCAATTCTTAGGAAACTCTTGCTTATATTGAAATCCATATATTATGTGTATGTTTATACAAAATCCATAGCATCCATGTATTCTAGATCTGTTCTGATGTGTAGATCTGTACCGATACAGAAGTTCTGAATAAATTATCTCTTTCCTCTCCAAGAAGACAGTAGCATGGCATACTGGATGGAAAATAGAGTGATGAACTAGAAAGCCAGAATTTCAAAACACACTTCAGTTGCTTTCTTTCTTTCATTCTTTCTTTCCCTCTTTCTTTCTCTCCCTCTTCCCTCCTTCCTTCCTTCCTCTCTCTTTCTCTTTCTTTCTTTTGAAAATTTGATAGGTATGATGTGGTACCTCAAAATTGTTTTGATTTTCATTTCTCTAATCATTAGTGATTTAGAGAATTTTTTCATATGACCAGAGATAGCTTTAATTTCTTCCTATGAAAACTCCCTGTTCATATCCTTTGACCATTTATCAATTGGGGAAAGACTTGTATTCTTGTACATTTGACTCAGTTCTCTATATACCTAAGAAATGAGGCCCTTAGCATAGACACTAGTTGAAAAAATTCCCAGCTTTCTGCTTCTCTCCTAATCTTTTATTCATTTACTTATTTTTTTGTTTATTTATTATCAGTGTTCCACAATCACTACCATAAAACCTAGAGTTTTTCTTTCCCTCCCTCCCTTCCCCCATCTTCCCTCTCACTCCCTGAGATGGCATCAAATTTTATATAGGTACTAACACATACATTCTTATTAAATACATTTTCACCATAGTCATGAACGGGAGAAATCATATAACAAACCAAAATGTAATACAAAAGAAAATGATCTGCTATAATCTGCAACTGAATTCCATAGTTTTTTCTCTAGATGTGGAAGGAATTTTGCCTTAAAAGATCATAGGGAATTTTTTAAGTCCTTGCATTGCAATGAAGTTCTAGTCTACCAGAAAAAGTCCTAGCACACTGTAGTTGTTGCTGGTCACAAAGATCTCCTGGTTCTGCTCCTTTTGCTCAGCATCAGATCATATAAGTCTTTCCAGGTCTCTCTGAAGTCCTCGTGTTAACCATTTCTTATTGTGCAATAGTATTACATTATACTCATATACCATAATTTATTCAGTCATTCCCCAATTGATGAGCATCCCCTAGATTTCCAGTTTTTTGCCACCACAAAGAGTGCTGACATAAATATTTTTATACATGTAGGACCCTTTCCCATTTTTATGATCTCTTGGGGATACAGTCTTAGAAGCGGTATTGTTGGGTCAAAAGGTATACACATTTTTGTAGCCCTTTGGGCATAGTTCCAAATTTCTCTCCAGAATGGTTGGATCAGTTCCACCAACAATGAATTAGTGCTTCAGCTCTCCCACACCTTCTCTAACATTTTTCATGTTCCTGTTTTGTCATGTTAGCCAATCTGATGGGGGTGATGTGGTATATCAGAGTTCTTTTGATTTGCTTCTCTCTAATCAATAGTAATTTAGAGCATTTTTATATGACTATAGATAGCTTTAATTTCTTCCTCTGAAAACTGCCTGTTCATATCCTTTGACCATTTATCAATTGGAGAAAGACTAGTATTCTTGTATATTTGACTCAGTTCTCTATATATCTTATAAATGAAGACTTTATCACAGACATTAGTTGCAAAAATTCTTTCCCAGTTTTCTGCTTCCCTGCTAATCTTAATTGCTTTGGGTTTGTGTATGCAAAAACTTTTCAAGTTAATGTAATCAAAATTGTCCATTTTGCACTTCATAACGTTCTCTATTGATTGTTAAGTCAAAAATTTCTCCATTCTGCATAGCTCTGACAAATACGCTTCTCCTTGCTCCCTTAATCTGTTTATAGTATCAGTCACTGTAACTAGACCATGTATCCATTTAGGCTTTATTCTTATGTACGATGTCAAACGTTGGTCTATTCCCACTTTCCACCCCCAGTTTTCCTAGCAGTTTTTGTCAAAGAATGAGATTTTATTCCAGAACCTAGGGTCCTTGGGTTTAACAAACAGTAGATTGCTGTATTCATTGACTAATATGTCTTGAGTACCTAACATATTTCACTGGTCTATACCTCTATTTCTTAGCCAGTACCAAGTGGTTTTGATGATTGCTGCTTTATAATACAATCAGAGATCTAGTAGGCCTAGATCACCTTACCTAGCATTTATCTTCATTAGTTCCCTTGATATTCTGGACCTTTGTTCTTCTAGATGAATTTTGATATTTTATCTAACTCTAGAAAGTAATTATTAGGCAGTTTGATTGGTATGGCACTGAATATATAAATTAATTTAGGTCAAATTGGCATTTTTATTATATTATCTTGGCCTACCCACAAACAACTGGTGTTCTTTTACTTACTTAGATCTGACTTTTTTGTGGAAAGTGTTTTGTAATTGTGTTCATATAGTCACTGGGTTTGTTTTGGCAGGTAGACTTCCAGATATTTTATAGTGTCTACCATAGTTTAAAATGGGATTTCTCTTTATATATCTTGCTGTTGGGCTTTGTTAATAATATATATAAATGCAGATGATTTAAGTGAGTTTATTTTGTAACCTACAACTTTGCCAAAGTTGTTTATTATTTCAAGTACTTTTTTACTTGATGCTCCAGGATTTTCTAAGTATATCATCATATCATCTGCAAAGAGTGATAACTTAGTGTCTCCTTTGCCTATTCTAATGCCTCTGATTTCTTTTTCTTCTCTTGTTGCTAAAGCAAACATTTCTAGTAGCATATTGAATAACAGTGGTGATAATAGACATTCTTGTTTTACCCCTGATCTTACTGGAAATGCATCTAGCTTATCTGGAATGCATATAATGCTTGCTGATGGTTTTAGCTAGATACTGCTTATTATTTTATGGAAGGCTCCATTTATTCTTATGCTCTCCAGTGTTTTCAACAGGAAAGGGTGTTGCATCTTGTCAAAAGCTTTTTCTGTATCTATTGAGATAATCATATGATTTCTGTTAGTTTTGTTGTTGATATGATCAATAATACTAATAGTTTTCCTAATATTGAATGAGTCCTGCATTCCTGTTATAAATCCTACCTGATCATAATGTATTATTCTCATGATAAGTTGCTGTATTCTTTTTGCTAATATCTTATTTAAAATTTTTGCATGTATATGCGTTAGAGAAATTGGTCTATAATTTTCTTTCTGTGTTTTAGCTCTTCCTGGTTTAGGTATCAGAACCATATTTGTATCATAAAAAGAATTTTTTATTACTCCTTCTTCAGCAATTTTCCCAAATAATCTATATCGTATTTGAGTTAACTATTTTTAAAATATTTGATATAATTCACTTGTAAAGTTATCTAGCCTTGGAGATTTTTTCCTAGGGAGTTGGTTGTTTGCTTATTCAATTTCTTTTTCTGAGATGGGGTTATTTAAGTATTTAACTTCTTCTGTTATTATGGGCAATTTATATTTTTAAAATATTCATCTATCTCATTCAGACCATTGAACTTATAGGCATACCTTTGGGAAAAGTAATTTCTAGTTATTGTTTTAATTTCTTCCTTGGTGAAGGTGAGTTCACCCTTTTAATTCTTGATATTAGTAATTTGGTTTTCTTCTTTCTTTTTTTAATCAAATTGACCAAAGCTATATCAATGGGTTTTTCATACAAACAACTCTTAATTTTATTTCTTAGTTCAATAATTGATTCCAATTTTTTTTAGATCTCTCCTTTGGTTTTCAGTATTTCTAAACTGGCATTTACTTGGGGATTTTCAATTTGTTCTTTTTCTAGCTTTTTCTACTGCATGCCCAATTCATTGGTCTTATCTTTCTCTATTTTATTCATATAGGCATTCAAAGCTATGAAATGAAGGATGCATTGACTATCTCTGCCTTTCTCTACTGGATTGTGAGATTTGTATGCCCTGGTACCTGGTCAATTTTTGTAAATGTGCCAAGTACCACTGAGAAAAAGGTGTATTCTTTTCTATCCCCATTCATTTTTCTCCAGAGATCTATCATATCTACCTTATCTAGAGTTTTATTCACTTCTTGTTTATTTTGAGGTTAGATTTATCAAATTCAGAAAGGGGGAGTATGAGGTCCTCCACTAGTGTAGTTTAGCTGTCTATTTCTTCCAGTAATTCCCTTAACTTTTCCTCTAAAAATTTGGATGTTATGCCACTTGGAGCATATATGTTTAGTTCATTGCCTATGGTGCCTTTTAGCAGGATATATTTTCCTTCCTTAATTCTTTTGATTAGCTCTATTTCTGTTTTTGCTTTGTCTGAGATTAGGGTTGCTATCCCTGCTTTTTTTACATTAGATGAAGCACAATATATTCTGCTCCAACATTTTTCCTTTATCCTGTGTGTATCCCCCTGTTTCATATGTGTTTCTTGTAAACACTATTGTTTATGGTTTTTAATCCATTATCATATCCACCACCATTTTATGGGAGAGTTCATCCCATTCACATTCACAGTCATAACTACTATCTCTGCCTTTCCCCTCATCTTCATTCCCCCTGTTTATACTTTCATTTCTCCCTTCTCACTTTCCTTCCAAAATAGTTTTAATTTTTTACCACTGCCTCCCTCAGTCTTCCTTCCTTTCTTTCAGTATCCTCCTCAATTTACTCCCCCTTTCTCTTACTATTTTTTCCCTCCCTTTTAACCCCTATCCTTTTTCTTTCACTTTTCCCCTCCTAATGTCTATAGAACTAGTTAGATTTCTATACTTAACTGAGGTTGTTGTTCCCTTCTTGAACTAAATCAGATGAGAGTAAGTCTCAAACAATGTTCATCTCGCTCCTCTCTTTCTCTCTACTGTAATATATGTTTGTGCCTCTTTCTGTTATGTAATTTACCTTTATCTGCCTCCTTTTTTTCATGTGTCACACTACAATCCCTTTGCACTCTTAAATCACATTTTTATCATCATATCATTTAAGTGATACTTCCTCTATGTATGTATATCCCTTTTATATATCATATATCCAAAGCCTCCAAGAAAAATATGAATTGGTCTCAGGCCATGGAAGAGCTCAAAAAAGATTTTGAAAAATCAAGTAAGAGAAGTAGAGGAAAACTTGGGAAGAGAAATGAGAGTGATGCAAGAAAATCACGAAAAATGAGTAAACTGCTTGCTAAATGAGACCCCAAAAATAGTGAAGGAAATAACACTTTGAAAAATAGACTAACCCAAATGGCAGAAGAGATCCAAAAAGGCAATGTGGAGAAGAATTGACTAGATGGAAAAGGAGATCCAAAAGTTCACTGAAGCAAATAATTCCTTTAAGATTACAGTGGAGCAGATGGAAGTTAATTACTTTGTGAAAAGATCAAGAAATTATAAAACAAAACCGAAGGAATGTAAAAAATAGCAGACAATGTGAAATATCTCATTGGAAAAACAACTGACCTGGAAAATATATCTAGGAGGGACAATTTAAAAATTATGAGACACCTAAAAGCCATGATCATACATAAATAGTATAATAGTCTAGACAAATAGTCTAGACAATATCTTTCACGAAATTATCAAGGAAAACTCCCCTGATATTCTAGAATAAAAGGGTAAAATAAGTATTAAAAGAATCCACCGATCCTCTCCTGAAAGAGATTCCAAAAGAAAAACTGCTAGGAAGGTTGTATTCAAATTCCAGAGTTCTCAGGTCAAGGAAAAAATATTGCAGGCAGCCAGAAAAAAACACTTTGAGTATTGTGGAAATACAATCAGTACAACACAAGATCTAGCAGCTTCTACCTTAAAGGATTGAGGGGTTTGTTATACGATATTCTGAAGTCAGAGGAATTAAAACCAAGGATTAAAACCAAGAATCACCTACCCAGTAAAACTGAGCATAATACTTTAGTCGAAAAAATCGTTCATTCAATAAAATAGAGGACTTTCACGAATTCTTGAGGAAAAGATCAGAGGTAAATAGAAAATTTGTCTTTCAATGCAAGAATCTAGAAAATCATGAAAAGGTAAACAGGAAGAAGATATCATAAGGGACTTATTAAAGTTGAACTGCTTATGTTCCTACATGGAAAAATAATATTTGTAACCCTTGAGACTTTTCCAAGTTTTTGGAAATTTGAGGGATTATATACATATAAACAGAGGCCATAGGGTGAGTTGAATGGGAAGGGATGATATCTAAAAAATAAAATTAAGGGGTGAGAGAGGAATATATTGGGAGGAGAAAGGGAGAAATGGAATAAGGCAAATTATCTCTCATAAAAGAGTCAAGAAAAAGCTTTTTCAATGGAAAAAGGAGGTAAGAAGGAAAAAGGGAAGCTTATTCTCAGATTTAGCTTAAGGAGGGAATAACATGCACACTCAATTTGATATGAAAATCTATCACATACTACAGGAAAGTAGGGGAGAAGGGGCTTAGTGGGGTGTAGGAGAAATGATAGAAGGTAGGGCAAATGGGAGGGGGGTATAATTAGAAGCAAACATTTTTGAGGAGGGACAATATCAAAAGAGAGAATAGAATAAATGGGGGCAGTGTAGGATGGAGGAAAAGATAGTTAATCTTTTACAACATGACTTTTATGAAAGTCATTTGCATAACTACACATGCATAACCTATATTGAATTGCAAAATAAGATATACAGGTAATAGGGTATAGAAATCTATCTTGCCCTATAAGAAAAAAAGTGAAGATGGGGATAATGGAAGGCAGGGTATGATAGAAAGGAGGGCAGATGGAGGAGGGAGTAATCAGAGTGCATAGTGTCCTGGGGTGGGGGAAGGGATGAGATGGGGAGAAAATTTGGAACTCAAATTCTTGTGGAAATGAATGTTGAAAACTAAAAATAATAAACAAACAACTAACTAACTAAATAAATAAATGAAAAGAAAACCCACAATGCAGTAACAAAGAGTCAGGCATAAATTAAAACTGACAACAAGAAAAGAAATAATTCCTTAAAGATTAGAATGTAGCAGATAGAAGCAATGACTTTATGAAAAATCAAGAAATTATAAAACAATACCAAAAGTATGAAAAAATAAAAGACAATGTGAAATATCTCATTGGAAAAACAACTGACCTGGAAAATAGTTGTAGAAGAGTGTGATCATAATTTAAATGGGAATATCATTCACATTCATTAATAAGTTCATGTGATCTATCTGGATCACAGAGAAGTCTGAGTCCCATGGAGCCTGTGACAGTAGGAGTTTGTTGAATGGGTGAAACAGGAAAGATAGACCAAGAAGAGGCATAACTACAGCAGAGCTGAGAGAAAAATTGGTCAGAGCAGTCAGAGCTGAAGGATGCAAGCAAGCAGGCAGCTGACCAGCATGAGTGAGAGGGCTTGTTTGTGATTTTGTTTAAGGGAGTCTGCTTGCGATTTGTTAAATGGAGCTCATTTGTTGGAAGCCTAGCAGAGCGAAAACTTGGGGATGGTATCCTCTGCATTCTTATTGCATATAGATTATGATGGTTTTGGCTTTCTGGTGTCTGAATAAATGTTTTGGTTCTGTCTTCCATGTGGAAAATGTGTTGTATTTTATGATTCAGAATTGTGCCAGGTAATTCATGGACACCATAGGTGCTGTGAATATTGTGTTGGCACTACAGAGAGATAATTTAAAAATTGTTGGACTACTTGAAAGCTATAAACAAAAAAGAGCCTAAACATCCTCTATCAAGAAATTATCAAGAGGGGCGGAGCCAAGATGGCGGAGTAGAAAGACTCACCTATGCTAGGTCCGAACCCACAGCCCATAGATTTCCTGTAAAAAGAACTCCTGATAAATTCTGGAGCAGTGGAAGCTGCGCAGAAACGCAGTGAAGGGGATTTCCGCTGCGGGGAGCCCTGGAGAGCCGACCGCAAGGGTGCCCCGGGACAGGAGCGGGGCCCTGTCCTGCCCAGCGCTCCCCTCCCCCGCTCAGGCCGCGCGGCACTGGGGGGAGCCAGCAGAGCCCAGCGGGCGTCACGGACCTGAATCTCCGGTGGCCGCAGGGGTCCCTCGACCCACGGACGCACAGGTCGGTGAGAGGGACGGGCTGGGAGGGGAGCGGGGGATCTCCGGGACTCGGACCCCCTGGGGGGCGGCCGCTGCGGAGGAGGCTGGGGCAGCTCGGCCAGAGACTCCCAGAGCAGGCAGGAGCTCCACCCCAGCTCCACTACAAAGGATCTCTGTATAAACCCCCTGAGGGAACTGAGGCTGAGAGGCGGCCCTGCCCCCACCTGAGAACCAGCAGATAAGCCTGCC
>CM053773.1:47874130-47929418 GCA_028658325.1 Potorous gilbertii
TCTCTCCTGGATCTATTTCCAGGTCAGTTATTTTTTCAATGAGATATTTCATATTATCTCCCATTTTGTCATTCTTTTGGTTTTGTTTTGTGGTTTCTTGGTTTCTCATAAAGTCATTAGTCTCCATCTGTTCCATTCTAATTTTGAAAGAACTATTTTCTTCAGTGAGCTTTTGGACCACCTTTTCCATTTGGCTAATTCTGCTTTTGAAAGCATTCTTCTCCTCATTGGTTTTTGAACCTCTTTTGCCAATTGAGTTAGCCTATATTTCAAAGTGTTATTTTCTTCAGCATTCTTTTGTGTCTCCTTTAGCAAGGAGTTGACCTGCTTTTCATGCTTTTCTTGCATCTCTCTCATTTCTCTTCCCAGTTTTTTCTCCACCTGTCTAACTTGATTTTCAAAATCCTTTTTGAGCTCTTCTGTGGCCTGAGCCCATTGAATATTTATTTTGGATGTTTGGGAGAGAGAAGCCTTGACTTCTATGTCTTTCCCTGATGGTAAGCATTGTTCTTCTTCATCTGAAGGGACAGGAGGAGATATCTGATTACCAAGAAAGTAACCTTCTATGATCTTATTTATTTTCCTTTTTTGGGCATTTTCCCAACCAGTTACTTGACATTTGGGTCCTTTGTGAAGAACAGGGTATACTCTGGGAATCTGTGAGATCTCAGTTCCTCCAAGGTGGCACAATCAAGCGTGTACTAGTCTGGATGCAGAGAGGGATTTTTGTGCCCAGAATCTTAGCAGATACCTCTCCATAGTCACTTGGCCTCCAGTTCCACAAAGTCAGCACTGGGGGCTGATTTTCAGATAAACTGGATGGGCAGGGCCACCATTCAGTTTGAGACAAAGACCAGCTTGGCCAGGGCCTCCCCCCAGGGCTGAGGTAAGACTCAGCTCTTCAATGCCCCCAGGGGTTTTTATACTCCAACAATGGAGCTCCCATATGGGCTGCTCTGCAGGCTCTGTGGCCACTGCCTGCTGCCAGAGCTATGGGAAGGCCCTTCTCCCTTCCTGGCCAACTGAGAAAACCCTGTCACTGACCTTCGGTGCCTGTGGGCCAAGAGATCTGAGGACCTGCTACTGCAACTGGAGATTCCACCCCTGAGGTGTCCTCCTCCCAGGGTCTCATCACGCCATGCCACTAGGCCGAGGCTGGGCTGGGCTCCATGCTCAGCTCCGTGTCTGGGACAACCAAAGTTTCTGTGGGCCTTTCAGGTCACCCTGGGCTGGAAATCTCCTCCACTCTATTGTTCTCCACCTCTGCTGCTCCAAAATTTGTTGAGAGTCCCTCTCTACAGGTATTTTATAGGCTGTGGTCCATCTTGGCTCTGCCCCAAAACCAAGAAATATTAAAAAGAAAAAGGAATGAAATAATGGCAGATAATGTGAAACATCTCATTGGAAAACAACTGACATGGAAAATAGATACAGGAGACATAATTTAAAAATTATGGGACTACTTGAAAGCCATGATCAAAAAACGAGCCTAGACATCATCTTTCAAGAAATCACTGTGGAAAATTGCCCTGATATTGTAGACCTAGAGGGTAAAATAGATATTGAAAGAATCCACTTATAGTCTCCTGAAAGTGATAAAAGGGCAACTTCTAGGAATATTGCAGCCAAATTCCAGAGTTCCCAGATCAAGGAGAAAATATTACAAGTAGACAGAAAAAAACAATTCAAGTACTGTGCAAATGCATTCAGGATAACCAATGATCTAGCAGCTTCTACATTAAGAGATCACAGGGTTTGGAATATGATATTCCAGAAGTCAAAGGAGTTAGGATGAAAACCAAGAATCACCTATTCAGTAAAATATGGTTATTCAATAAAATACAGGAATTTCAAGCATTCCTGAAGAAAAGACCAGAGTTAATAGAAAATTTAAGTTTCTAAAACTAGATTCAAGAGAAACATAAAATGACAAATAGGAAAAAAAAATCATAAGAGACTTAATAAGTTTCAACTGTTTACATTACTGCTTGGGAAGATGGTAACTTGTAACTCAAAGGAACTTTCTCTATATTAGGGCAGTTAGAAGGAGTATATAGAGATGGAGGAGAGGAGAAGGAGGGAGTGAACCTGACTTTCATCAGAATTTATTCAAAGAGAAAATAACATGCACACTCCATTGGGTATAGAAATCTATCTTACCCCACAGAAAAGTAGGAGGGTAAAGAGATAAGAGAAGGGGTAATATTAGAAGAGAGAGCAAATTAGGGCAGGTGGTAATCGGAAGCAAAATTCTTTTGAGTAGGGACAGGATGAAAGAAGAGAGAGAATAGAATAAACAGAGGAGGAAATACAATGGAGGGAAATAGAATTAGCAATCTTAACTATGACAAAATTTTGAAGCAAATTTCTCTGATAAAGGTTTTATTTCTCAAACATATAGAGAACTGAGTCAAATTTATAAAAAGAATAACCCACCCCAAATGATAAATGATCCAAAGATATTAAGAGTTCTCAGACGAAGTGATCAAAACTATCTATAGCCATTTGAAAAAAAAAAAAGCTCCAAACCACTATTGATCAAAGAAAGACAAATTGAAACAATTCTGAGGTATTACCCCATACTATTAAACTTTCTAATAGGACAGAAAAGAAAAATGATGAATGTTGGAGGGGGAAAATGAGATATTAATACATAGTTGGTGGAGTTATGACCTGATTCAGTCATTCTGTAGAGCAATTCACATCTAAGCCTAATGGGTTATAAAAATACGCATACCTTTTGACCTAGCAGTACCATTACTAGATTTGTATGCAAAAAGAGATTTTTTTAAAAAAAGAAAGAAAAGGACCTATATGTACAAAAATATTTATAGCAGATCTTTTCTGGTGGCAAAGAATTGGAAATTGATGAAATGTCCATCAATTGGGAAATGGCTCGAGAGAAATTGTGGTATGTGATTGTGATAGAATAGTGCTATAAGAAATGATGAGCAGGATGCTCTCAAAAAACCTGGAAACATATACAGAAGTTGATGTAAAGTGATATATACTGTGTACAAAGTAGAAGCAATATTGTAAGATGATCAGCTGTGAATGACTTGGCTATTCTCAGCAACACAATGATCCAAGACAATTCTGAAGGACTTACGATGAAAAATTCTGTCTTCCCCAGAGAAATAACTGATAATACCTGAATACAAATTGAAACATATTTTTACTTCCTTTATTTTTATTTTTCTTGAGGTTTGTTGTCTGTTTTTGGGGACTATGTTTTGCATGACTACACACATATAACCGATATTAAATTTCTTCCCTTTTCAATGGAGGTGGGGTGGGGAAGGACAAAGGGAGAGAATTTGGAGCTCAAAGTTTTAAAAATGAATGGTAAAAATTGTTTTACATGTAATTGGAGAAAAATAAAATATTAAACAAGATAATTTGTTAATAAAAGAAATTATTTCTTCTGTAATCTTACAAATGCCGCATAAAATTCTTAAACATAAACAGGAAGGGTAGAATGATAACTATCTACTGCATACATCCAGGATGTTAGCTATCACAGAAAGTAGCCATTGGATAGGAAGAAACAGAGCAATAAAGATATTCAGAATTTTATAGGACACAATATTCAAATAAAGAAATCAACTGTACAAATCCATAGCTTCAGATGTTTATACACAAATATATGAAGTATGAAATGCAAACAATGAGGAACAGAAACCCTAATACAAGAAAATAAATTTGACATTGTAGTAATCACTGAGACAAGTGAAGTGGTAATACTGAATGTAACTTGGCTCTCAAAGGATATGGAAATGTTGGTGCCCCCTTTCTCCCAAAAGAGTATAGACTCCTTAAGGGCAGAATACTTTGAATTTTGTAATTTTATCTCAAATACAGTGGATTGAAAATGAGCAGAATAAAGACAGAAGGTAGAGTGACTTTATATAATAAGAAGACACATACATGTGAATAAATCCATGAAGCAGAGTGGGAAAGCATCATAGTGAGATATCAGGAATTCTATGGAAGAAAAAACAGAAGTTATATTATCTTTGGAGTACACTATAGACAACTAGAGAGATATTGAAAGGAGATGAGTTTGGGAAGCATATCACCATATTTATAAAACTGAACACTCTGATGGTAATGAGGCAGTTGGATTATAGCAGATCTGTTTCTCTATGTTTTTCCATCTGTCCCTCCTTCCATCTATCCTTCCTTTTGTCTTTCCCTCTCTCTCCATATACCTGTCTGTCTGTCTCTCTCTCTCTCTCTCTCTGTCTCTCTCTCTCCCTCTCTCTCTCTCTTTCCCTCGTTCCCTCTCTCCCTTTCTCCCTCTCTGTCTCTCTCCGGGTATTTCTATTTCTGTCTTTGTCTCTCTTTTTCTCTCACCTCTTTCCTTCCTTCCATCTTTCTTTCCCTCCTCTATCTCTGTAAGAACAGCTAATTATTCCCTGACTTACCTTAAAAATAATTTCATAACAAGAAATAGAGCAAGAGAATTTCTATTTTATTTTATCATGCATTCGATTTTTCTCAAAGTAACTCTACTTACCAAGTTTTCCAAGAAAATTGTTTTTCAATAGTGAGTATCTCACTTGTTATCCTAATGTTTCAGTCTTAGCTCTATTCTAATAATTCTTTTTTTCTCATTGAAGCACTAAGTTCTGATTATTTTGCTCAGAACCCAACTCCTTGTCATCTTCACCACTTCCCAGACTTCTCTACATCATGTTGCCTGGACTCCAGTCATCAACCACATCTTCCCCCCATTGAAAATTTGGACTCCACTCTGTGATATACCATTTCCTCAGTTTTTACGGCTCTCCTTTGTGTTCTGTCTTCCCCCATTAGAACATAATCTCCTTCAAGGTAGAAACTGTCTTTCTTAATCGTTTTGTATCACTTGAACTGACACATAGTGAACAGTCCTAGCATTTAGCACAGTGCCTGGAACATAGCAAGTGATTAATAAATGATTGTTGACTTTTGGCTAAATTCTCTATCTCTCTAGCATCTATCTACATTAAGAGAAAATAGAGGATAAAAAAGAGAGGGTTGCAGATGGCAAAAAAGAAAAATGCTCAACTCCAATTTTACTTATATTTTCCCTGTCGAGTTGAAATTGTGAAATAGAAAGCAAAGACTGTACAAGAATGACTCACAGAAATCTGAAACCATTTAAGATTAGTGATGAGTTGATAGGAAAAAAAGGTAATAAGAGAGATGATCTAGATATATTAGTCCAAACTGATGACATTTGTAGTACTGAAAGAACTAATAGATACTATTGCTTAACCACTACAAATGAAATTTGAAAGATGGCAAAGAATGGGAGAAGCGCTATAGCAGTATGCCTGGAACTTGGTAGATGCTTAATAAATGTTTATTATCTGATGATTGATTATTGAGTGATTGAGTACTGCAATTGTTTTGTTCTGTTGACTTGTTTTCCAGAGATAAAAATGGAGAGAGCAAACTATAATGCGTTTAACTTCAACTATTGCCAAGATTCTAGAATGTATTTTCAAAGGAGTAGCTAGTGAATATTTAGAAAAAAGGAGTAGGGATTAATGTTTCACGTTATGATTTCACTACACACACGTTACAACAGACTATTCTTATTTCCTTTTTTGAAAGTTTGATATCCTGGAGGGTTTTAGGAAATGAATGAAGAAAGTATCTCCTGCTATTCTTCTAGACAAAATGAAGAGACATTGACTAGAGAGAATAATATACTTGAACCTTGGTTTAATCACTTGTAATATGAAGTAGTTCATGTAAGATCCTTTCCAGGTCAAAATGAATCATGACCATTGGATAGGGCTAAAGCAAAGGCAAGTTTAGTTTGTTTTAGTTTTGAAATGTTTGAGCAAATTTGTGGGCATTCATCCAGCGGATGGAGAGAAATTGAAACTGTATATGACAGAAAAGATTGTTAAAGAGGCAAAGTCCTAGAAAAGATGTAAAAAATAAAATTAACACTAAGGAGTAATTCTTGGCAAGATGTAGGATATCCCTTCCTCTGAGACTAGAAAGGAGAGAAGGGAAGAGGAATTAAGATGTACACAAGGGAATTAAAGGATCTCATACTAACTTCTCTTAGTCTTAGAAGATAATAAAGTTTGTTGTGTGGGAGTTCAGGCTTGAGGATAAGGTTTGAAAAGAAAGGGAAAAGTGTGTAATAGTTGTGAGGAAATGAGAGATGGATCAATAACTTGTGACTAGCTTTGCCTCCCTTCAAATGAAGGAACACAAGAATTATGACATCCATCCAGGAATTTTCCACCACTTTTTTTTAGATACCAAGGGGGTAAGTTTTAATGTCATAAAGATAATTTTACTTTAACTACATTTTTGGACATCAGGATTATCTGAACATCAGATGGAATTTAGACTATTTCCTGTTTGCCCTTTGGATTTTGTGAGTCTACTTTTGCTTTTCTACTCTTCTAGTCCCCTGACACACTTTCTTTGTCAGACTCCCATTTGACTTCCAATCTCTGCTGAAAGACAGCCTTTGCCAATGTTTCTAATCCCAGTTGGATCAATAGGAACAGCTTGATATTAACTATTGTCATTGAACTACCTGATCCCCCACTACCTGAAGGCTAGTCATGTTACATTTTATTCCTTACTCTGGATTCTCTGGTACTTTTAAGGAGTTCTCTGCCTCTGGCTCCAGTGCCCACCAATAATGTTCTCTCAGTTGTAATAGGGTCACGCATTCCAGGCCCAATTATCCAGTAATAGATTAGTTTTAACAAAGAATTATTTAAATCAAAGATATGATAATAAATATGTAAACATGCTCCAGAAGACAAGAGGCATAAATCCCCCCCCCCAACCCCTACCTACATCACTTCATACTGTGGAAAGGGAAGGATCACAAACTGGCTCAGTTCTATATAGCAGAATCTCAAGTTCCAAATTCAAAACCCTTCCAGGACTTGAGTTTCAGTTCATCTGGATTCACCTATCTGGCTGTCTACACCCTCCTACCTACAATCCTGGGTCCAAAATTGTCATGACTTGATTCTGGCTGTACTGGGTATTACTAGCTCCACCTAGAAATTGAAAACAGAAGGAACAGAAATACCCCAAGCCTATTACTTAGGGCCACAAGGTATAAAAGGAGTGAAGGTGAGGTTTCAAAACAGCAGATTAGAACGAATTAATGCATGGATAGGAAGTTTTTTAGTAGGTCCATTTTATCTCACTATCAGTATTCTTAGTCAAAACTAGCAAATAAAAAATGAGCAAAAATAGGTACAGAAAGAACAACATCCAAAAAACATTCATGTCTTGTTATAATTCCTCAATCTAGGCTGGAGAGAAAAGGTCAAGAAAAATTTTGAGCTTTCATTCCATTGGGAATTCAGCAGGTCTAATTCTTTTTATTGACATGATCTTGAAGAAATGATTTATATCTAATGCATCCATTTTCTTTTTCACTCTTTAGGAAATATACTAACTACCTCTTTCACTAATCTACTAAAACTGTTTTTAAAAGTCATCTATTACCCCACAAATGCCAAATCCAGTGACTTTTCTGAGATTTCATCCTCCTATTATTGTTCATTTCAATCTCAATAAACATTTATACATACTATACACGGAATGTTTTGATAGATACTAGTGGGAAAGGAAAAAATTATTTCAATTGTGTTTTCTGCCAGTCTTCTATTACAATACTCTCAGACCTCCTTGACTTCTATGACACTACTGTCTTAGTTTTCCACCCTTCTCTCTGACTTCGATCAATCCCTTCATTGGATCCTTTTCCAAGCTCTGTCCCCTTGAAATTGGTTCTGTCCTCACCTCCTAACTGTTCACTTTGTACATTCTTTTCTTTGATAATTTCATCTCTCTACATAGTTTCCACTATCAATTTGGTGAATCACAAATCCCTTTTGACTTTCAATTCTTCTCACAATTATAGAATGTGTTATTAAAAATATGTTATGTGCAATTTGTGGTATATGATTACAATGGAACATTATTGTGTTATAAGAAATGACAAGCAGGATAATACCAGAAAAAAATCTATAAAGACATACATTATGCAAAGTAAAATGAGCAAAACCAGGAAAACATTGTACACAGTAATAGCAATATTGTACAATGAAGAGCTCTGAATGACTTAGCTATTCTCAGCAGTACAATAATCTGAGACAATCCCGAAGGACTCATGATGAAAAATGCTATCTGCCTCCAGAGAAAGAATTGACATTGTCTAAATACAGATGGGAGTATATTATTTTTCACTTTCTTTCTTTCTTACCTTCCTTTCCTTTTTATTCAACTTTTCTTGCACAAAATGGCTTATGTGGAAATATTTTACATGATTGTACGTGTATGATATATATTAAATTACTTACCATCTTAGAGGAAGGGAGGGAAAAGAAGAATAGAATTTGAAACTCAAAACTAAAAAGAATGTTAAAAATTACTTTTACATGTAATTGCAAAAAAATAAAATATTTCTTTAAAAATAGAGAAATTGTTTAAAATGTTACTTGGTCATCTAGGATAGGAAGCAGTGACCACTAAGAACCACTCTGGCTTCAGCAAAGGTAATTATACCCAATTTTCTTTTTGAAAAATGTTATGAGGTCAATAGATCAAGAGACGACATAGATATTAGAGTGAACCAGTGATGTCATTAAGATGGGGAAATCTCTAGAAGAAGCAACTCCCTCTACTAATGCATGTTTCCCCCTTTCTGCAAATATTGGTATTAAAAAGTTGCCTAGAACACTGAGAGTTAAAGTGACTTGCTACTAGTCAGATAACCAGTATGTGTCCAAGGTGAGTTTCTTAGGCTCCCTGACTTTGAGACCAACTCTCTATCCAATATATCATGTTGGGTGTCATAGTGGATAGAGTACTGGGCTTGAGTCAGGAAAACCTGAGTTCAAATCCAGTCTCAGACAATTTCCAGCAGTGTGACCCTGAGCAAGTCACTTAACTTTTGTTTGCCTTAGTTTCCTCATCTGTAAAATGGGGATCGTAACAGCACCTACCTGCCCAACTTGCCATGAGGATCAATTGGAGTAGTAATTATAAATATAAATAAATAATAATAAATAATTAATTATAATTATAAAGCATATAGTATATTTTCTGGAGCATAGCACTACTTTAAATGTTATCTATCTATTATTAGTAGTACTTTAGTTATTGCTGATATAAATTCAGCAAAAACAATTTCTAAAACATCAAATACTCTTTTTCAAGATAGAGAAACACATAGCACATAGGAATAGTCAGGCAGATTTTGGACTGGTTAAATAGCTTAATACCAACTGAGAGAGATATCTCAAGTGTATTCCAAGCTATCTATGCTTGATTCTGCACTTGGCTTTGTGCTACTTAACGTCATATTTTTAAAATAACTCGGAGTGACAGAAAAGGAGAATGATAAATGCTGGAGAAGATGTGGGGAAACTGGGACACTATTGCATTGTTGGTGGAGTTGTGAGCTGATCCAAACATTCTGGAGAGCAATTTGGAGCCATGTCCAAAGGGCAATCAAACTCTGCATGCCCATTGATCCAGCAATACTATCCTAGGTATGTAACCCAAAGAGATCATAAAAAGGGGAAAGGACCTATATGTGTAAAAATATTTATAGCAGCCCTTTGTGTGATGGCAAAATATTGGAAGTTGAGGGAATACCCATCAATTGGAGAATGGCTGAATAAATTGTGGTATATGAATGTAATGGAATTCTGTTGTCCTATAAGAAATAATGAGCAGGAGAATTTCAGAAAAACTGAAAAGACTTACATCAACTGATGCTGAGTGAAGTGAGCAGAACCAGGAGAACACTGTACACAGGAGCAGCAATGTTGTGAAATGATCAACGAAGATTGACTTAGCTCCTCTCAGCAATACAACAATCTAAAACAATTCAAAAGGACCTGAATTTTTACAATAGACTCTTCACCAATCTTCCAGTTCTACTCATTTCCCCTTTAAACTCCTTCCTGACTGAATAATTCTTCGCATGTACAGGTCTAATTATATTACTCTCCTATTCAAAACCCTTCAGTGGATTCCTAAACCTTTTGAATAAAATCCAAATCTAGGCTGACATTTTAAGATGTCTACAATCTGATACTTTTATAATTATATTTGTAATTATAAACAATACAATTCAAATGATAATCTGACACTATAATATATGTATAGACTCTTGAAATAATCTTTTAATCAGTTTCCCCACTTCTAGTTTCTTCCTACTCCAATCTATCCTGCATACAGCTATGAAAGTGATTTTCCTAAAGTTCAGGTCTACCCATGTAAGCTCCCACATTCCATAAACTCCAATGATTCACTCTTACTTCTAGAGTCAGCTGTAAATTTGGTTTGACATTTAAAGCCTTTCATAACCTGGCTCCAATCTACCTTTCCAGACTCATGATACATTATTCCTCTTCTCATAATCTACAACTAAGACAAACTATTCTTCTTGCTGTTTCTCTTACAGAATACCCCATCTCTCATTTTTACACTTTCAAACTTGCTGCTAAATGAAGGTGAATAAAATCACACAACTATTCTGACTGGGTCCACTACAAATTTATGTTACACAACCTCACCGGACCCTCACTGCTGCTAGGCAATCCTACTATTCCTCCCATATAAATTCATTTTTTTCCTCTCTACAGAGTTTCTTCCAAACCTTTCTCTCCTTCCTCAAAACTCCTGAGGCTCATGTGATGAAGTGACCAAAGGCCAAATCCTCTATTTATTCAAGCAATCCCCTTCCATCCCATTTCTTCCAACAGATTCCCTCCTTTATATTCTCTACCATTTCACTTACTTTCAATCCCTCCCTACTGGCTCATTCCCTACTGCCTACAAATATTATTATGTTTCCTCATCATGAAAAACCCCTCATTTGACCCTTCCATCCCCACTAAGTTGTTGTATTTGTTCAATCATGTCTGATTCTTCATGACCCTGTGGACCATATTATCCTTGGTGGTTTCTTGGCAAAGATACTGGAGTGATTTCCCATTTTCTTCTCCAGTATGTCCCCATTTTGCAGATGAGGAACTGAGGCAAATAGGACTTAAGTGACTTGCCAAGGATCACACAGTTATTAAGTGTCTAAGGACAGATTTGAACTCAGATCTTCCTGACTCCAGGCCTGGTCCTCTATTCAATGCACCACCTAGCTGCCCCCATATCTACTAAGTTCATTCTTTTATCTCTTCCACTTTTGGTACTTAAAATCCTCAAAAAGATTGTTTATAATAGGTGCCTCTACTTTCTTCTCTTTCTCTTGTTAATCCCTTATAATCTGTTTTATAACCTTATCATTCCACCAAAATTGCTCCATTCAAAGTTATCAGTGATATCATAGGTGCCTAACCCAATGGCCTTTTCTCGATCCTCATTCTCTGACTTCTCTGCAGCTTTTGATGCTATTAACTCTTTCCTCCTTGATACTCTCTTTTCTCTAGGTTTTTGGGATACCACTCTGCTGGTTCTTCTACCTTCCACTGCTCCTCCTCCCCTTCCTTCTCCTCTCCAAGGGACAATAGATTTGGATGATCAAAGGATGACCAGCTGATTTGGTATTACTGGCCCCTTCTGTTGCCTTCCCTTCCCTTCCCTTTCTCCTGTTCTGTCCTGTCTTGTCCTCTCCCAAAACCTTAAACTTACTGCACTCTGAAACAGGGATGCCAATGGGCCCCCATCTAAGGACTCTTCTGGATCCTCCTAGCTTTAGAGTGATTATCAATAGTAATTGTTACTGTTTCTCACCCAGCCTGATGTCTTTATTTTTCTTGGCCTCATTAAAGGGACCATGCCCTGGCTACTTCATAAACAGGCCTATTCAATGAATGGGCATTGCCTCACCCTAAGTAAGTACCTGCAAAGGCCTCTGTCTAAAGGGCCCAAGGTCTCCCAGTGCATCCCGGGTCAAATCCAGTCATCCTGATGAATATCTGGTAACTGGATTCAGACGGCTCTGGAGGAGAAGTGAGGCTGGCAACCTACACAGCCCTCTCTCAGTCAGAACAAAGTCAAGTGCAAGTCATGTCATCATTTCTCTGATGGCATGGTCTTCTTTGTCAACAAAGGACAAACACAAAACCTATACAACTATTGCTTCTCTCTCTCCTTTTCTGAATTGTCCTCCAGATCATGCCCTTTGTCAATAGATATCCTTGGGGTTTCTGTCCTGAGCTTTCTTCTCTTCTCCCTCTATGCTACTTCAATTGGTGATCTCATCAGCTCCCTGAATTTAATTAATTTATGTTGATGATTCTCAAATCTATCCTTTCTGCCCCATTCTCTCAGCTGACCTCCAATCTCACATCCCCAAATTTCTTTCAGATATTTCAAACTGTATGTCCAGTTGATCTTAAACTTAATATGTCCAAAAGAAAATTCATTTTCTTTTTCCCTAAATCCTACTCCCTCCTACCTCCCATTTTACTGTAGATGGCTAAACCATCCTCCCAATCCCTTGGGCTAACAACCTAAAAGACAGGTTAGGTTTCTCATTATCTCCCACTCCCCATATCCAAGCTGTCACCAAAGCCTCCGATTTCACCTTTGTAACATCTCTCGCATATGTTCCCTTCTCTTCATACTTTCAAGGAGCTTTTCTTTTACTGGAGATTCCATTTTATTGTTTGCTGTCTACATTTTACAATGGGAAGCAAAAAATGAATTGCAGGACAGGTAAATTTACAGTGTTGAGGACATAGTAGTTATTGAATATCTATGGAGGGGATGAAGAAAAGTAATTTGAAGTGAGAGAGGGTGCTAACAGCTTGAGAGGCTCATTAAAGGCTTCCCATAGCAAGTACCATTTGTTCAAAGTCCTGACAGATGCTTAAAATTCTAAGAAGTACATTCTAGATATAAAGACTAGCCTAAACAAAAATATTGAAGTGGGAGATGGAATACCAAGTTAAGAAAATAACAGCCCAGTTTACCCATATTGTGGAATGTAGGAAAAAGTTTAGTATGAAATAAGTGTGGAAAGATATACTAGACTAAGAATTTGAAAAGCTTTAAATGACAGTGAAGCATTTGTACTGCATTTTAAAGGAAATAGAACAATTCTTTAGCAGAGGAAGGACATGATTAAACCTGTGTTTTAGGAAGATTATTCGGGAAGCAATGTGGTAGATCAGATGAGAGACTGGAAACTGAGGAACAAATTAAGAGATTGTTGCAATGGTCTCCATAATATATAATGATAGCTTGAATTAGCATAATGGTGAATAAAGAGAAGGGACAGGAGTTAAAGTGATGGAGCTCAAATCAATAATACTTAGTCACTGATTGGACAGAGGCAGCTAGATGGCTCAGTGGATAGATCACTGGACCTGGAGTCAGGAGAACTTCAGTTAACATCTTGCTTCTGACACTTACTTGTTGTGTGACCCTGGGCAAGTCACTTAACCTCTATTTGCCTTGGAGACAACTCGATGGCTCAATGGATAGAGTGGTGGGCCTGAAGTTAGGAAGACCTGAGAACAAATTCAGTCTTAGATATTTATTAGCTCTTTGACCCTGGGTAAGTCATTTAACCTCTATTTGACTTAATCCATTGGAGAAGAAAATGGCAAAACATTCCAGTGTCTTTTCCAATAAAATTCCACTGACAGGATTGGTGTGCTATTATCCACAGGGTCACAAAGACTCAGACATGACTGTACAACAACTGATTGAATATGAAAGATGAAGAAGGATGAAGAATCAAGTATGACTTTGAGGTTGTGAGCCTAGGTGACTAGAAGGATGGTGATTCCTCCATGAAATAAGGTTGTCTAGAAGGGGAGAATGTCTTGGTGGGTGAAAGATGAGTTCTTCATTGAACATATTTAATTTGAAATGACCATAGGACATCTAAGTAAAGATGCTCAGCAGTCATTTCCTGATCAGGGAGTGATCGAGTTCAGGAAAGAGATTTAAGTTGTGTATGTAGATTTGGAAAGCATCTTTATAGAGATTATACTATACCTGAGGTGTTTCAAGAAAAGGTGTAGAAAGAAAGAACCTACAGTTCAATCAGGAGAGAAAATACAGTCTAGAAAAGAAGTCCAAGAAGGAGTTGTCATATATGTAGGAGTAGGTCAGTATCAGTAAAGTAAAAGGGTAGGACCTGGTAGTAGTATAGGGAGGTCAAACAGTGCCAAAAGCTATGTAAAGATAAGGAGTAAAAAAAAGGCAATGGAATTTAAGAATTAATACATCATCTGTAATCTTAGAGAGAACAACTTTAGTTGAGTGCTCTGCAAAAAAATACAGCTTGCCCAGGGTTGAGAATTGATCATAGTTTCTAGAGTATCTTTGAGAACAGGGATCATCTTTTGCCTTTCTTTGTATCCCCAACACTTAGCACTGGAAATTTCTAACATGATATGATGGTAGACGGTTCTAAAAACAATACTATTTAAGTGACATTAGAGGCAGCATGCTATAATGGCCAAAAAGTCAATATCAGGTTCAATAGGCCTGAATTTAAATCTCAAGTGACTATATGACCTGACTAAATCACCTGACCCTCTGTTCAGCACATGGTGGTCATCGGTATTGCAAGAAGAAATTTTCTCATCAACAATTCCCTATATCAATGAAATCACAGATGACCTCTCCACTCAAAAAAAAAGTAGGAGAAATAAGGCTGGTCCTTAGACAGTAGAATATTAAATTACTTTTGTGCATTCACCATGAAAGGTAATATAGACAGATCACTTAAGAGATCATTAGTGACTGTAGAGAAAAATTCTAAATTAAGATATGCATGTACATTTAAAATATTTACATGTATATCTTAAATTAGAATAGATATATTCTGGTTTATTCTGATATATTAAATTAGAATTTCTTAAAGTAGAACTCTCCAAAAATTTGTATGTAACACATATGTATGTGTATGTGTTATAATAAAATATTTTAAATTAGAACCTCTCTCCACAAAGGCGCTCTCTCTCCCTCTCCCTCTCCCTCTCCCTCTCTCTCTCTCCCTCTCCCTCTCTCTCTCTCTCTCTCTCTCTCTCTCTCTCTCTCTCTCTCTCTCTCTTTCTCTCTCTCACACACACACACATCCCCAGTTGTCTTATGTCTTGCCACTGGAAGCCAATGACTGAAGGAGAGAATGAGGCTGATGACTTTGCAAAGCTCCATCTCACTTAAATCCAATTCACTTGCAATTCACTTATCACTGCCTTTGATGTCAAAGAATGAACAGCGAAAACAACACTTAGCATAGTGCCTGACACAGAATAGATATTACATAAACCCTAGTTGACTGGCCAACTGCCCTTGTGGGTTTTATAACCTTGGAAGATACAAAAAATGGGTAAATAATTATGATAAAAATTAGTACAGTATAGGTACCTAAGAGAGGGAAAATATGTTTTGTAACGAGGGAAGAGAGAAGGATTTTTGCTGTTAGGGTATATCAGGGAAGGATTCAAGGAGATGGCATTTAACCAGGGTCTTAAAAAGTAGAAAAGATTTCAAAAGGCAGAGACATGGTCAAAGGATATTCTGGACAATGGGAATGAAACATACAAGGGTTTGTAGGCAGGTGAACACAGGAATAGGCACAGATGGTCGATATTCCAATTCTAGACACAAGGTAGTGTACATAGAAGGATTTAGTCAACCAGTGTTAAATAAATACCTATGTTTCAGACACTGCATTAGGTTCTGGGGATAAAAAAAAAACAATGGAAACATTACATTCCCTGTCCTCAAGAAGCTTGCATTCTATTGAGGGAGAGGGCATGTTCATGTTATAGTATATGCACGTCTCCAACAATTGAAATCTATCCTGAAATCTCGGTGCCGTCCTTCACTCAGCATTATCTCTCAGGCCCCCACATGTAATCTTTCGTCAAGGCCTGTCAGTTTCACCTTTGCAACATCTTTTGAGTCTTCTCTATACTCCCCTCTGACCCTGCCCACACTCCAGTGCAGTCATTCCTTGATTATTGTTAACAGCCTGCTGTTGGATCTGCCTACCTAGGGTCTCTCCTTACTCACATCCATCCTCCTTTCAATCACGAAAGTGATTTTTCTAAGATACAGGTCTCATCATGTCATTCCCCTATTTAATAAAATCCAGTGTCTCCCTACTGCCTCCAGGAACAAACACACAATGCTCTGTTTGCCATTCTAAGTCCTTCGTAACCTAGCCCCCTCCTACCTTTTCAGTCCTGTTACTCCTTAATCTCCAACATACTCTTTGATCTAGTAACATTGGCCTCCTGGGATTGCTGATAGGGATTAATCCACAGCTACAAGTACAATGAAAGGACTGCATTGCAAAAGGCAGTTAAGGTTGCTAGTTAAATAATTATGGATTATTTTGGAGAACTATTGCACACCCCAGGGGACCGGTGTATATTATGTTAGTTTTATTCCTTTTTAGATCATTAGAAGTTTTACACTTTGAGTAGCTGTCTGCATCAGTGTTATCTATGACAGGATTATGATATTAATATCTGACAGTAATGCAGTCCTTTGAACCTTTCAGCAAGTCTGTGAATTAGGAACCACGGGCATTGTTCTCATTTTATATAGATTTAGAACTAGAAGGGCCATCAGATATAGCACACTAATTTTATAGATGTAGAAAGTGAGGCTGAGAGAAATGATTTCCTTGTGGTCTATAGCTAATATGTGTTAGAAGGTGGATTTTAAATCAAATTTCCCTAATTGAGATTCCAACAATCTATCTACTCTATTACCCCATACTGCATCTCAGAGAAATTTTGCAACTATAAACTTGTTATATTGAAGTTTATTTTTTCCTTGCCAATTAAACAAGGTTCAACATTATTTTAGTATTCTGATCTTAATTTCACAGATGAAATGGGGGTCTGGCACATGCGTAAATGCCATCAGGAGCCTAAAATGGCATTATCAATGTGGAAGATACTAGAGGGTGCTTCTAAGAACATTATGAAGATTCATGTTTCTGTGGATACTTTGCCTTGATCTATCATGTGATTGAGAAGAACATTTTTCCATCATCTATAGAGTCAAATCTGTAGGCATCTTCAAAACAGCTTAAGTTAGCACTGTGACTTGGCTGCATTTGTATCTGGGAAATGAAGTGACTCCATCACTAATGGCTGATAAAAATGATGCAGTAAGAAGGAGACCCTAAAGCCCCCTTTGCCATATGGTCTCACCAGGTCATGAATGAGAAAATTACAACAATCTCAGCAAACTGATGATAGATATCTTCATATATGTTAAATGTCTATTTCACAGATAACAGAACTAAGACTATATATACATATAGGAACCATTTTTCAACCATGATCTGAAAGACTCTGACTGATAACATAAGCAAATAAAGACTATGTAGCTTAAAATACTCATTTCAGGCCTAGAGAAAGGCAAAGCAATATTAAGCAATAAAATTCTCATCATAATGAAATTACTGTGTAATGAAATATACTGGAACAAAAATAAATGATTAATTAGTAGTAATTTTAAGCTCCATTATTACAAAGCTATTTGAATGTATGTTAAAATCAATATGACAATGTTTTATGCAATTATAGAATTCAATCCATAGGAAAGGGTTGCCAATTTTTAAGATGAAGCTTTCAATATTTCTGAAAGTAAGTATAAAATATAGTATGTAGAGTATAAGCCAAATTATACAAAATCAAAAGGAGATGCCAGACACTGTGCTAAATTTTTAAACATATATATGTGTACATATATATATATATATATATACGTATATATATATACGTATATATATATATACGTATATATATATATATATATATATATACGTATATATATATATATATACGTATATATATATATATATGTACACATATATATAATGTCCTTTGATCCTCACAACAACCCAAGGGGATAGGTGCTACCATTATGCCCATTTACAGTTGAAGAAACCAAGGCAGACAAAGGTTAAGTGACTTGCCCAAGGTTACACCAGTAAGTGTCTGAGGCCAGAATTGAACTCAGGGTTTGTTGATTTCAGGTCCGTGGTGCCATCTCATTGGCATGTTGTAAAGAAGTTTGCATATTATATATACATGTTGTAAAAGAAGTTATTTAGCCCTTCTGAATTTCCACTTCCTCATCAACAAAATGAAGCATTTACCCTAACCGCTATCTGTCTACGTGCATATTTCTCCAGTTAAATTGTATCTACCTGATGAACTTTTGTGAACCTATAATATATTTTTAAAAATTAAATTTAAAATAAAAAAAATACAGCATTTTGCAGTGGAAAGAACACTGGACTTAGAGTCTCAATTTCCTCATCTATAAAATCGGAGTAAATTATATTTACCTATTTTTGGAGGAAGGAAATTTTTTTAAGTCTAGAAGTGCTACATAAGTTTTAGCTATCTCTGAGTTAACAAATAATCTTGCTTTAAAGGTGATGTGACTTTATATATTATGTGATTTTGTAAGTCTGGGTAGTTTTCTCAACTACATCTATTATAGTTGCTTTACAACTTAGTAGATATTTTCAAGAAATGCTATCATTAAAAAAAAATCATAAATCTCTCTGTACATGACTACGCTGGTCTTCAGAGAAAAGACATGTGGCTTTTTAACCACTTCCTGGTTTGACTTGATTTTCCAGACCTTACTCTCTGCTAGGTTAACTTTTTCTATCCCTAGGCAACCTCCACACCTTGATAAAATATCAAAACTATGCTTATATGGACAATGGCTAATCTTACTGCAAACAATTCCCTGGACCCTTTCTAAGCCTGTGAATAAGCAGTCAATGATGACGCTAACTCTCTATTCCTGATTCCATGTTGGTCGTTTATTTTGTACTTACGTATGGATCATCTTCCTAGCTATACTGGAAAATCCATTCATGTACTCTGTGTGGTAAAGAGATTCCTCTCCTCCTAATGAAGCTCACTGATTCAGAAACCACATGGTACAATGGAAAGATTTGGAAACAGAAGATTTGGAAATGGTGGACTGTTTCAAACGACAGCCCATTCACTTCTGACTTATCTGACCTTAAGGAAGTCATTTTTCTTCTCTGGTTCTCATATTCATGTAAAATGAGGAGACAGCTGACCTCTAAGATCCTACCTAGTTCTAAAGCTGTTGAGCTCTGGCCCTAAGTATAGACATGGAAAGGAGCTCTGGCACCTCTCACCTCAATCTAAGCCTCTTACCTTTGTGTTTCTGTATTTGCGTCACAGGGCTCAAATAGAGCAAACCCAATTATTTCAGGGTGAGGCCTGGCATAAGAGTGTCCTAGGAGTACTCCTGTAATTTTCTTTTAAAAGCTAATCACATCTCCAACTGATGGAGATACATATTCAGTTGCCTCAGAATTTTCTTCAGGCTATTAAACTAATCTGCCTTAAACAAAAGCATGCATTTCAGCGCCATTCCAAGGCTCCTGGCACATTCCTGGGTTTATTCTGATCTTAACTGCAAGACTGAGACCTTCTTCCGAGGTCATTAGTCAGAGTGCAGTGGGAAAGCTTTGTATTATTTCCAGTGACTGCTATAAGTGGTACCAACAGTGGTTACTAGGTCATGGTGTCCTATAGATTTAGTCAATTCAAAAAGTTTCCTACCATTTGTCAACCTGTTTTATTTATTCTGAAGGTTTCTGATTTTTGTTTTCTGTTGGTCTAATTAGTGACTCTAGCCTTCCTTAGGCTCTTAATTTAAAACACTTATTTTGTTAGTTAGGCTAATGAGATGTTGTAGGTCCTTTAACTTACAGTCAAATCCAAGTTCTCTTCGGCAAACTGATTGTTCCACAACTTGTTTCTGGATGGATGATTTTTTTCTAAAGCACAATATTATGCCTAGAACTAAAAGCACAGTAAGAAGTGTTAATTCACCTGGGGAGAGTTTTATCCATTCTATGTGACTGCCCAAAAGAGTTAATATGACTAACAGAATGGAAATATTTTATAGAATAATTCCCAGTTTTTGGTGTGGGTATGTATTTTGCATTTAATAGAAAGATTAAGTTCATGTTCAACTTTTTTTTATCTCTTTCTTTTAAATTGGCTAAATCTGAAATGCTGCAGGTAACCTCCACATGACCAGCAGCTATTTTCTCTTATCCAGCTGATGAAATGCTCATTCAATGCTTAAGGTAGAAGAGGAGGAAGAAATGACATCTATCAAAATCTTCTGTTTAAATAAAATGACATTTTATTTGCATCAGGAACCACACAAGAAAAAATGCCAAAAAGAACTAAAAGGAGTAATGACAGTGAAAATGTACCCAAAAGAAGCATCTGTGACTAAAGAATTATGAAATATGGAAAATGAACCAGAAATAGTTCCTTACACTTGCATATTTTTACTATTTATTCTAATTTGACAAATTTCATTTGAAGGATGAACTTTTAAAATCGCACTCCTCTTAGGCAAGGATTATCTCACAATGAAGGGTTTTTTTTTTTCAGAATATGATACAACTTTTCGCCCCTAGTAGACAAATAATTTGCACCCCCAAAAATACAGATTGAGTCTGTGTTAAATATGAAAAGACTGCATTAAGCAGCTATTCATAAGAAACATTTACATCATCTACAAGAATGATTCAGCATGTTGTTAACATTCAAATAAATTTGGATATTATCAATATGCCAACTTTTGTCAGTGTTTTAGTACTATTTTTCCCAATTACATGTAAAGACAATTTTGAACATTCATTTTTACAAAATTTTCCTATTTTTTTCCCTGTCTCCTTCCCATCTCCTCTTCTGAAAATGATAGCCAATTTGATATAGATATCATGTAAAACACATTTCCAATATTTTGCCACTACAGAAAGAGCTGTTATAAATATTTTTGTACATGTAGTTCCTTTTCCCTGTTTTATGATCTCTTTGGGATATAGACCTAGTAGTGGAATTGCTGAATCAATGGATATGCACAGTTTGGTTGCCCTTTGGGCATAGTTTAGTTGCAAATGGCTCTCCAGAATGGTTTGATCAGTTCACAACTCCATCAACAATGCATTAGTATCCCAATTTTCCCAGTCCTCCCCAACACATATCATTTTCCTATTTTTGTCATATTAATCAGTCTGATAGTTATAAGGAGGTGACTCAGTGTTGTTTTAAGCTGTATTTCTCTAATCAAAAGTGATTTAGAGCACTTCTTCAAATGACTAAAGAAAGCTTTGATTGCTTCATCTAAAAATGCCTATTCATATCCTTTGACTATCCGTTGGGAATGGTTTGTATTCTTATAAATTTTGACTCATTGATCTGTATATTTGAGAAATGAAACCTTTATCAGAGATATTTCCTGCAAAGATTGTTTCTGAGCTTTCTTATTTTCTTCTGATCTTGATTGCATTAGTTTTTGTTTGTATAAAAGCTTTTTATTTTAATATAATCAAAATTATTTATTTTACATCTCATAATGCTCACTATTCTTCTCTTTGATCATAAATTCTTCCCTTCCCCATATATTTGACAGGTAAACTATTCCTTGCTCCTTTAATTTTCTTATGGCACTATTCTTTATGTCTACATCATGTACCCATTTTGACTTTATCTTGACATATGGTATGAAATGTTGGTCTATACCTTGTTTGTGCCTATTGTTTTCCAGTTTTCACAGCAGTTTTTCTCAAATAGTGAGTTCTTATCCCAAAAGCTGGGGTCTCTGAGTTTATCAGACTTTCAATTAATGTAATCATTGACTACTGTGTTTTGTGTGCCTAATTTGTTCTGCTGATCCAGCACTCTATTGCTTAGCCAATAGCAGATAATTTTGATGATTGATGCTTTGTAATATAATTTGAGAACTGCTATGGTTAGACCACATTCTTTTGTATTTTTTTCATTAAATTTCCCTGATATTGTTGACATTTTTTCCACCAAATGAATTTTGTTGTTATTTCTTTCTAGCTCTGTAAAACATGTTTGGTAGCTTGATTGGTATGGCACTGAATAAGTAAAGTAGATAAGGCAAAATCATCATTGTTATTATATTGGCTCAGCCTCCCCTTGAGCAACTGATATTTTTCCAGTTGTTTAAATCTGACTTTATTTGTGTGAAAAGTGTTTTGTAATTGTGTTCCTGGGTTTGTTCTGGCAGTTAGATTACCAACTATTTTATATTGTTTACAATTTTTATTGGAATTTCTTTTTCTATCTCTTACTACTGGGCTTTGTTGGTCATATAAAGAAATGCTGATGATTTGTGTGGATTTATCTTATATCCTGCAACTTTGCTGAAATGTTAATCATTTCAAGTAATTTTTTTAGTTGATTCTTTACAAGTCTCATATAATCTGCAAAGATTGATAATTTTGTTTACTCCCTGCTTATTTAATTGCTTCAATTTCTTTTTCTTATTGCTACAGTTAACATTTCCAGTACAATATTGAATAATGGTGGTAATAATGGTCATCCTTGCTTCAACTATTGGGAAGACTTCTAGCGTATCCCCATTACAGAGTATGCTTGCTGATGGTTTTAGATAGATACTACTTATTTTATTATTATTTATATATTTATTAATAAAATGAATATTGCTTATTATTATTCCTTTCCTTTCTAGTGGTTTTTAATAGGAATGGGTGCTGTATTTCATCAAAAGCTTTTTTAGCACCTATTGAGATAATCATATGATTTCTGTTGCTTTTTTTGTTAATATGGTCAGTTACGTTTATAATTTTCCTAATACTGAACCAGCATAGCAGTCCTGGTATAAATCCCATATGGTCACAGAGTATATAACCTTGTGCCATGCTGTCATAATCTCCTTGCTAGTATTTTGCTCAAAATTTTTGCATTAATATTCATTAGGAAAATTGGTCTATAATTTCTCCATTTTAGCTCTTCCTATTTAGGTATCAGCACCATATTTATGTCATATAAGGAGGTTACTAGGATTCCTTTTTCACGTATTTTTCCAAATAATTTATATTGTATTGGAATTAATTGTTCTTTGAGTGTTTGGCAGGATTCACTGGTGAACTGATCTAGCTTGGGGATTTTTTCTTAGGGAGTTCATTAATGGCTTCTTCAATTTATTTTTCTAAGGTGGGGTATTTAGGTATTCAATTTCCATGTTTGTTCTGAGTAATTTATACTTTCATAAATATTCAATGATTTCACTCAGGTTGTCAGATTTACTGGCATATAATTGAGCAAAATATTTTCTAATGATTGCTTTAATTCTTCATTATTATTTCATCCTTTTCATTTTTTTTTTACTAACATCTGGTTTTCTTCTTTCTTTTTTTAATCAAATTAACCAATGGCTTATGTTATCATATTGTGTTTTTTTTTTCCATAAGCCAGTTCCTAGATTTATTCATTAGCTCTATAGTTTGTTTTTCTTTTAACATTCAATCTTGTTAATCTCAACTTTGATTTTCAGGATTTCCAATTTGGTGTCCAATTGGGAATTTTTTTGTTTGTTTTTCTTTTTTAGCTGCATGCCCAATTTATTGATCTGTTCTTTTTCTGTTTTGTTGATGTAAAGATTTAGAAAAATAAATTTTTCACCAAGTACTACTTTGGCTGCATCCCATAAATATGTTGCCTCATTGCTGTCCTTCTTTTTAATTAAATTATTTATTGTTTCTATGATTTCTTGTTTGACCTACTTGTTCTTTAGGATTGGATTGTTTAGTTTCCAATTAATTTTTAATCATCTATCTGATGCCCTTTATTGAATGTAATTTTCATTTTATTGCATTATGATGAAAAAACAATACAATTAATATTTCCACCTTTCTGCATTTGATTTTGAAGATTTTATGCCCTAATACATGGTCAAATTTTGTGTAGGTGCCTTATGCTGCTAAAAAAAAGAGAGATACTCCTTTCTGTTCCCATTCTGTTTTCTCCAAAACTCTGTCATATTTAACATTTTCTAATAGTCTATTTGCCTCCTCATTTTCTTCCTTGTGTATTTTTTGGTTGGATTTATTGGATTTAGTTCTTGAATTTTGAGAGTGGATAGTTGAGATCCCTCACTACCTAAGTTTTTGCTGTCTATTTCTTCCTCTCACCCACTTAGCTTCTCCCTTAAGAATTTGGGTGCTGTACCACTCGGTGCATATACATGTACATACATACACACATACACACATATTTATATACATACATATATATATGTATACACACATACATACAAAGCGAGAGAGTATTGATATTGCTTCATTGTCTATGGTACCTTTTTAGCAAGATGTACTTTCCTTTGTTTATCTCTTTTAATTAGTTCTAGTTTTGCTTTTACTTTGTCTGAGATTGAGATTCCTCCCCCTTCTTTTTTTTTTACTTCAGCTGAAGCATAATAGATTCTGCTCCAACCCCTTACTTTTACTCTATGTATTTCTCTACTTCCAGTGTGTTGCTTGTAAACAACATACGGTAGAATTCTGGTTTTTGAGCCAATCTGCTATTTCCATTTTATGGGAGAACTCATCCCATTCACTTTCACAATTATGATTACTAGCTGTATATTTCCCTCTATTCTAGTTTTCCTTCTGTTTGTCCTCTTTATCTTTTCACTATTTCCCTCCTCACCAATGTTTTGCTTTTGTCTACCGCATCTCCCAATCTGAACTCCTTTCTCACTCCACCTCCTGCCTTGATTACTTCATCTCCTTCCCTCCCAATTCCCTGTTGGATCACATGGATTTCTATATGCCACAGCTTGTATATATCATTCTCTCTTTGAGCCAATACCGGTCAGAGTAAGGTTCAACTAATGCCCATCACCCACCCTCCCATCTTCTCCTCCACTGTAACAGATCCTTTTTTCCCCTTCATGTGAAATAATTTACCACATTCTACCTGCTTCTTCCTTCTGCACCCTATGTATTCCTCTTTTCCCTCCATCCCTTAATTATTTTTATGCCATTTCCTCAAATTCACCTTATTGCCATACCCTCTGTCTATGTGTATTCCTTCTACCTGTACTATTAGCAAAACAATTTTTAAAATATTACAATTATCATCTTCCCACATCTTCCTACATCTCTCTCTTTTTTGACCTGTTTATGTTTCTGTCAGGTCTTGACATTTGGGATCAAATTTTTGGTTCAGTTCTGATCTTCTTATGAAAGCTTAAAGTCCTTCTATTTCATTGAGTGATCATTTTCCCTTGATGTAGCATGCTTAAAGCTGGGTGATTCTTGATTGTAGAACTTGTTCCTTTGCCTTCCAGAATATCAAGTCCCATGACCTCCTATATTTTAATGTTGCAACTGCTAAGTCCTGTGCAATTTTGATTATGACTCCCCAAGATTTGATTTTGTTTCTCTCTTGTCAATTATAATATTTTTTCTTGATCTGATAGTTCTGAAATTTGGCTATAATATTCCTCAGAGTATTATTTTGGGATCTCTTTTATGAGGTGATCAATGAATTCTTTCAATGCATATTTTGACTTCTGGTTCCAGGACATCAGAGTAGTTTTCCTTGATAATTTCTTGAAAGAGGCTATCCAAGTCTTCATTTTTATTATGGATGTCAAGTTGTCCAATGATTCTGATATTGTCTTTCCTGGATCTATTTTCCAGGTCAGTTGTTTTTTCCAGGAGGTATTTTGCATTTTCTTAAATTTTTTTATTCTTTTGAATTTGTTTGATTGATTCATGATGTCTCATTGAGTCTTTAGTTCCACTTGCCCAATTTTAAATTGTAAGGTATCATTTTCCTCAATTAACTTTTGTATTTTTTTCTATTAAACCAGTTGTACTCTTCAAGGAGTTGTTTTCTTCAGTGAATTTTTGTATGTCTTTTTCTACTTGGCTAATTCTACTTTTTAAGCAGTGGAAACTCCAGAGTGGGGACCCATTTTTCATGTTGCATCATTCTCATTTCTTTTCCCAATTGTTCTTCTACCTCTCTTATATGATTTTTAAGCTCCTTGTTGAGTTCTTCCATGAGTTCTCTGCTTGAGATCATTTCCTGTTTTCTTTGGGGTTTTTCTCAAAGGTGGTTTGACATTGTTGTCCCCTATCTTGATCTTCCCTGTCACCATAATAACTTTCTATGGTCAGATTCTTTGTTGTTGGTGGTGGTGGGTTTTGCTAGTCTTTTTTGTCCTTTTGCTTTTCTTTAAAATCTGAACTGTGTTCCTGGGGTAGAAAGGGTACTGTCTTGTGCTAGTGGCTATAGGCTCTGGGTAAATAACCAGAACTACACTGAGGTTGCCCTGAGGCCCATGGGGGACCCTGGAATATGGTACTACACTAACATTGAGTGGAAGCGACTGGTATCCAGGGAGACCACAAGGTTTTGGCAGCTTACTTGTTGCTGAGTCAGAATCCTAGTACCAGTATCTGGATTTTGCAGAAGTCAGTGGGGTGTTCATGCATTTCCCTGGGGATACACTGAAGCACATGATGGTCTGTCCTGTAGAAGCTGCCTGTTTACTCAGGCACTGATAGGGTGGTCATCTCCCTGTTTGCCTGGGGCTACTACACTGAAGCAGGTGAAAGTTTGGTCACTGGAAGTGGCCTGTTTGCCTGGGGCTATGCTGAAGCACATAGTGGTTCTCAGAGTTGGAGTCAATCCTTCCCCTGTTTATGCTGAGATATGTAGGGGGATCCTGGTGTTGGTGTTTGCCTGCTCCATCGTATTGGGGCTCAGAATCTACCACCAGTTTGCTGAGGTGGGGCTTGCTGCTGTCTTCCTGAGATGCTTCTTGTTCTAGACTACACTCCTTTTACCCCAGAGAGACAGATCTTTCCTGTAGATCTTTCATGTTTCTTGGACACAAAGATTATTTTACTTTATCTTTTTGCTGGTTCTGCTGTTCCAGGATTTGTTTAGGGACACTATTTTGTGGTTGTTTGAAGGTCAATATGGGAGAGTTACAGTGATTTACCACTTACTCTGCCATCTTGGATTGAGGAAGTCTTTCTCTCACTTTTGTCAGTATTAAGGAAACCATGGGAAGAAAGTCTTGCATTATGATATTTGCTTTATATTCTCTTTCAACCACTCATTTTCTTCCCTAATGCTTTTAAAAGATGAAATGAGAGGAAATCTGTCACTCCTTTATCCTTCCCATGCCTTCACTGTTTCATCTGCAGGTAACAGTCATTGATTTTTGCCTCAAAGTTCTTTCTTTGAAGTTGCTGAGTTCTCTACACAAAAATAGATTTACCAGGGCATAGAGGGAGACATATAAGAGGAAGTTCTCTGGATGTGCAGAGAAATAATTTGGAACAATAATTGAAAATAGTAGACAATCAATAAAAATTACTAAATGGTTATTTTTTTGTTTCTTGTGTTGAAATTAGGTATTTCTTCCAAAGAAGGGATTCAAATATTGACTGTCCAATGCAGCTAATTTTCAAGTCATTCTTTTATCAGTCACCTTCTTTTCACTTGATAGAGAGGCAGTCATTGCTCCCACTAACTTTAATGGTAGAATAGAACTTAGGTCTAAATGGGAAAACAAACAATGACTTTTGAACCTTTAGAAATTTATAAAATCCATTCAATTAATCAACAAACGCTTATTAACAAGTTAACATATTTCAGACATTGTGCTTAGTGATGGAAATATAATGATAAAAAAATAATAATCCCTGCTCTCAAAGAGCCTATATTTCTCATTTATCATGCCTTAGAGAGAGGGGTCTTAGGTCTTACTAGAGCAGAAGGATGGTTTTGTAAAAGTTGTCCATACTTATACCACCTAGAAGAAGATCAAAGGGGCTGATAGAATGGGAGAATAATGCAACATTTGCATTAGAAATAGGTTGGGGTATAAACTTGTCGGTGTTGAAATGTCCTTTGAACTGGCTCATCACAAAGGATAGAAAGATATGAGCATTGTTTCTATCCTACTCATACCATTGATGAGATAGGGTAGGAAAAAATATATCTGGTATATCTTCACCGTTCTCAGCCAATTTTGATTAGATGTTCTTTATTGAAAAGTACTTATCCAGTGAAACAGCATTTTGTCTGTGTTTATCCATCTAGTGATTTTTTTTCTGGGACACTTTTGCTGCCTGGGTTGTGTGATAAAGATATTCCTAGAAACCCTTCTTGGTTCCTGTTCCCTGTCTCTTTGGATCTCTCTGTTGCCATTTGTGTCTGTCTCTGTCTCTGTTTCTCTCTGTCTCTCTCTCTCTTTCTCTCTCTCCTCAAGTAAGGTCTTTCTACAGAATATTTCTGTCATTTTTTACAAAGACTTTTTGTCCCTTTCCCTTAATATCTTAAGTACTAAAGCCCCAGTCAGACTACTAATATCAGTATCCATGACACAGTGTAACCTCTCAGGTGCCACACATTTGGTACACTCCACCTGAATTATTTTGCACTTTTGTTTCTCTCTGTGTTCTCTCTTTTGATTAAATTGTCAAACTAGTTGTGTGACCTTAACTAGGTATCTCAATGTTTCTCAGTTTCAATTTTATCTTCTGTAAAATGAAGGGATTTAATCTCAGGGTTTGATTGATCATTTCAGCTCTAAAAATTCAATATTACTCTTCCAGCCTGTATGCCCTGTACTGCTCCAACTACAGGTAACATAATTCAATTCAACAAATGTTTGCTAAGAACTCCCTTGTGTAAGGCACTGTACTAGGTGCTATAGATACAAAGAGATAAAGTAATGCAAGCCTTAATCTCCAGGATTTCATAGTCTAATAGGTAGATGAAGGGATGAATAGAGTGCTATGAGAAATTTGAGGCAGGATGCAGAACTTTTACCTAGGGTGGTGAGCCTCATCCTACAGCCCCTACTTCTTGGCACATAATGGAAGAGATTTGTTCTCCCTAAAGGAGAACAAGAGAGAAGTGTACAAGAAGAATTAACAGAAATGTACAAGCAAAAACAGCCAAGCAGGATGTGCCAAGGAAAGGCATATTGTATAGACAGAGACTGGAAGGACACTTTGGCCACTAGACACTTGAATGATAGGGTTTGAGGTCAGGAATATCACAAGGATAGAAGCAGCAAGATGGCGGATGAGGCAGTTTCTAACAATACTTGGTTACCACTGAGGCCCAGATCCACTGTTACATGAGTTGTAGAAGTGGTCTGACATCCACAATGACACAAAAGGACACAAAAACACAAAAGCCCTAGTCATCAGAAACCTCACTCAACATCAAATGTCAAGTATAAGTTCCTGTACAATGAGAAAGAGAGGAGACACAGATCCAGCCTGAATCTTCACCTAAAGATTAGGTGTCATATTTGAACCACAAGCTAAATATTAGCTGGGGACTGTGCTGGTTCTTTCACTCCCTTACCCATTCATAGGAAGAGGGACAATGCAAATTGTGTCTCTCCTAAAAATTCTGGGTTTGAAACCATAAATATACAACATGGAGGCTATTTTGGTCAAGAAGTTGTAGATCCACAGATATAAGTAGGTGTTTCATTATATATTCTTTATTTTTTTTTATTGATTCTATGTAAAGAGCAAAATACTGCCTAAGTTAAACTGCTCTTTCCATTCTAATGGAATTATTTATCTCTATTTTTTATGCCAAGGTCATGTGACCAGGGTTCAGTAAAATATAGAAAGGATGTAGAAAGGGTAGGGTTCTGGCAGTAGGTAGGGGTTTAGTGCTAATGTGCTTGAGAAAGTCCACGTTAAAAACATCCCTAGACTGAAAAGATGGCCTCGGCATCCAGAGAGAGACAGAATTGCATAATGAGAAATCATCCATTTCTGAGAACTATGGAAATCTTGAGACTTGACCAGCATTTCTGCTCAACAGGCTGGAGGGCCTAATGGCCAGGATAAGCATGGATTAGCTAATGCTAATCTTTTAGGTTGATATGATCAGGTGGTTTAATTGGTGTTTAAAAAAATTCATTGGGGGATGACATCAGAACTGGAAATGATAAAGAACAAAAGGTTCGTTACACCTATATAAATAATTTCATTAGGGTTATTATTAGATATTCTGTTATAGGTAACAAAGTTCATTATATGCAATAATAATATTAATAATTGCTAACATTTATGTAGCCCTTGTAAGTGCCAAGCACTGTGCTGGATCCTCACAATAATGCTGGGAGGTAGTTGCAACTATTATCTCCATTTTACAGATGTGGAAACTCAGGCAAAAAGAGACTAAGTGACTTGTGCAGTCACACAGATACTAAGTGTCTGAGGCTGTATTTGAACTTAGGTCTTCCTGACCTAAGCCTAATGCACTATCCACTCTATACTCTCAAGCTGACCCAGTGAGAATAAAAGAGATCAGAGGAAAAAAAATGGAATGAAGATTGATTTTCTTAATTGGAACCTGGACTATATGATTGAGAATAGGCTGAAAGTAATTTCAGACGATTCTGTCTTTTGGGTATAGTCTCATCTTTTGATATAACTAAACCATGTCTACTTGCATTTTATAGAACTAGGTTTGTTCTGCTTCATAAGAAGTGTTTCCGTGCACCATGGATCTTTCAAAATTGTATATAAAATATATTCCCAAAAATAAACCATAATAAGTTTGGAAAGCCTATGATTTCAAAAATCCATTTGGTGAATTCCCAGTCTGGAAACTCCTTATACCAAAACAGAATTGTACCTCATTTGTAATTTAGACTCACAGATAATTGACTTCAGCACCAAGAGGTTAAATGACTTGCTGTATGTCTATTACAGCTATTTTTTTGTGCCAGAAGTTGGACTTGAATCCAGGTCTTTTTGACTTTGAGACTACTCTTTTACTCCTAACACTTCTATTCACTACATCTTCTTGTGACTTCTTTTGTAAACTTTTTTAAACTTGGTGCAAATCATTAGAGAATTAGAATGAAACACACGATGCAAAATATTGTCATGGAAAAAAAGAGATTATAGGCATAAAATATGTGAAGAATTATCTTTGGTAAGGCAAAAGAAAAATTTTAACTAGACCAAAATTAGTGGTGCTAGGCTCTGAAAAAAAAATTTGACTCACTTTAAAAGTGCAGATTTAGTGCAAAGTAGAGTTTTTGTGATGGGAAATAAAGCAACTTTGAATCAAATTTTTATTTTCCCTTGAAAATTCTGTTAGTACTATAATCTAAAGATGGAGTTATTTTGGAAGCTCAAAAGCAGTCAAAAGTATGACAAGGAAGCCAAGAAAATGAATGATTTCAGTTTTCTATGTCCTTGCATAAACTGAATGGGTCTCTCTTGTTGAAAGACTTCCAGTCCTTTATAGCAGAACGCAAATGTTGCCTCCTCCAGGGGCCTTCTCTGATCCACTTTTTACCATGTCACAACTCATCTCCCACCAACTGTCTCCAGTCAATAACAACTTTCTCCCTCAAGTCTGACATACTTTGTTTTGGGACTCTAATGCACTTGTCACATACTATCTAATATTATAGCTCTCCGTAATAATCTCATAACCTCTCTAGACTGTAAATTCTAGGAGTATAGGGACATACCTTCTCAGCCTAAGTTCTTTGTACATTGTAGTAGCTTAATAATAACTTGGTCATCCCTTTATTCCATATTTCATTACATTTTAAATTCAAATTTTACACTTATGAAATATAATTTTATTAATGTAACACACAACACATTAAATAAAATCCTTACTCCATTCCAGACTTTTAAAACTTCCTAATTAGTGATATAGGAGTTAACAATGGCAGCATATTAACTAAGTATACAGAAGGTACTCATTTGGATACAGCAGATGCCACTAGAATTTAGAGACTCCCCAGAGGGACTTGGATCATTGGAAAAAACTAAGAAAATGTCAAGATTAGTACATACAGGATAAAACTATCTAATACATGATTTGTCAGCGGGAAGAGAAAATATGCTAGGAAATAAGATCAATAAAAACAAATAGCACCAGGATAGTGGGACAAGAATTAACGTGAATCTACAGTGGTAATAACTTAGGTTCATATTTTGCATTACTTTACAAAATGTTTTCCTACCTATTATCTCATTAATGAACATGCCTGGACACTACAGTTTGGAATAGAAATGAACCTGGTCATTTCCTGAGAAATCCTCTGAAGAAATTCAAAAAAGTCAGAAGACCTGAGTTTTAATCCCCATTCTATCAAATTTGCTTAACCTCTATTCAGACTCAGTATCCTCATCTGTGAAATGAAGGTATTGGGTCAGATGATCTCAAAGTTCCCTTCTAACTCTAAATCTGCTGCTCTTTAAGCTTAAAGAATCAGCCTGGGGAACCAAGTTTGAATGGAAATATGTTACCCATTTACCTCTCTTGGGACACTAATTTTGGAATATGGTTATTTTAGCATGGAGCAGGCTATAACTCAGAGTGATAGATTGATTTTAGTAAGGGGGTAACTCCTTAGCATGCCTCTTAGTCTCATGAGAGAAGTATTAATAACTTAATGAGGCATATTTTCTCAGTCAAATTCATTTTTAATTCTGGCTAAATTTACCTTTTTAGAAATTTTTCATGCCACCATTTTAAATTATAACTTCTACTGACCTAAATTATCTCTTTCTAGCCTGCAGAGCCAAATATTTTTGGTTGATGATCACATTTTCAATAGCTGTAAGTTAAGCACTTCTGGAAATGCTATCAACTCTTTCAAGCCACTAGGGTGCCAATTAGTGCAAATACTTAGTAATTTACTAAATGACACCCTTGTGGCTTGAAAGAGGTAATACAACTTTCTAAAAGTGCCTGGTTTAGTGTGCCTTGTTCTATGTGAGTAGGTGACATAAAGATTACTGAATAAGAGGCCTTACAATGCTTTCCTGTGGATGGATGGAGCACCATGTATGTTTCCAGAATACCAAATGACTAAGGAAAGAAAAATGTAATTGGGCACTAATGATTTCTATACTAAGCTGGTGGAAGAAGAATTTTTAATTCTCCATGAAACATGAATCCTAAAAAAAGGTTTTAAAGATATTATTTCAATGGCAATATCATTGCATAAAGAACATTGTGGAACATGTGTTGTTAAACTGTGAAGCACTATATTTTTATTCTTGTTTAAGGCTGATGTGCTTGTTAAATGAAAAAAAATGGCATTGAAAAACATGGAATATAAACCTTAAGTCACTCAAGAGTTAGTATAAAAACTAATTAAAAGAAAAAGAAGATTAACTCATTTAACAAATGTGTATCAAAACCCTATTGGGTACAGAATGCTGTCCTCGGCCCAGGGGAAGAAATCTGTGGCCGAATTCCTACCCCTGGCTATCTCAGTAATACTTTGAAGAACTGCCAAAATTCTTGACTATGGCAAATTAAATATTATGGCAAATATTACAGCAAATTAAAATCCAAAATTGTCTCTAATCTCAGTTCAAAATGCTCAAAGTTTAGCATCACTATGTGACTGACTGACAGATGGATGGATCACTGAAGTTCATTAAGCCTCAGTTTTCTCTTCTGCAAAATAAAGATTTTGAACTACATGGTCTCTAAGTTTTTCACAGTTCTGAAATTCTATCCTTTTTGCTTTCTGTCTTCTCTCTGGCTGTGCTGTGACTTTACCTCTCTATGGTTCTGTCTCTATCTCTCATACACACACACACGTATGCACATGTATATATGTGTGTATGTACACATATATATATGCATGCATATACATATATATGTGTGTATACATATAGATATAGATATGTTCCTGCCCCTATCTGTCTTTGTCTCTGTCTCTCTCTAATTTTAGAAGTTTGCTTATAATAATGAATGCTGCAAAATCAAACAGTCGAATGGAAGAGTGCTGAGGAGGAAAAATGGTAAACTTAATTAGGAATAGGCAGCATCAAAAGAACATGAACACAAAAGAAAAAAAACAAATTCTGTGTAGGTTCTGAGGGCAGGACTATAATCAGTGGGTGGAGCGTATAGGGAAACAAATTTCAACTCTACAGAACATAAGAACAAGTATTCTAATAATTAGACCTCTTAAAAATAAGCCAGACTTAATATTTTAGGAAAGCTATTTACCAAAATGCCATAGCAAGAAAAAAAAATAATTGCAAAAATATTCCCACCAAATAGTTTTGGGCACAATCTCCCACAAACTCATAAGTTTGATGGGGAGAGCAGACACAAAATATAAAGACTGCGAGACATTTCTGTTAAGAATTGAAGTGGCACAAGGTAACTCACAATTCCTAGTTATTGAATTTCTTCCCCACCCCTCCTCTGTAGAGTTCTCATGAAGTTTCCTTTAAGTAGAGCTTCCAGATCAGCTTTGAGAGCCTATTTCTTTGCTGAGGTACATCTATGCACCATAAGGTGTTGCAATACTTGAAACTACCTTTTCTCCGATGATTGCTCCTGTAGGTCTGTCTGGTCAATCTCTTCTGATTCCAGTTGGATGTACTGTGCACCACTGATTCAGTCTCTATCCTATGACATGACAAATGGTGATGAAGGGAAAAGGTGGAAGCAGGGGGAGAGAGAGAGAGACAGAGACAGAGACAGAGAGAGAGACAGAGACAGAGACAGAGAGAGAGAAACAGAGAGAGAGAAATTTTCTTCTCTCCCAAAAGAGTCATTCCCTCTCAAGAGTTTGGCCTCACCTTTCAAACTAGAATCATGTGAAATGCAACTCTCCCACCACTTCCCTGGTTCACTACTTCACTCATTACTATCTTTTATAGGCTCATAGATATGTCTGACTCAGACAATCACTGGATGTTTCCTGTGAATTATGTATGCTTTTAATCTAACAGCCCAAACCCTATAATCTTCTTAAATTTATTAAAGAATATTCACACTTATTTACACTTTTGATTGATTAATCTTACTACAATTTTTACATGTCTATTCTGTATATTAATAGATGCAGAGATAGAATGCTACTCTTACAAGTATGTAATGAAGATCTTTGACTTAAAGAAATCTGTCCCTGGAGATGAAGGTGGATATAATCATTCAACCACAAAACTGTATACAAACAGTTTCATGACTCAGATAACACACTCTAGGTACTTTCTCTCCTAAGTTTAATTTTATCCACTTTTCTTATTAGTATTGTCTACCTAGAGAAATGAATTCGTATCAGTCCTGAAATGACCTCACATCAGATGAAGTGATTAAGTTAGTAATACATCCCTAATTTATTGATAAGGGAAGTCCTTAGGAATGATACATTTCATGAACGCCTCCAGATAGACACCTATGATATTGGTGGAAAAGAAAGAAGAATAATTAGGGGTGTTTGGTAGTAATATAGTAGGGGAGAAAATTTTGGAGTCTGAACAATCATGGTTATAGGGAAAACTGTGGATTTGATCTCCATATTTATAACTTTCTTAAGCTATAAATATGATTGCTTTTAATTTCTTTTAATACCTCAGATATCAGCTGAGACTTTCAACCTAGAAAATTAATCCTATCCAGCATGAAACAGAATTTAGATAGTTCCAAAAGGATTGATTAATTGTTGTGGTTGTTGTTGTTGAGTTAGCTGGTGCAACTAACTGAGCACAAGACCTGGAGTCAGGAAAACCAGAGTCCAAATCCAGCCTTATACACTTAGAGGCTATGCAACTTTGGGCAGCTTCCTCATCTCTCAAATGGGAATAATAGTCATACCTGACACCAAGGGTTTGGAGGAGGAAGGAATGATATAACTCTTGTAAGGCATTTTGCAAACTTTAAATGACTATACAAACTCTAGCTATCATTTTTGGTGTTATTTCCATTTACATTGTTACAGTCATGTGTATTGTTTTCCTCACTTTCCATACTTCACTTTGTATCAGTTCAGATAAGTCTTTTCATACTTTTCCGTTTTCATCATTTCAATCTGACCTCAAACACTGGGAACATCACTTGACCTCTTTGCCTCAGTTCTCATCTCTCAAATGCCCATAATAATAGTCCATATATCCCGGAGTTGTTAAAATGTAATGAGAAAATATTCATAAAATGCTTAGGAGAGTGCCTAGCACCATATAAATAATTACGATGATGATGGTGGTGCTCACAGTTTCTTACAAGATAGCAATATCCTAATAATCCTATTCCCAAATGATATAGATATTTTAATCATTTTATTTTCATAATTTCAAACTGCTTTTCAGAATGGTTATACTAATTCACAATTGAAACAATTAATTAGCGTGCCTATGTTCACTCAATCCCTTTAGCACTGACTAGTCTCAACTTGTATCATCTTTGACAATTTAAGTATAAGGTGAAAATTCAAGTTTGTTTATATTTGTAACTTTCCTATTAATGATTTAGAGAATTTTTTTCAGAGAGTTGTCAAAGAATTATCTGTTCATGTCATTTAACCACACATTACTGAAGAATAGCTTTTAGTCTTCTGTATTTCTACTAGTTTTCTACATATCTTGGATACCAAACCCATATCATAAATATTTAATGCAAAAACTTTCCCCCAATCAGCTGCTTCCTTTTCTGTGTAGATGCATGAATTTTGTTATGCAAAATATTTTAGATATATAAAATGAAATCATCCATTTTGTTATTTATCATTTTCTATACACACATAGCTCTCAAAGCTATATGATTTCCTTCTCTTCTAATTTTTTTGAAAGTATATGATGTTTGATATTTAGGTTGAATATCTATTTTGAATTTATCGGGGAATATGATGTAGAGAGTTAGTCTAAGCCTAATTTCTGCAAGAATATTTTTCACTTTCATAGAAGTTCTTATCAAATAGGAATTTCTTTCTCAAGTAGTTTATGTTTTCAGGTTGATCATAACTAGGTTATTAAGCTCCATTATTTATGATTTTCTCTTGACTGGTCTGTACTATTTTTGAACCTGGTATATGACCACCTGGTAATATATGAGTGTTCTCTGGATTTATTTCAGTCCTTTTATTTTACTTTTTTGGAGGCAATTGGGGTCAAGTGACTTGCCCAGAGTCACACATGTAAGTAGCCTCATTACTGTGGCAGGTGGGGAATCCCACTGTGCAGTTGAAATACAAAAAAAATGTACAAAATGTACAAAAATATCTCAAAGATAGTTCCACTCACCATTGGCCATGGAATGTGCACACACTAATAGACAACACAAAATACAGTAAACCTGAAAGAATAACTGTTCTTATTGCAAGAGAACTCAAATAGCAGCCCTGAGTGAAATAAGGTTGGCAAATGAAGATCAGCTTACTGAAGTTGGAACTGGATACACCTTTCTCTGGAGTGGGCACAGTGAAGGGGAGCTCTGTGAAGTGGAGTTTGCGATCAAAAATAATCTAATCAGCAAGCTAATATGCCTGCCAAAAGGACAGGCTCATGAAAATGAGATTATCACTTGCAGGAAAACACCATGCCACCATCATCAGTGCCTATGTTCCCACCATGACAAACCCTGATGAAGTCAAAGAAAAGTTTTATGAAGACCTAGAGACCATTATCATCTATGTGCCAAAAGATGACAATTTTATAATTCTGGGCAACTTTAATGCTAGAGTAGGTTCAGACTACAAGACTTGGCAAGGAGTCTTAGGGAGGAATGGAGTTGAAAAGAGGAACAGCAATGGTTATTTACTGCTGAAGACTTGTGCATCACATGACCTTCTCATTACCAACACTGTCTTCCATTTACCTAAATGCAATAAAGTTTCTTGGATGCACTCTCTCAGCAAACATTGGCATCTAATAGACTATGTGATTGTAAGGAGAAGAGACAGACAAGATGTGAGAGTGGCAAAGGCAATGTGTGGTACAGAGTGCTAGATTGATCACAGACTTATCCTTTCCAAGTTAAATATTCATATTCATCAAAAGCAGCTCCCCCAAGGCAAAATGACTACCAGAAGAATTAACGCCAACAAATTACAGCTCTTCTCTGAGCCTGAATATTTTGTTGCTAACTTGGAGTGAAGTTGAGCCACCACACAGTTAGCAACAGTGGCACAGAAAAGGAGTGGGCAGCCTTCAGAGATTTGGTGTACAGCACTGCATTGCCCATCTGGGTCAGAACACTTGCAAACACCAAGACTGGTCTGATGAAAATGATGAGGAAATTCAGAAGCTGCTAAATGAAAAACGAGAACTCCACAGGATTTACCAATAGTATAGGAAATCCACCTCTAAGAAGGCAGCATTTAATTCCATCAAAAGCAAAGCACAATCCAAGCTTGGAGAAATGCAGGATTCCTGGCTCAGTACAAAGGCAGATGAAATTCAGTTTTATGCTGACAATAACAATCCAAATCTCTTTTATGATTCCTTTAAAGCTCTTTGTGGACAAAAAGCTATAGTGCATTACAACTACTCAGTGCTGATGGAGCCACATTTATTAGTGATAAAGACATGATCCTAGAGAGATGGGATGAATGCTTCCATGGTGTTCTCAATAGACCATCATCAATCAATGTTGAAGCCAATGACCATTTACCTCAGGTTGAAGTCAATCTCGGCTTAGATGAACTTCCAACTGAAGAAGAGGTTTTGAGGGCCTTTAGGTTCCTTTCATGTGGCAAAGCACCCAGTGCTGATTCTATTCCAGCTGAGATTTACAAAGTAGAGGGACTATTGCTTATACAAAAGCTGCCTGAAATTTTCCAAATTATATGGCAAGAGGCAGTTATCCCCCAGGAATTCAAGGATACCTCCATTGTCCATCTCTATAAAGGTAAAGGGAATAAACTGTGCTGTGACAATCATGGCAGGGGAGGTCTGTCTCTTAGTCATTGCTGGCAAAATTCTTGCTACAGTCCTCCTTAATAGGGTGACCCTTCACCAGGAAGATGGGCATATACCTGAGAGCCAGTGTGACTTCAGAAAAGGCCAAGGAATAGTCAATATGGTGCTTGCTGCTCCACAACTCCAGGAGAAATGCCAGGAGCAGAACATAGGTCTGTACACAACATTTATAGATCTCACCAAGGCCTCTGACACGTTAGATGTGAGGGCTTATATAAAATTATGTCAAAATTTGATTGCCCAGAGAAGTTCATCAATATTGTATGTGAGTTTTGAGATGGCATATTTCTCTGGATTCTGGATAATGGACAATGCTCTTGTGCCTTGCAGTCACCAATGGAGTAAAACGGCTGTGTGCTTGCTCCCATGCTTTTTAGCATGATGTTTTCAGCCATGTTGACAAATGCTTTCAATGAGGATGAACACAGTATCAAGATCAACTACTGTATGGATGGTAAGTTCTTCAATTTGAAAGGCTACAAGTCAAGACTATGCAGCCTCTGCAGCTGAGATACAGCAAAGTATGGATCAGTTCTCTGTTGCTTGTGCTAATTTTGGTCTAATATTAATAATAATTAATACTAAGAAAACAGGTGCTCCATCATCCACCACCACGCCATCCATATATGGAACCATCAGTTACAACAAATGGAGAAGTTTTGAATGCTGTGGATAAGTTCACTTACCTTGGTAGTGAATTTTCCAGGGATGTATACATTGATAATGAGGTTGACACATGCATTGCCAGAGCTAACTCAGTGTTTGGGAGGATCTGAAGAAAAGTTTGGGAGAGAAGAGCTACCAGACTGACTACCAAACCGACTACAGAGCTGTTGTGCTGACCTCACTGTTATATACTTGTGAAACATGGACAGTTTACCAGCACCATGCCAGGAAACTGAATCACTTCCACTTGAACTGTCTTAGGAAGATTCTGAGGATCACCTGGCAGGATAAGGTACCAGACACTGACATGCTTGCTCAAGCTGAACTGCCAAGTATTCAAACTATGCCTCAGAAAGTATAACTCTGATGGGCTGGCCACATTGTTTGAATGCCAAATGTATGCTTGCCAAAAAGACTATTTTATGGAGAACTTGCATGGGATGGGTGATCACATGTTGACCAGAAGAAGCGAAACAAGTATACTCTCAAGGTCTCCCTCAAGAATTTTGGATTTGACTATGCAACATGGGAGACACTGGCACAGGACCGCTCAACATGGTGTGCCCACAACAGAGATGGTGCTGTGCTCTTTGAGCAAAGCTGAATTGAAACAGCACAAAGTAAATGCAAGATGTGCAAATTGGGATATCCACCCCACATGTTCACACGAACTATCTGTGGTAGAGCATTTTGAGCTCATATTGGTCTGATCTACCTCAGTCAGGCACGCTGAAATTTCGCTTTATCCTGGTGATGCCATTTTGGTCCTCTTCGAAGATGGACAACAACCAACTACTTTTAAACCAGTACTAAATTCACTCTCTTATTTTACAAAAGTTTCCAAGGAAAAGATAGCAAAGTCTTCCTGGCAATTAGCATCAATGTTTAATAATCATCCTCACTGTTGTAGCACCAACGTAATACCCACAGCAGCTACTATGGATATGCATGCATATTTCCAAGGTAAATTCACAAAATATAAACTCTCTTCTTCAAACAGGAAACCAAAATATTTATTCAGATACCAGAAAGCCATGTCTAACTTGCTAACAAGGAAGTCTGTACACAATACCAATAAAGGGGATGAGGCCATCCTCGACCCTTTCCTCTATCAAGCCTCCCCACAAGCAAGCTCCCTTAGGCAAAATCACACCCTCTCTCACTTACACTAGCTTCTCTGCTCTGCTCTGCTCTGTCTACTCTCTCAAATCCACCTCACTATCCCTTCCTACTCTGCCCTTCCCGCTTCACCCATTCAGCATACTCCTCCCACCATTGGTTCCATGTGAATCAGGCTGTGGGTTGGGTCAAAGCTCAAAGCAGGTCACATGGGCCTGTTAAAAGGCAAGGAAGATCTTTAAATTCCCTTACAAAAGTCAAGAAAGTCTTTTTCCCAACCGAACTAAATTTCTGGCTTTATAATTTTAGCCCATTTCCCTCTACTCTCTATCCCCCCCAAAAAATTAGAACTGCATATGTAATACTTTGTTGAAGAACTATTCACATAAATGAAGATCGGTGTAAAACTATACTTCTACCCAGAATGAAAGAATATGAGAAAATTAAAGTTCTGAGAACCAGATAGGATCTTAGAGGTCATCTAGTCCAATCCTTTGATTTTACTGATGAGGAAATAAACTGAGACTAGTCAAATGACTTGTCAAAGATCACACAGGTATTAAGTGATGGAGTCTGAATTTGAAGGTTAGCCCTCTGACTCCAAAAATATCATCACTACATCATAAACTCACTTAGCTTTTTCTCCCCTCCCCCTGTCTTTCTTTTAATGACTTGACAGAGTTGGTGAACTAGTGGGATAAGGACTTTTTTAACTTACAGCATTTGGGATGCAAATTTTAAAATACACCCAAGATTTTGCTTCTTGTTCTTTACTTTTATATTCCCAAAAGAAGTAATTGAAGCAATTCACTTGGTCCCTCTTCCTTGTGAATAAGATTGCTACAGATAAAAAAATAAATTCCACCTTACCAGTAAGCTATTTGTATAATGTAAGTAACAACTCTTTGTGATATCTAACAAACGGAGCAGTGCTAATGTAAAATGACATTATTTGGAGCAATTTTATATTGGGTGTGACTTTACTCATATTTCTGCATCCCAGTACCATTTTTTAAAATCAATATGATATATGAGAGGAAAATAAAGGCAGCTTCTTTTCTCCCTTCATATATAGTTGTGGAAAACTGCAGATGATGTTTGATGTCTTGGTTAGTTTTCCTGAACAGTCTTTTGTTGTTGATGATGTTATTGTAAGAGTGTGCCTTTTTAAAGCTTAGGAGATTTTAATGATTTAAAGGTGTAAATAAAATAATAAAATGGAGACTTGTGTGCCCTTGTATGGTTGGATACGTCCCATAGTTGTCCAAGTCCAAGAAGTATTAGATTTGCCATGAGTGAGGTGCTCCACTTTATCCTAATCATAATTCTGCTTCTATAGGTTGTCTCAGGATAGGATAATGAAGATCTAGAAGAATGACCTTCTGGAACAGTGAGAGACTGATGAGGTAGATCCATATGATCTCAGAAAGCTTTATCTAGACAGCCAGAGAATTCTCTACATTGGGAATGGTCTGATACTCCTTTTTGCCTTTATATATACATATATATATGTATGTATGTATATATGTATGTATGTATGTATGTATTTTTCAGTTCATAACATTCACTTACACAAGAATTTGAATTCAAAATTTTCTCCCCACCTTTCCCCATCCCCACCCCAGCATGCATCCCATCCACCCATTCTTCCGGTCTCTCTTTCCTCTATTACCCACCCTTATTCCATCACCTTTGCCCTCCATTTTCCTGTAGGGCAAAATAGATTTCTATACTCCATTGCCTGTGGAGTTTAAAAATTTCAATATTCTATATAAATAATATTCTAAATGAATATTTCTATATTCCATTGCCTGCATAGTTTAATTTCCAGGTGAATGCTAAAACAATTTTTAATATTCATTCTTAAAGCTTTGACTTGTATATTCTGTCCCTCTCTCCTCATGCACTCTCATTGAGAAAACAAGCAATTCAGTATAGGCCATGCATGTGTAACAATGCAAAATACTTCCAAAATATTTATGTTGTAAAAGACTAACCACATTTCCCTCTGCCTATTCTGCCCTTCATTTATTTCATTATCTCCCTTGACCTGTCCTTCCATAACAGTGTTTGCTCTTGATTATCCCTTTCGCCAATTTGCAGTCCCCTCTATTATCTTCCCTCTCCTATATCCTTCCCCCTTGACCTCCTGCAGGGAAAAAAAATTTCCATATCCAATTGAGAATGTGTTAGTCTCTCTTTTAAGTCAAATCTCATGAGAGTAAGGCTTAATTATTTCCTTTCATCTATCATCTTTCATATATATATATATACATATATGTATATATATATATATATAGTATGTGTATGTATATTTATATATGTATGTATATATACGTATGTATGTATATATATACATACATACATACCTACACATTTGTAATTTTCACATATATATATATACACACCCATACACACCTAACATATATATTTCCTCTAACTACCCTAATACTGAAAAAGGTCTCATGAGTTACAAATAATATCTTTTCATGTAGGAATATAAACAGGTCAACTTTAGTAAGTTTCTTAAGACTTCTCTTTCCTGTTTACCTTTTCATATTTCTCTTGATTCTTGTATTTGAAAGCCAAATTTTCTATTCAGTGCTGATCTTTTCAACCAAAAACTTGGAAGTCCTCTATTTCATTGAAATTCCATTTTTTCCTCTGAAGTACTATGCTCAGTTTTACTGGGTAAGTGATTCTTTGTTTTAATCCTATCTTCTTTGACCTCTGGAATATCATATTCCAAACCCTCAGATACCTTAGTGTAGAAGCTGCTAAATTTTGTGTTATTCTGATTGTATTTCTACAATACTTGAAGTATTTCTTTCTGACTGCTTCTAATATTTTCTCCTTGACCTGGGAACTCTGGAATATGGCTACAATATTCCTAGAAGTTTTCCATTTGGTATATCTTTCAGAAGGTGATTGGTGAATTCTTTCCATTTCTATTTTCCCTCTGGTTGTAGATAATTTTTCCTTGACAATCTCTTGGAAGGTGATGTTTAGGCTCTTTTGGTCATGGTTTTCAGATAAACAAAAAATTTTTAAATTATCTCTTCTGGATCTATTTTCCAGGTCAGCTGTTTTTCCAATGAGATATTTCACATTATCTTCCATTTTTTCATTCTTTTGGTTTTGTTTTATAATTTATTGGTTTCTTATAAAGTCATTAGCTTCTCTCTACTCCATTCTAATTTTTAAAGAACTGTTTTCTTCAGTGAGCTTTTGAATCTCCTTTTCCATTTGGCTAATTCTGTCTTTTAAAGCATCTTCTCCTCATTGACTTTTTGGGCTTCTTTTTCCATTTGAGTTAGTCTATTTTGCAAGGTGTTATTTTCTTCAGAATTTTTTGGATCTCCTTTAGCAATCTATTGACTCACTTTTCATGACTGCATCCCTCTCATTTCTCTTCCCATTTTTTCCTGCACCTCTCTTACTTGATTTTCAAAATCCTTTTTCAGCTCTTTCATGGCCTGAGACCATTGCATTTTTTTTTTATATTTTGGAAGTAGAAGTCTTGACTTTGATGTCTTCCTTTGATGGAATGCTTTGTTCTTCTTCATCCAAAAGGATGGAAGAAAATACATTTTCACTAAGAAAGTAACCTTCTCTAGTCTGAATTTTTTCCCTTTTTTGGGCATTTTCCCAGCCAGTTACTTGACTTTTGAGTCCTTTGTCAAGTGGAGGATATATTCTAGGGACTGGTAAGTTCTCAGTTCCTCTAAGATGGCACAATCAAAGGTGAGGAATTTACATTTCTCCTGGCCTAGGCTCTGGTCTGGGAGCAACCACAAGCACTCTTTTTTGCCCAAGAACTGTGAGTAGGATTCCCTCTCCAGATCTTCTACTAGCTCCACTATGTCAGTGCTCCTCCTCACCCCAGGACCACCAGTCAAGTCTGAGACCCAGAATAGCTGCTCAATTCCCCCAGGAATTTGGAACCCAGGCTGAGGGTTCCAAAAGTGGATGCTGCTGCTGCAGTGGCTGCTGCTGTCCTGAGGTCAGGGCTGGGGCCAGACCATGCTCTCCTCTCACCCAGGTGAAAGAGCTTTCTTATTGACCTTTAAATCTGTCTTTGGCATTTGTATGTTGAGAAATCTGGGAACCAGCACTACTGCCCATGATCCTGAGCCCTGAAGCCTGTTCCAGTCCTGTCCATGCTTTGCAGCCCAGCTGGGCTGCACTCCTCTCTGAGTCCAGTGTGATAGACCTTTCCTGTCTGCCTTCCAGACTGTCTTGAGCTGAAAATCTCTTTCACTCTGTCATTTTGTGCCTTCTGCTGCTCTATAATTTGTTTAGAGTCATTTTTACAAGTATTTTATGAGCTACAGAGGGAGAGCTAGAGCAGGTTCATATTTCCACTCCACCATCTTGGCTCTGTCCCTCCCCATTACCTTTTTTTTGAGAAGGTGTTCTGGAACAGAGGTTTCTGATCAATAATCAAAGTATTCTCAAACTTACTAAGGCTCTTGAGATTTCTGATATTAACATTTGAATTTGGTCTTAAAAGCCTATAAAATGTTTTGCATTTTCATCCATGTGATTTTTTTTGGGTAGCAGTCCCCTGCTAAATTAATAGAAGTAGATATGAAGGATGGGATCAAGCAATGGTGAAATCCACAGGTGGACAAAAAATGTCATGTTTTGAGTAGAGAAATGAATGCAATTGCAGATTTCAGCTAGTCAGTCATATAGGAAAAGGCATGGTTATCATTCCAACATTCTTTTCACTGGGCAACTCTTAGACTATGAGTGATGCATGGTAGAAAGATGGGCCTTGATGTGCCTTGGGAAGAAAGGAAATACTAAGAAGCAGGAAATATATCATTGTTTGGAAGAAACATAAGGTATGTAGGTAGTTCCTATAGCTAGAATGTTTCCTGTAGGAATTCTTATATTGCTTTCATGGAAGTGGTTGTGCCCAACACAAAAGAGCAATGAGATCTCCGTGATACAAATGTTTACCAACACCAAAATAGTGGGAAACTTACTGTGGATAGATCCAAGAATTATTAGCTTCTGACCTTTTTTTGAGGCAAGGTTTCACTCTCTCTCCTGGGATGTAAATGTAACGACCACTCACAGGACTGATTCCATTGCTGATAGGCATAAATATTTTGGTCTATTTCATTTCTGATCTGGGTCATTTTGCCCCTCTGTAGACAACTTAATGGCCCCTCTTCTGTTGAAATCTCATCATAGTGGTACTGGACTTCGTGTAGACTTAGTGTAAACAGTAAATTAACTTTAGCCCTACTCCAGCTCAGACTTCCTGAACTTAAGTAATCCACTAGCCTCAGTCTCTTCCAATAGTAGAGATTATAGGCATGCACCCCCGTACATGGATCTCCTGGCTTTCAATAATTAGCAAAACAGGGAAGGACTGAAGCAGCTGTTTGGAATTGTCTGTAAACTCATAAAAACTCATAATCTCAGTCATCTATACCCACTCAAACCTGAATATGTATCCCCTCTACAGTAATTGAAACCTTCTAATGATGATAAACCCACTGCTTCTCACAGTAGCCCATTCTACTTGTGGATAGTTCTAATTGTTGGAAAGTCATTTTTCATATCAAAAACCAAACTTTTAAATCAAAAACATTTTTAAGTTAAAATCTTTCTCTCTGTAGTTTTCACCCAGTGTTGACAGTTCTATTTTCTAAAGTCATGGACAACAGATTAAATCCTTCTTCCAAAGTGACAGCATCCCCTATACTTGAAGACAGCCATCATGTGCCCCATAAGCCTTCTTCTCTGTGTCAAACAAAACATACTCAGTCCTCTCAATTGATCTTCATATGGCATTATTCAAGTATCCTTATTTTCCTGGTCATCCTTCCCTGGATGTATTCTGTTTTATCAATGCTTCATCTTAAATATGATACATTGAATTAAGCATAATACTCCATATGTGGTCTGGTAAGTGGAAGTAAGAGGCAGAATGTCAGCTCACTTATTATGCCTCCATTAATTCAGACTAAATGGCAACTGTGTAGAGGATGGGTTAGATAGGGAAGAATATGTAAAATAAGCTAGAAGTAAAGAGACTAAATAGGATACTATTGCAACAGATAAGGCAAGAAATGATGAAGACACAAACTAATACAGTGATAGCAAAAAGTGAAGGGGATATATATGAGGGCTCTGAGAAAAGGAAGAATATAAGCATTTATTAAATGCTTTCTATGTGCCATGCACTGTGCTAAGAACTTTATAAATATTATTTCATTTCATCCTTACAACACTGGGAGATATATGCCATTATTATTTCCATTTTATACTTGAGGAAACTGAGGTAGACAGAAGTTTAAGTGATTTGGCTAAGGTTGCATATCTAGTAAGCATCTGAAATCAGATTGGAAGTCAGGTCTTCCTGATTCCAGGATCAGCACTCCTAGCTAGATTTAGTAATGGATTAAATATGTGGGCTGAGGGACGGTGAAAAGTCAAAGATGGTACGTAGGTTATAAGCTTAGGTGACTAGGAGTGTGATGCCTTTAGTAGTAATAGGGAAATCTGGAAGACAGGTAAGTTTGAAGGGAAAAGCATTGGAGTTCTGTTCACAGTTTGAGTTTGAGATGTCTACAATAAATCTAGACTGTAATATCTAATAGGCAATTAGCAATAATATCTAATAATAATTAGCATGTATATAGTGCCTCAATTTTTATAAAGCATTTTATATGCATTTCATCTGATTCTGATTATCAGATATGTTATATTTTCTTCTATTCATTTTCCATCTTTTGACTTCATTTTAATATTTCTCATTGTCTAATGGAGTGGTCAAATTCTAATTTTCAGGGATCTTTTTACTTGGATAATTTTTTTTACCATTTATAATAAGTTGTTCTATCTCCACGTCTCTCTTCCATAACTCATTCCTTTCCCAATTCTTTCCTATAGCATGCTCATATTACTTATAATTTTTAACTCTTTTTGAAAAACTCTTGCTTCATTTTTTCCAGGAGTTATAAATGAAATTGTGACCAAGCTGTATTTTTCTTGGAATCTTTGCTTATAGATGTTATAGAGGAGGGGCTAATATTCTCTTCTGGGAGTGAATCTCATGCACCTATGATCTCATTACATTTTATCTTTTTACATTTATTCATGTTTCCATTTGTCCTGCTGAGATTGGGATTTTTCATTGGGGCCATACTCTGCACTTTTAGTAGGACTCTCGTGGCTTTGCATAGTCCTGGTCAGTTTCATCTGGTATCCTGACACTATATTATCCACATATGTGTACTTTATTCTTCAAAAATAGCCTGATCAAGGACATGGCCAGATCATTGACCTCTTGGGATTTCCAGACTTTGGTATCTGTTTTGGGTTTAGCCAACATAAATCTAGACTAGTCCCTGGGTAGACAGTAAATAATTGCTGGCCCCCTCTCTTCTCAGCTGCCTGGAGGTTTAGAGCTTCAGTAGTATTGCTAGTTTACCCCTGTTCTTCACTGTAGAACCAAATCTGGGATGTTTTCTCCAGTCAGAGCAACAAAGTTTTGTTCCTGTTTTATTCCAATGGTCTGGAATTAAAATGACAATGAAGTGACCTTGTTATGATGTAAGTCCCAGATGCCTTCTCCAAGATCAGAGTAACAGTAGTTTGGGCCCTGTTTTTGGCCTCCCCAATCCTAGACAAATCCTCTCCTACAGTTCCTTCCCCAGTTATTTGTCTGTGGGTGAAATTTGTGAGCTTAGGTTGGAAGGATAACTGACCCACTGTGGTGTCTCCTTAGACTTACAAATCACTACCTCGTCTGCTGAGCTTTATGTTTTTGTTAGAGTAGTTATTGGGGAGAACTCAGCTATATTGCTTGTTCCTATTGTGCCATCTTATCTAGCTGCATCTCATTTGATTCTCACAATAGTCCTGTGAAGTAGATGCTACTGTTATCTCCATTTTACAGATGAGAAAACTGAGGCCGAGAGAGATTAAGCAACTTGCCCAGAGTCACATGACTAGGAAATCTATTAGGAGGAATTCAAGCTTATTACTTACAAGTAAAACAGTCTATCCACCATGCCAAGTTCCCTCTCATGATGTGAGACTTGAACTCAGCAGAAAAACAAGATGGATGAAAAATTTAGTAGTCACCTATATAGAGAAGGTAATTAAATCCACGAAGCTGATGAGAAGATATTAGAAAATTTTAAAAATAATTGAAAAATAATAAAATAGAAGAAAGCCTGGGGTAGAGCTATGGGGTAGACCCACAGTTTTGGAGCTAATAAAACATGAAAAAATAAGTCAGACCAGTTGGAGTAGAAACAGAACTTCTTTGACTGTGTGGAAGATACATTGTTGCCCCCAAAGAAACAAACAAACAAGAAGACAGATCCAGGAGGAGGGAGTGGTCAAGAGTTTCAAATGCTGCAGAGAAGTCTAGGTCTTTGAGCAAAGGACATTAGTAATTAAAATCACTGATAACCTCTGAGACCAGTTTCATTTAAGTAATGAGATTAGAAACCACATTAGAGAAAGTTTATAAGAGTTACAGTAAAGGAAGTGAGTATAAGCACTACACAATTGTGTAACATTTTTAAACCTTGTCTGTGATGCACAAATGAGTTGTCCAGTTGAAAATGTAGGCCATTGTACTGTAATTAGTATTAAGAGGCTTATGTGCCTTCTCATGTTTAAGGTGAAGAGAGAGATGGACAAACCAAATCCTACTTTCCAAGGGGCCCCGGATCTTTTCAGATATGAATCTTTTGCTAAATCAGATGCTCCCTGTTATCCTACTTGACCATTTCTTTTTCTGATCTGTCCATGTTGTTAATGCATCCTCACTCTTGAAATTACTTACATTACTTTGTATACCTTTTTTTAAATTTACTTCTAATGGTATATTCCTCCCTTAGAATGTAAACTCATTAAGGACAAGAACCATTTCTTTTGTTTCTTTATATCCCCAGTACTTAGCACAGAGCTTCACACTCATTAGGTTCTTCATATATGTTATTGTAATTGGATTGACTTCTCGTTTGTATCCCTCCTCTTCCTCTGGAGACTCTTCCTATTTGTTGAAAACAGCCAACTTTTAGGCTACCAATATAAAGATCCCTACTAGTACATCCAAACAGAACTGATATCCCCATTAATTCTCTCATTCTCATTTTCTAGGAAAATGTGATTTGAAACCAAAGAAATTTCTCATGCATATTCAATGTAAAGGGAAAAGCAAAGAATCTGATGAATATATAATTCACTGTTTTTCCAATAAAACTGACAGTCTCACTGAAATATATATTGGAGTAACTACAAATGTCTAATAGTTTTCTTTCCAGTAATAGATAAGATTCTTGGATATTAAACACATTAGGGAGAGAAGAGTATGAATTGGATTCTTTCTTTCTCCCATTTCTTTCTTGTCTATACATTGATTATTGAGATGATTTTGTCATTGACTCCATCTAGCTCATTCTACAAAATAGCATTCATTCTTTCTTTCACTCATTCATTCACCATATATACATTGACCCACAAGAAAAAAGTAATGCTATTTTTATTACATGTAATTTTCTTCAGAAGAACTTATTGTTTTACACCTATTGAATTGCCCTTTCCACACTTTTCATGCTTGTAGTAGTTAAGTATAAAATAAGTCCTAAAGTAGAAATTTTCATGAATCATATATTTATATATGTAGTGTCTTTCTTTGATAAGGTTGTCAATAATCAGACTGAACCAATAACATTTTACTTTGCCCTAGAATCAATGAATACAGTCACTTTGACAATTGTCATGGGAGCTATTATATCTGTGTGCCCTCTGTGTGTCTAACATGAAGGGATATACAGTGATCAAAGGTTAATATACAGGTATTTTGCCCCTCTGATTTCAGTAGCTGCTTAAAAGGGTAATAGAAATTCTCTAGTTTAGAAAAATTTGCATAATGTGTAAGAGATTTAGTGCCTCATGAAGTGCAGTCAAATGTGGCTGGAAAATGCAGATTAGTTAAAGTGTCCCTTCAATCAAAATGGAAAGGGAAGCATGAAGAATATTCCTGCTATGGTTTTGAGAAGGCTCTTAAAGTATCTACCCAAAATATTTAAAAAGTGCATTACATTAATACACCATTTACTGCATGTGCATTTCTAAAAACATGGTCTTGAAAGTACCAAAATATTTTTGCTTTCTGCATAATCGATATTCAGACTACTTACTATTACACAATTGACTATTAAATAAACAAATAAAGCATATTACATTTTAGATACATATATGTATATATTTATAAGTATTTTAGCAGTTGACTATTAAATAAACAAAGAAAGCATATTACATTTTAGATACATATATGTATATATTTATAAGTATTTTAGCAATTAGATACATATATGTATATATTTATAAGTATTTTAGCAGTATATATTTATAAGTATTTTAGCAGTAATAGATGGATAGATTATATATGGATGGATGATAGTTAATAGATGGTAAATAGATGATAGAGCAATAGATTAGATAGATAGATGAAATATACACATATGATTTATTATTGTCGTTTATTGATGGTTAATTTTATCAATATTTATACAACCTAAAAAAATATACAGTAGGATAGTGGGAAATAATTCCATTATCTACAGATCCTAAAAAAGATTCTCTAACACACATGGATTTCCAGTAAAGCTTTGAACATATTCTTTATATGAATCGGAAGATCTTAAAATCAGACAAGATCCTTCATGAACACAAATCCAGTTCCCTTCCATACAAACTTGAAGCAAAGTAAACTCTGTCCTAGATTCTATAATATGTAAAGAAAGGGCAATGGAAGAAGAAAAAAGAGTTGGAATTCGATTTGGTAGCTATTTATTTTTATCCTTAAAATCCAAAGTTTCAAATTACTTTACTATTATTTGGTAGAAATAGTCTCTTTTCCCCCTAAAATGTGATAGTCTTCCAAGTTTTAAAGTACTTTAAGTCACTTTCTACTCCTCACAAATGCAAGAAGCAGCTAAAAAATCTAATAAAATGTGCCCTCTTTCTTCACCTCACTCTCTCTTAAAGAGTATGAAAGAGGAATTGTTTTCAGTACTTTCTTTTATTGCTAGAAGGAAATGCTTTTAAAAAGACCAAATATCCAAATAGTAGTTTGGAATGACTCCATATTGACATAGATTCAAATGGTGGTAAAAATGCCTGAAAAATGTGAAGTTGATTTTTTTCAAGTTTTCTACAGTATGTACCTGTGAGGATAATGTCTGAAGAACTCTACTGATTTTATTTCTGTGATATAATCCTAACAAATGTATGGCTTCTCTCTATTTTGGTCATTCTATACTCTGACTTTCAAAATGTCATTTTCATCATCATTAAAAATAAAAGCCTCGGTTTAACCACAGTATGTTTTGAACAAGCAGTCAACAAAAATCTTTCTTTTTCACAAAGGCTAGGACGGTCACCACAGCCTGTGTCCCTCTAGGCTGAAATAATATTAGACTTGGTAAAGTGAGCTGTATATCACAAACACTCCCGACACTGCACAAGAAATATTTCATTGCATGGTAAGACTAAATTTAGAATTATTCACTTACTCACAGAAGCCATATTTTATCTGCGGATGCATAGTCAACATATTATCCTGATTTTTTTATCAAAAGACACATATACACACAGACACAACACATCATACATGGCAAAAAAATTGAGTTTATTTCTCCATAATTTTTAATTTACTCACAGGGACTAAGTCATTGACAGAAAAACATGAACATTTTTGGGTCAAAAAGGATACCATTAAGTAATTTCCAGGGAATAATTTAATGGATTAGATTGCTGATTGAGGAATCTACAATCCCAAGAAATTCATGCTGACCCAGTCTGGGAAGACTTGTTCAGTTTAATTCAGCATAAAGTCTTTCTTGCTTTTCTAATTCTTTTTACATTGCATTAATACAAATGAGATTCATTATCAACACAAGGGCTTCAAAAAGTCAGTTCAGCTTTAAATTATTAAAGTTTAAAGGTGCATTAAGACTTTTGGAACATTCTGTATGTATTTCTGACCATTGTTAGACACTATTCTGTCTTGTAAGTATGGTAAAAAAAGAAACCAACAAAGAAAACAAAATACCAGAAGGGAAGAAAAATATGGAACTACAGAAAATCAGCAAGAGATGTATGTCATATTTGCTAAAAAAAAAATCCATGTCTTATCCAATATAACCAAAGTATTGTATTGTCAAATGATACCAATCAATAATATCATAGAAGAAAATGGAAAATATTGTCTTTGACAATCCTGAATATATTCCTATCAATATAGCTTAAATTATCTATTAATATCATTCTCTACTGCCTCATTATAGCATGGAAGAAACTCTGAATTCTCCAAGATTATATTAGTATAATGCAAGCTCCAGAAAGTTCTGCCAAATTGAACATAAACATTTGTTGAATAACTGATTCATCATAAAAGCTGGGTTTTTTTGCTAGGACCAGCAATGGCTTTTGTAATTATCATTCAAGGAACAGATAGGAGAGTAGATGAGATTGGAGACTCTTATCAGAAACTGACCACTAGATAACAATTTTTTTATCCCCCAAAACTATCAAATCATCTTCTAACGAAAGGACTTTAAAAAAACTGTCTTTTTATTTCCCATGTCTAAAATGGTATCTTCACATAGGAGATCCTTAACAAATAAGAACAAAATAAAATAAAATTGGAGTTTGCAATCAATATCAATGGAGATCACTACCCACTGATGACATCAGAAACCTTTAAAGTACTGACAAAGAAGTGTAGTTTGCATATCATTAGGTTAATTATATTGTCCCATAGATATTGTCCTATAGCTCTTACTGTCATTTCAGTTCTGATGGATGAATTCTTCCTATTGAGATTTTTTTTCCCATTCTACAATTACCCAACTAAATAGTTTCCTACAGTCATCTAATTCAACATAGTTAATATATAACAACAATATTAATATATTCATTTATTAAGTAGGGTTATTGAAAATTCTAATTTTTAAAATAATCAAACTGCCCAGCTGAACTGTCTTTTTGTGTGTGATAATCCATGAATTAATCATTCCTTATAAACCTTAATTCCTTTTGGTATTTTCTTACAAAAACCATATGGAAAAGAAGAAAAGGTGTACTTGAAGTAAAAAGATATCCTTCTGAATCCCAAACAACTTGTGATCTTTTCCATCTTGTTCCCACATTAGCCTGCTATGAGGATATGTTGCTTCACTTCCCTGGTGTTCAATAAGGCCTTGGTTCATTTTAAAGGAAGACATTTATTTTTACACCACTAACTATATGGAACTCTATTTGAACTTTATCAGCAATGATATCTCTGTGTGATAGCACCACACTACCCATTCCCTTGCTTTGTTCTATATTCTCCCTACTTTGGGTAGCATGAGTGGTTTTCATTTTGCTGCTGCCAGGTTGCTTCTCCTGCCACATAGACAGCCACAGTCTGGCCTTTGTTCTGCTATTTCAGAATGGAGAAAGAAGGAAAGGGGACTAGGGACTATATTGGTGAAAGTCACCTTGAGGAATAACATTCAAACATTACCTTACCTTCATCCTTTGTTTTACATTTACACCATTTTCCACAATGTTACTTCAAATGTCACTTGACCTTTGTGATTTACTATTTTCATCCATATGGTACCATAAAATGTGAATATTTGTCCCATCTCCCAAGAACTTAGCAAAAATCAGAAGCCAATAGACAGGTGGTCAAAGGATGTGAGGGAGAAGTTCAAACTCTAATAGATCATATTAAAATATTTTCCAAATCACTAATAGTGACAGAAATGCAGACTGAAACAAATCTTTACTTCTACCTCATGCCCTGTAAATCAGTGAATGTGACCACAAATAAAGGGCACAGTCAACATTGGAGGAACCTATAAATTGGCCTTTTCAAAAACAAATTTTTAAATTTTTAAGAAAAATGATGAAATTTCCCTCCTTTAAAACAGAATTCCCATAGCTAAATTCACATCTGAAGGAGTTTGAAAACAAGAAAAAAGGACCAAAATATTCACAGCAGCATTCCCAAGGAACAGGGAAGAAAGTTGGTAAATAGATAAAAAACTATGGAATTATAACATAAAGGAATGTCATTGTCCAGAAAGAAATGGTGAGTGTGAGCAGTTCATAAAATCTTAAGATTTGTCTGAATTGATAGAAAAATAAGCAAAATCAAGGAGCAATATATGCAATGACTGAAATTATGTAGATGAAGATTACTGAAAGTAAAATAATGAGTAACTTAATCAAAGCATATTTATTAAGTCCTTATTATGTGACAGGGAATATAAAATTGAAAAGCCAACAAAAATCTTGGAGAAAAGGTCATTATACATCCCTTCTTTCTCATGGTGAAAGGTGACAGACTAGTAGGACTTAAAAATGAAGCATACATTTTCAGAGGTAGTCCCTTCATCAGAATATTGCCTTAATTGCTAATCTTTATAACAAGTAAGGGTCCAGTGGGGTAAGGGGAGTAGAAAGGGTATTGTTTGTCCTTCCTAAATTAACTCAATCGAAGAAAATATGTATCAATAAAATGTAATAAATGAAGCAAAACAAAACAGAAGGTTTCAAGTAGATATGTAATAAAGGAAACAAAATAAAAATAAAATAGGATGTTTCACATACTGCTAATGGAATGCGTTGCCCTATTTTAAATAAGTTTCAAGTAAAACTAGAATGACCATTTCTCGGGGCTTCTTTAAAATAAAATCATGAATAAGGTAGGAATTTGAAATAGAAAACTTTTTTTGTTGTTGTTTTTTTTTTTTTTTTGTTTTGTTTTGTTTTTTTTTTTTTTGCTTCTTTGTGATTTTTATTTCCTCTGCTAGGGCTCTATATTTTTTTTTTCCTTTTTAAATACATTTATTTAACTTTTTACATTCATTTTCACAAGATTTTGGGTTCCAAAATTTTCTCCCCATTTGTCCC
>CM053773.1:47929918-47947695 GCA_028658325.1 Potorous gilbertii
GTAGTTTTGCAAATGACTTCCATAATAGTCGTGTTGTGTAAGACTAACTATATTTCCCTCCATCCTATCCTGCCCCGCATTGTTTCTATTCTCTCTTTTGATCCTGTCCCTCCCCGAGTGTTGATTTCAAGTTGCTCCCTCCTTCCATGAAATAGAAAACTTTTAATATTTTCACTCAGAATTCTTTAAAATTATCTGTTTCTGTAATTCTACTGATCTACTTCTGCAAAGTTCTGAAGAAGCAATTATTAATGATCTCTTCTATGGGAATTTCTCCTAGATAGTTAACTTGCATTTTTTTCCTGAAATTAATCTCATCTGTTGTATACTGACCCTGTTCTGGGATACTCTTTTTTTTGTTCCTAGTTCTCCCTAGTGAGCTTAACACCTCTGAATTCTGTTATCTTGTGTGAATTTAATTAATTGATTGTTTACCACTTCTTCTGGGTCATTAGGAAATGTTAAGTGAGGGAGCCCCTATCACTGATCCCTATGGCACACTGTGAGACATTTTCCTCCGATTCACAAAGTTGCCATTTATCTTTGTCTTTTGTTTGTGCTCTTGCAGCTGTTCCCCTGTCCCTGTGACTGCCCATATTCAAACTGGAATTCATTTTATAAGAAAAAAATTTTCAAAGAAAATCCATTAATTTAACATTTATTGAGTTCCTACTGTGTGCTAGACACCAAGGGAACAAAGATGAAAAATGTCATAATTCCTTTCTTTGTGGGGACTACAATAAAATAGGTACCAACAAATTTAAAGTATTGCATTTGTCTCAAATTATTTACTCAGAAATGTATCTTTCCCCCAACCAAAAACCCAAATGCATTTCTGCCAACAGGAAAAAAATGGACATATATTGTATTTCAACCACTAGCTTGTGCTTTGGTTCTGAATATATACGTAGTTAAATATATGAATTGCTTTGTAATTGGGGTTAGAGGTACATATTCTGAAAGACTTTATTTTCCCTTTTAACAATTTTCACTTTCTTTTAAAATATGTATTTACTTATTTACTCGTATAAACCTATCAGGATTCAAATTCTGGGTCTGACATTTCACTTTATCTCTGTCAACTTGGGAAAGTCATTTATCCTCTTTGGGCCTTGATTTGTAAAATGAAGATGACAATTAGTTAGGTTCTAAAGAGCCCTTCCAAATAGAAATCTACTATCATAATCAACCAGCTGGAATTTATTTACTATAATGTAGTCTAAAGGACAAAAGTCATAAAACCATCTTTATCATTCATGGAATTATAAGATCATTGACATAACTAGAAGGGATTTTAAGGGCCCACATTTTACAGACTACAAAATTGAGGCCCAGAAAGAATGTCACTTGCCCAAGTTCATATACATGTCAATAAAATAATTTTAATTACTATCACTTCAGGATAATGTTTGTTACAGTCATCAAGTCTCCATATTTCTTTTACACTTATAAATGTTTTCATATTGTTTAATGTTTTAACATTTTTCTACTTTTTCCCCCAAGACAAACTAGATTTCTGGATGTTTTTATTTTTGAATTCCAGCACTGGAATAAAATATACAGCATTCTTAATTCCTTTAGGTCAGCTTATGGGCAATTGTAGCAGGTTTCTCATAATTTGAGTATTTTTTCTATCAGTAAGAAGATATCAAGCCAGCTGTTCTTTTAGATTCTTTCCCTTAAACTCTAGACATATAAGGAAAATTAAGTGGAGAGCTGAAAAAATATATGTATAACCTGATCAAAATCAGTAATTGGTCAACCAAAAAAATCAGATAGTTCTCATAAGTAGGAAAATAAAAACCCCCCAAAAAAGCAAACAACAAAAATCTTAGAAATCATCTAGCCCAAATCCCTCATTCTTTACAGGTGAAAATGAAACCCAGAGAAAGTCACTGATCTAAAATCACACAGATAATAGGGGCAGATGCACCTCCAGAATCCAAGTTTTCTAAACCACACTCCTATGTCCACTATTGACTTTTCCAGTCATGTCCAATTCCTCATGACTGCATTTGTGGTTTTCTTGGCAAAAAATACTGGAGTGGGTTTGCCATTTCCTTCTCCAGATGGTTTGACAATGAGGAAACTGAGGCAGAGTTATGTGACTTGCCCAGGGTTATACAGTTAGTGAGTATCTGAGGCTGGATTTTAATTCAGGTCTACCGAACTCCAGGCCTACCTGCAACCACTGCAACCACTGCAACCACATAGTATGTCTACTATGCCACATTGGATAATAGAGGATCTTAAAAAATAAAAAAAAAGCCCTCCTGTTCCTCTAGGTTTTTTTTGTTTGTTTTTTTAATCCAAATATAACTAAAATTAATTAAAAATCAACCTAAATTTAACTAAAATTAATTAAACTAAATTTTAATCTAAATTATTTTTTAATTTGAATTATCTGAGAGGGTGTTTCCATTACTCCCTTCATTTTACTGTTTATAACCATGACAATTCAGGTGGAGATGTTAGATGAATCTTCTATTACAGTCCTATTCCTATCCACTGTTTTTTGTACAAGATTATCTGGTTAGATGGCAGAAATTGTCATGTGGCAGATGAAACAATTTTCACGGTACATACTTCTGTGGGAGAATGTCCATCTTGTAGGAAGTAATCATGACTCTAAAGGAACTTCCTAAGCTATGGTGGTTATGGTAAAAATCCAGAACAGTGGGTTTGGAGACAGAAGATTGGCACATGGAAAGTACACTGGCTCTGGAGTTAGAAGACCTTTGTTCAAATCTTGATTCTGATGCTATCTAAATTACTTTGTATTGCAGCACAATAAATTAGCCTCCCTGGTTTTCAGTTTTCTAATCTGTAAAATGAGGAGGTTGGACAACATTCCTTTTAAGAATCCCTTCATGTTATAAATCTATCATCGTTAGACCTGGGTTCAAGTTGTCGCTCTCATGTCACCTTGGATATTGCTTTTTCTGTTCCCCAGATTCTTCATTTGAAAAATGAAAGGTGACAGAAGGTGATCAAAAAGGTCCCTTCATACTTTAAAATCTGATAATATTAACAAATTTTTATGCTCCACAAAGTATAGTATATACTATGTATGTAATACTTATGAATAGCATGAATATTTTGTAGAAAATGATGACTTTGGCTTACATGAAATAACCATTCTTCAAATTTGTAACCCAGGAAAGACAAAGATGTATAGATACGGTTCCATGGTGTTTTTAAATGAACACATAAGAGAAATAATTTTTTATGCCCCAACATTCAACATCTTCCAACCAAGAGACTTCCTTTACATATATTTATGCCAATTTTCCACAGTCATCGTTTGACAAACATAACCTTATTCTTCACATTATTAGCTACAATTTCAAGGCCATATTTAGTCATAGTTATATGACATGTCAATAAGGTTTTCAGTCCAATGAATAATCACACTGATGATATTTTATAAATATGAATTGGTGGTATTTTCCCAAGGTAAAGGGGATCTTGCAATTTTATATGCCTTGAGATCTGATCCAGGAATTGTTATCACACTTGTTAATGACATCCTACTTGGAAAAAAATCAGTGTGGCATAAACAGTATTGCCTACCTTAAAGTAGTCTATATTCAATTGTTTGAATCTCCAAAAATGTTTAAAAGAATTAATAGATCAAAGAACTTGGGTGAGTGCTATGAAGCAGTTTTGTAAGGCTAGTTCACAATGCAAAATCAAAAACAGGTCAAATAACAGACTGAAAAGTAATGTTTTCACTCCACTACATAGCCACCAAATTAATGTCTACTTATGTAGCAATATAATAAAAATTCATTTGCTCTAGAAATTTGGTATTTTTTTGAGATTCTTGACTGCATGGTTTTCTCAAGTGTCTAGTTTCCTTGAGTTTTCCTTAGACATTTTAGGAAAGAAGACCTGGATGGTTATAAAGAAATCAGTAACAACAGCTCTTTTCAACTTACAAAGCACTTTCCTCACAATGGCCTTCGGAGGTACATAGGATTTTGTTAGTACACTTTAGAAGTGAGCAGGCTGAGCCTCAGAAAGTTCAAGTAATTTGCCCATGGACATATAGTCAATAAATTCTCTTTACACTATACTACCTTACTTTCTTTTATTTTCATGGTTCACTTGATGTACAGTGATCTCAATGATTGAAGTACTTAACATCTGAAGACTTGAAACCTTCTGGGTCTCGAAAGCAATAGAAGGCATATGGGAAATATAATGTCCTCATGACAAACCAATGTATTATGGTGGCCATCCATAATTGAAGTTAACTCAGTTTTTAAATAACTAGCCTGACTACCCAGAGCCTCTTCCTATAAACTTCAGAGTTTTGAAGAGATGAAAACTACCTTGAAAATAATCTCATTTTACAAAGAAGAAAGTGAGATCCAAGGAAAGGATTTTTTGCTGTGTGATTTGTCTAAATGAGTTTATGGAAGGACCTAGCCCAGAACCAAGGTGTCCTGAGATCCAATGCCAATTGGATATATATCTTCCCCTAGCTATCCATAATTCCTAGTCCATAAGGTCATGGATTAAGTATGGGGTGTACTAATATCAAATACACATGACAACTAAACAGGATATAAGGTCGGTACCAAAAAAGAACAAAATAATATCTAAAAGGAAGATCCAGTGAATAGTCCAAACATTGTTTGCTAAGGGTGAATTAAGATAACTTATGGAATTGAGGACAAACATATTGCCTAGATTAAATGTTAATGATGAAACAGCAGACATGCAAATCAGAAAAGGCCTTAGGCCTGGGGGAAAAAAATCAAGCTCCATCCAGAAGAAATTGGAATAGGGCAAGAAAATACAGTGATAGGATTTCTTCAGACCACAAAAATTCAGTGCCATTCACTGCATCATTCTGACTCTGGAAAGTACAAAATCTTCTGAAAATTTGATGGATTGATGACATTTCCAGTCAGAAAAAGTTTTACATACATATAAATATATATATATAAACATATTTTGCACACTAAAATTCATGTCTATGTAACTATGGGACAACTATATTACAAATCATTGCTTTAATATTTAGCATATTTTTGCACCATATCAATGTTTCACAAGCCATGAAACTTGGTGTTCCAAAAGCTCAAATAAATATGAGAAAATTGCAATATTAACAATCATTTTTCCCACTGAAATATTACAAATGAAATCATGTAAACATCAGAAATATTCATTCTGAACAGTTTTTGGAAGTCTATGGAAATAGACTTAATGTCCTCTATGTTATAACACATTTTCCTTGATTCTACTTTTGCCTTCAAGGGATACTCTTTACCTCTAAACCCCAACCTGTATCCGTGGGTTCAGTTAATGTATTTTATAGCCAATAAAGTGACCCGGCCAAATTACAGTTGGATGGAAACAGATCTAAGGACCTTAACTTATATGTTCTTCAAATTATGCAGAGAATAATTTCCATCATTAAAGCAAATAGTATATATATATATATATATATATATATATATATATATATATACTTCATTCCTTCCTCCCCCATGTTCCCCCATGTTCACACACACGCACACACACACACGTGTGTGTGCGTGTGTGTACATATATGCATGTGTATAATCATGTAAAAAAGATTTCTGTGAAATAAAAAGAAATGTATGAGTCAATGAATAGAGTTCATCCATCATGACTCTCTCACTTCCTTGGACCCAGATAAAATGTACCAAAGAAAACTGGGAATTAATGGAAGAAGTGAAATCCAAAACCAGTGAAGAAAAACCACAGCAAAGATGTCAGGAGTCTTGACAGGGTCAGAGGAAAGCAAGGGAGGTGACAATCAAAGTGAGGGCAGTCAAGTCTTGAGACTGGGGTGATGGTGAGAGGCAGGAAAACATGGGCTGAAGCAAGGGAAGTAAGTCTGGGAGATGGGGCACGCAAGCAGAGGGAGAAGAAAGAATAAGCTAGACGAGAGGAGGAAAAGGAGTTTGCTAGGCAGAGAAAGAGAGGGGAGAGGAGAGAAGAAACAAAGAGTAAAAGATAGTGAGTGAGGGAGAGAGAAGGAGAGAAGAGGGAGAGGGGCGGGGCTGGCCAGAGTGGAGGGGCCCCTGCGCTGCTTCGCAGGCTGCGCTGCAGAGGAGAGGGGAGCCAGGGAGGGAGGGAGGGAGAGAGTGACGAGGAAGGAGGCAGCTGCCAGAGTCCGAGCTGACTTTAGGCGAGATAGTGCTCTCCTGAGCAAACGGGGGCCCCTGCAGAGGACTCGCCCGCCTGCGGACGGACCTGCCCCGGCGGCAGAAGAAGAGCGGAGAAGTGTCCGCCCCGAGGGCTGCGAAGTTTCCTCCGGGAGCTGCGCTCCTGCAGGAGCGAGGTGGCGGCGGGCACTACCTGGGGCTGCCCCAGCGCAGACAGGTCTCCTCCAGCAGCGGTTCTCGCCAGGTAACGGGCTCTGCGAGGAGGTCTGCAGATAGGGGTTTGGAAGGAAGGAGGGAGCCCAGGTGCAAAGCTGCGCTCCCCCCGAGGTCCCTGCAGGCGGGCGGGCAGGCGGCCCCGCTCTTGCTGCTCACCTTCCAGGTGACTTTCTACTACCTTCTGCTCACGAGGGGAGGCATCCTCTTCCTTCCCACTCTCCTGGGGAAGTTTAACCAAGCCCTGTTTTCTTATTTTGGCTCTATGTTTATTGGGGAGAGGTGAAGAAAGACAGAGTAGGGAGGCGGGAAGAGTGGGAGAAAATTGGGGAGGGGGGATGCCCGGAACTTAGAAGCCACCTGCACTGGCATCGTGGGCACTGGGATGCCCGGGTCTGGAGCTCCCGGAGCTTGGCTGGGAGGACGGGGAGGTTCTTTGGAGTTTACATGGTAGCTGATTTCTCTCTTCTCACATGGGGGGCTGCCGAAATGAAGGAGCGAAGTCCTCCCTCTCTGAGTCTCTTCTTTGGACGTCTTTCCCAAACTCCGAACTCTTTTCCCAGCTCCTGTTTGAGGCTGCATGTAAATGGTAGCTTGGTCCTTGGGGAGCTAAAGGGTCAAGTTTTCATAGTGGACTGGGAAAAGGAGTGTGGGTATTTGCTGTTGTCATTGTGTTGTTGGTGCTGGTGATGGTGGTGGTGGTGGTGGTGTGTGTGTGTGTGTGTGTGTGTGTGTGTGTGTGTGTGTGTGTGTGTGCGTGCGTTTGTGTGTGTGTTTGTGTGTATATTTTCGCTCACACAAACAGTTTAAAACTGTTTACTTTCCCTTCCACCCTGTCGGTCAAGTGCATGTTTTCCAGGCATTTTCAGCCTGTTTGAGCCCAGATTGTGCTTGATGGCTGTCACTTTATTTCCAACTAAGTTCACAACTGGTAAGCTCTCCTTCTCGTGTTGACCCCAGCTCCTTCCCACAAACAAACTGTTACCCAATGGTTCCCAGGGTTTTGAGAGCCTAGAAAGCAATAGAGGTGAAGGACGGTTCTCTCTCTCTCTCTCTCTCTCTCTCTCTCTCTCTCTCTCTCTCTCTCTCTCACACACACACACACACACACACAATTTTTAGAGCCAAATCAAAACTTTCCTGGTCATTGGATTCCTCTTTGCAATTTTCAGTTAATTAACAGTATCGTTTATTAAAGTTTAATGTTTCTTCTAAACATTTTTATTCTGTCCCTTATAGAAACATATCTGTTCTCTCAACATTTCACTACTGGTATCTTTTGGATTAACATAGGTAGGTACTGCACACTAAAATAATATGTAAGTGGTATTAATACTCACTTTGTCATTCTAAGTCATTAAATATGGCTGTCCTCCTACTCTTAAACCCTCTTAAATGACAAAGAACAGTGATGATCCAATGAAATTCCCCAAATATTTATTGTTTAATTATAATGATCCACAAAGTGTTCTGAACTACTAGGCTCCATCATGCTCCAAAGAATTAAGAGGAGTCCCTACAAATGCATTATGGGAAAATGAATTTTCATTGCATTTACATGCAAAAATTAAAATTCTACAGGCTCTTTCTTAAACAGAATAGAGGAGAGTATTTAGGCCCTTGGAGTTGGTTGCCTAACTTGTTGAGGGGAAATGCAAATTCTGTTGTCACTCTAATAACACTTTGATTTAATGTAGTCAATAAGCAAGATGTCACATGTGAATTTAGTTAGATGAGAATTTTTTTTTCCTCTTGGTTCATTTTATTTTTATCTCCACTATTGCAGTACTATCCTTCAGAAGAAGAACACCTTATAGATAGATGTTAGTATGAAACAACAAAACATCATATTTTTTAATACAGCAACTTGGTGACATTCCAAAAACATAAATGTTTTAAACCATTACTAACCATCTGCTCTCTCTCACCCATTTAAAATACAATGCTTTGTTATCACAGGTATCAAAAAGCATGTACACATTTCATACATTTCCATGAACATCATGAAAGCTTTTATGGTGTCTGACGCTGACCCAGGTTTAGCATCTGTTACATGTGGGCTCTTTTCAAAAAAAAAAAAAAAACAACACTCTGTCCTTCCCCCCCATTCATCCCTCTTCCCTTCTCTTCTTCTTTCCTTCTATCTCTGACACATAAATTTTGTTGGAAAGTTTGAAAGTATTTAACAGCTGCTGTTTTGGATGTCAGGCTATTAAAGTGATGTGGAAATTGTTTCTTCTTTCTCCTTCCCATTTTTCTTTTTCTTTCTTTTCTTCAGAAAAAAAAATTGAGTTGAATATTAAGATAGATATAGGAGGTACTTGGCATCATTTTAACCCTCTCTTTATTAATAATTGACATAGCATATTGTGTTCCAAAGGGATGTATAAAATGACCTTGGGATATCATAATATAACTCCTCAAAAGTCAAAATCTTTTCTCTGAAATAACTTTCAAATTGTATAAATCAAACTTCATATATGTCAAAGTAAGTTATATAGTTGTTTCCTAATCAAATACATGCTTTCTGTATTTCAGTTGTGCTGTTACATAAGCCTTTGTATGAATGAGTTTGTATTATTTATACATAATACTTGTACCCTTAATCTCCTTAGTGTTGTTATCAAAATGATATTTAAGAACTCTTCTTTTCTTTGAAAATTATTCACATTATGAGATTTTTTAAGTACCATAATTATATTCCTTTGCAATACTTTCAAAGAATTCAGATTTTTTTTTCTTCTTCCACTCTAAATAGCATTTCATAGTTAATATGTTGACCATATATTTTAGCCAGAAGATTTTTTCAAACAATCCATTTTTGAATAGAGTGCCTTAAAATACCTCATTCAGCAAAGGATAACATGGCTATCCTGTGGATTGGCTTCACAACTGCAAATCATTAATACAGACATGTGGAGTGTTAAAATACATAATGAAAAGTCATTAGGTTGTTACCTAACCACTATGGTCCTGCTGTAAATGGTGCCCCAGTGGCTTAGATGAGTTAATGTCTACCTTATTGCCAGAATGTGACTTGGATATTGAAGAAAATGGATCCCAATTACAGATATGCTTCTAAAATATACATTATAAATTTTTAAATATTTGACTATATCAATTCAGCCATTCTAGTTTAAATGTTTACATGTTACAGAACATCTGTATGATCTGAATCATTAAATATTTCTCCTGTAGAAAAAGTTAGGAGCGATCTTATTGGGTTTTTTTTAAATACTGGATTTGAATTCTTGAGGAAAAAAATCATAATAAATATTATCTAGATCACAATTGCTCATCATAATTCATGGCAATAGTAGTATGGTAGCTTTCATGATTATTTTTAAATTATTTGCATTTGTCTATGGAGCACAGTGAAATGACTTCTAAAATTTTCTTTTTTAATTTAGGAATTTAGGGTCTGTCTTTTAGAGTGAAACTTTTCTTTCCTAATCTTGTTTTGTTTGAGTTATTATTAAAATAATCCTTCATTACTTGAACTCACAAACCTATTTAGGGGAAGGTAGGAGAGGGAGCAATGTTCCCAAAAGTACCTTGGATGACTAAAGAAAACAAACCAATAATCTAAATTCTATGAGAGATGATCCAAAATTGAAGAGGATAATTGAGCTTTCATGGGATAACTCTTATATTAGTACACACACATTTGTACATGTTTATGTTTTTGTGTACTTCATGTTTTAATGTGAAATTGTTATGGAAATATTCATTCTGTTATATAAAATTTTTGTTGGTTGAAGCCTATTTTAAAAACAACCAGAAAGCTCAATATAGGGAGGAAAAAAATGAAGTGAGTCCTTTTATGACTCCCTATTGGAATTATGAAATTATGTAATTAGAATTTTCTCAAAGTGGGACACACCTGCATACACATATCTATAAACACACATGATTCAATAATATTCATATGCCTTAAATATAGGTCCACATAAAGGCAAAGTAATTCCAGCCTACTTGGATAAGGGATTCTTTTCATTTGATCTTTGTAATCAGATCCGGAATCAATACATTTCACAAGATGTACCCTCTTTTAAGCATGTGCTTTTTGTGTGGAATTATTAGATAAGATAGTCAAGGTGAGTGCCAATTTGCCAGATTTCTACTGTACTGCTCCAGACCTCTAGGGCAAAATTGGTTGTGAATGAAACAGGTGTTTGAACAAGAAGTTGCTTCACACCATGATGCTTTGCTGTTTAACATCTTGTTTATGTCTGAAGTATTTCAGGTATATACAGATTGTGTCAAATTACCAACTTTATGGACTCATAGAAAGAAAGGGAAAGCTTCTGTGGAAAGGATGAGAACTACAAAAATAGCTTAAAAATGCAAATGAGGTAATTTTCACTTTAAGTGTTGAGAACAAAAAAAAAATAAAATTATAGCTTTTATAAAGCATGGAGGATAGCAAAAGGATGTTAGAAAGTCTCCTTCATAATATCCACTGTTTTCATAATACGTATATTTGCTATTTTAAATCTTTAAGGAACTTATTTTGAAGGGGAGATGTACCTTTTGTGGGAGAAAGGGAACTCTCATAAAACTTGGCTCAGTTACTCAGATATTGTTAAAGAAAATCTTTAGTCAGAAATTTAATTAAATCTTACAGAATCTTCTCTGTGGATATTTATTAAATGAATCTGATCCTTCCATATACTTAAATTGCAAAGCCAAAATTACATATATTTTTATAACTAAAAGAAACCACAATATGAGTCTAGTATGATTCCTTAACTTTAGAGAAACCAAACTGAACATCAATAGGACTTTATATAAAACCCACATAGGGTATCTATCCAATGTATTGAGAGTCCTCCTCTAAACCCTTTACCATTCTGTGAGCAGCACTGTATCATTTGGGATAAATATCTCTTGTCTTTTGTTCTTCTTACATCACTAGTCCACCTCCATTTCTGCTTATACAAGTCATCAAAAAACTCGCTTGTTATGAGCTAACTATGGTTGAAATACACTGTAACCTACTTTCCTTACGTCTACAGTGATTTTTTCCTGTTGCCTTTTAGGTTTTCTGTAATTTTGGCATTTTATAATTTGTAACTGTAATAAATAACAGAAAGAATAGTGTTAAAAGATGTGTTTTCATTCTGGAGAGACATTTGGAATTATTGAAAGTTCTGAACAATTTCTCAAAAATATTTCAGCTCAATCCTCTCTTCTTCCTATTCACTTATTGGTGTTGTCTGTCTGAAAGATCTACACAAGACAGATGTACTATTGGACCATTATCCACCTGCATGTAGGATATAATCAATCCTATATTGATCATAAACCGAAATCTTTTGAGTGGCCATGGTTTTATTGGTGAACTCCTGTAGTGTTCTCTGGTTTATCAGCTCATTAGTATCTTCCAAAAATCATTTGGAAGACCTTACTCTGTATAGAGGGTCTTTATTCCTTTTGAACTCTGCACTGAGTATCCCTCTTAAGACAGTGGAACCACTTCCGTGAGCATATAATAACTGACCTTTATATAGCATTTTAATGCTTGCCAAAATCTTTGCAGACATCATCTCAAATGAGCCTTGCAATAATTCTCTGAGTTAGGTACTACAATTTTCATTCTTCTAATTTTACAGATGTGGAAATTGAGAGTCAGAGAGGTTAACTGGCTTACCCATGGCCACACAGCTAGTAAATATGAGAGGCAAATTTGTATTACAGACTTCCTCACCACAGATCCAACACTTGACTGTGTCATGCTGCTTCTATAATGTACCTATTTAATCATTCCTATTTGTATTTGTATGGGAATTTGTATGAGAATGATTTACTGTGTACCAGGAAATGGGCTAAGTGCTTGACTTTGAACAGAATAATCAAGCTTTCACAAATTATTTACTATGGCAGACCACATCTTCACAGTTACAACTGATTAAAACATAGAAATAAGACGTAGCTAGGTGATGCAGTGGATTTGAAATCAAATCCTGCCTTACTTGTTATATGATCTTGAATAAGAAAGACACACTCTATCTGAACTTTAGTTACTTCATATTAAAAAGAAAGAGTCTGGATGAAAGAGACTTCTGAATACCTTCCATCTCTAAATCTATGGTCTTATTGTTGGACTAGATATGCTCTAGGGTCCCTTTATAACTAATTCTCTGATCCTGGAATGAATATCATGACATATAATCTCACTGTGTTTTATTATTTGGAGGTCATATTAAATAATAATTTGGTTTATTTGAGCAAAAGTTCACCCTTTAAGAATCTCTTTCTAGCAAGGTGTCTGTCCTACATATGTTAAAAATCTTGCGTGATTCCATGATAGGTGCAACCACAGAGATAATTTGGTTCCATGACCTTTTGCTTATCAAAACCAAGTCTAGCACACAGTAGGGACTTAATAAATGCTTGTTTAATGAATAAACAAAATCTCTGAATAGTCTAGATGATCACTTGCCATGGATGTTGTGGAGGAAGTTCCTGTTCATAGGAATTTTGTTTGGCCAGAAGGGAATTAAGCATTTGTACATCTCAAAATTCTCTTAGGTCAAGAAGAAGGTTATATAAATATTATCAGAGCAGAGATTAGAAGCAAAAGTCACCTGAATCCAAGTCCAGTGGCCATTTCATTAGGTCACTGTGTCTTATGATTACTTATATTCCTACATAAAGGTACTACTCTTTCCTTAAACTCACTAGGATGCCCTTTAATTGTAGTATATACATTAAAAAGGCAGTATAGCGTAATGGAAGAACATTGAATTTGGAGTTGTTAGATCTTGGTTCAAGATCCACCTTCATCATTTACTATTTATGAGAGGCTGAGTAATCATTCAGTCAAGAAGCATTTGTTAAATGCCGAACAATTTATTAATGGCTGAACAGGTTGTAGTATATAATTATGATGGAACATTACTGTACTATAAGAAACGAACTCAATGATCTTAGAAAAGCATGGAAAGCCTTGCACAAAATAATGAGCAAAATGAGCAGAGCCAAGACAACACTGTAAACACAACAGAAACATGGTTTTAAGAATGACTGAGCAAATAAGTTATTTTGACTATTATAAATACCCAAATTAACTATAGAGGACATATTAAGAAATGTGTTATCTGCATCCAGAGAAAGAACCGATAAACAGAAGTATATATAGAATAATTACATACAGACACATACACACACACACACACACACACACACACACACACACACACACCCATATACTTATTTCTATCTAGTGGTGACCACCTGGGATGGAGGGAAAAATATTTACATGATTACTTTGTTGTATATTTAAAAGGAATAGCAAGTTGTACAAAGCAGATTTGCAATTTCATATGCAATCATATTTTTTATTATACTATGTTGTTTTATTCCATAAATTAAAAATAAAATAAATTTTTTAAAATGCTTACTCTGTACCAAGCTAAGTGAGAAAGCTACCATCTGGGTCTCAGTTTCATCTATAAAATTTAATACTTGGACTAGACAATCTCTGAGGTCCTTTTCTACTCTAAAATCTTATAAATGTAGATAGATTCATTGGAGGTATTGCTATGGATACCTGATCTCATTAGTGTAGATACTCTCCCTCTATTGGAACAGACTGCAGCTTTGCACACTTTCTCATTCCACTTCTTTCTTGTCCAGAATTTTGTGAAATTCTACATAGAGAATCTAAGCAATATGCTGGAGCCCTTCTATTGGTTCTTTGAATATTTGATGGTTACCAACACAGCTTTTGGACTATGTATGTTATCCTTCACTGTGTGATTGGTTCATACATTTCATCTTGTCACATCTCTCTAATGTTTTTATTCTACTTCTCATGGCCAAGTCAATGGTGTATGACACAGATGAGTTACATACTACCATACATGTTTCTATTGCCCTTTAATCATTTGCAGTGTTGATTCTTTGGATGAGATGGTATTCCATTATTCATAGTCATATCGCAGCCATAAAGGAGAATATTTTGTTAAAAATGTAAGGTTTCATGGAAGTATTCAGGCTATGATTATTCAAAATGCTTTATAATTCTTCAGATGTAATCCAGCTCAATCTCCTGATCACAATCAATACTGGGTTCAAGTCATTAGTCATTCACAATGTACACAATACCACAAAACCTACTTACAATAAATTTATATACATATTATATATACAGATGTATGCATATGTGTTCACATATAATATATTTATATACATATGCCATACAGAGGCTCATATACGCACTTTGGAGGTATCTATGAAAGAATGAATGTGAAAAGAAAAGGAATTATTATTCTATTAATTCAATTAAGGGAAATCTTGTATAGGAAAGAAAATGGATAGGTACTTTGGTATGAGTAACATCTGAAAAATAAAGCACTATCTCTACCCCATCTTTATCTTAACATTAACATTTCACCTTCAATTAAAAACAAATAATTAAAATTTAAGTTAAAATTAGGCTCTCCCTTAAACCTAAGTTACTACTTTGGGTAGCTTGTGTCAGCATATATTGGGCACTTAATAAATGTGTATTGGCTGCTCTATTCCACCATTTAAAACAAATTTAGGGAAATAATTTCTCAGGGATAATAAATTTGACCTTGATGACAGATTTAGAAATAATAAGTTCAGTCAATGTGTTTCATGGATGTTCTTCATGTGATAGAATATACTCATTATAATCCACATTTATTTAATGCTTTAATTGTACAACAATCCTGTGTGGTAAGTAAAATAGAAATATAAGAGTGTTTATTTCCTACTCAGAAAGTGTTTCTAATAAATGCCAGTGGAAATGTATTTGCCTAGTGTTTTAAAAAATCATTTCTCCATCATCGTTAATCATCTTATCCACCTAAAATGTGATCTAATCTGTTCTTTGATCCTCCTCTATCCCAAATACAGTTATAAAGGCCCCCAAAAAACCTCTTGCTGCTACAAGTTTCATTTAGTTTAGCTAGTAAAAATGAGATTTAATTTGAAAAGGAAGTAAGAGAGAGAAAAACCCACAGGTGTACATACCATCCAAAGTAGATACCATTGAAAGTATCTATGGTTTAGGAAAGATTCACAGTAAAGCTTTCCAGGAATTCACAGTAGACAGAATCCAAGACAGGAGCCAGCAAAAAAAAAGCTGTAAACTGAGATATTGATGCACAATGTGGGTAATAATTAGGCAGAGTGAGATGAGAAATTCTCAAGAATGGTAATTTGAAAAGAATAAGTGATTCTGCAGAATAAAAGAAGTTGTCTAAAGAGATTGACAAGGATGAACATGAAACAGTCAATTAGCATTAAAGCAACAACAACATGTACAAAGTTTGGAAGCACAGAAAAGTAAAAAACGATGAATACAAAGAGTGGAAATATTCTGAATTATACCATTAAAGTGTCAGAGCAAAGAAAGGACTGAGTCTAGGCAGAAAGGATAAGGACAACAGAAAGGGAATGTTGGGTTTTTGTCTTATGGGAAGGGGGTGTTGGTTATATATTGTAAAACAAAAAGGTGAAAGAAGGGATAATATCTCTCCTTGGGGTGGATGAAATGGTAAAGAGAGGGCTGAGATGCTCACCTCTTAATTTGATTCTCTGCACCATGATAATTACAAGTTTCTAGGCTCAAAAGAACTACATGATAAAACTATACCCTGAAAGGTACCTTTTGTACGTAGATGGGCTACTTGCTTAAAAAACGACAACAAAGCAAAAAACTAGCTGATGTGATTGCTGTACTACTACTACTGGTGATCTTTGAAGGAACATTGAGAATTTAAGGGGAGCTTCAGACTACAGAAAAACAAATATCTTTTTTCAAAAAGGGAAGAGAATAGAATGTACAGATTATATAAACCAGTGACTCCTGACAAAATCCTAGAACTTATTATAAAAAAACCAGTTATTGAATATCTAGAAAAGGAAATAATGAAAGAAATGCTTTACTAAAAACAAGTCAAGAGAGACGAACTTCATTTGTTGTAGAAACAGCCAAAAATCTTTAAAAAAAAATTAATGACAAAAATTCTTCACATATTAACCTCTTTCACTTTTTAATACTTTGTCACTACTCTCCCCTACAAAACCGTAATGACTCTTTCTTAAGTCAGCAGTGATCTCCTGTTGCTAAATCCTGTGCCCCTTTAGGAGTCTTCATGCTTCTTTATTTCTCTGCAATGTTTAACACTGTCAACTACAGCCTCCTTCTGGATAACTCCACCCCTACCCCTTTGCTCTATTTCTTGCTTTGCCTTTCATCTGAGAGAAAAGCATATGTAAAAATTGCAAATGACACAGAGCTAAAAGGGTTAACTATTTATCATACTGGACATTAGAGTTGAGATCCAAAAATATCTTGACAGACTAGAACATTAGGAGAAGACCATGTAGATGAAGTTAAATAAAGATGAATCTAAAGTACACATACTTGTGTACAAAAAAAAATCAAATTCATGAATACAAGATGGAAATGTTAGATAGTTCTGAAAAAAATCTGGAGATTATACTGGATTATAAACTCAAATGATTTAATAATTAAAATCTATTGACTTGTTACAGCAGGAAACAAAGACACAAAAAATTTGATGTGAACTTAGCTGGTATTTAAGCGAGATTTAACAACCAGGATGGGGAAAGGGATAGTATTGTTATACTCTGATCTGGATATTCCATATGTGGTATCTTGGATTCAGTTTGGAGAGCCATATTTTAAGAAACTGTGGATAATCTGGAGAGGCTTCAGAGCACAATGATGAGCATGATGAAAGATCTCGATAAGATGCCATATGAGAGTCATTTGAATAATTTATTGTTGTTTAGTCCAGAGATTAAAAGACTTGTGAAGAAGACAGATGATAACTTGATCATTGTTAAGTATTTGAAGGGTTATTGCATTGGACAACTGAGTGGCACAGTGAATGGAGTTCAGAACCCCAGATTCAGGAAGACTCATCTTCCTGATTTCTTTTTTTTTTTAGTGTTCTTTTTTTTTTTTAAATAAATTTATTTAACTTTTTACATTCATTTTCACAAGATTTTGGGTTCCATAATTTTCTCCCCATTTGTTCCCTCCCCCCTCACCAATACACTGGACATTCTAATTACCCATATCACCAATCTGCCCTCTCCTTTCATCCCTCCCTTCCCTTACTACATCTTCTCCTTTGGCCTGTAGGGCTAGATAACTTTCTATTCCCCATTACCTGTATTTCTTATTTCCTAGTAGCAAGAACAATACTCTACAGTTGATCCTAAAACTTTAAGTTCCAGTTTCTCCCCATCCCTCCCTCCCCACCCATTCCCTTTGGGAAGGCAGGCAGTTCAGTGTAGGCCATATCTGTGTAGTTTTGCAAATGACTTCCATAATAGTCGTGTTGTGTAAGACTAACTATATTTCCCTCCATCCTATCCTGCCCCCCATTGTTTCTATTCTCTCTT
>CM053773.1:47948195-47967963 GCA_028658325.1 Potorous gilbertii
CTTTTCTGGGCATTTTCCCAGCCAGTTACTTGATTTCTGAGAGTCCTCTCCTCCCCCTGACCTAGATCCGCAGCTAGTGCTTGGGGTCTGAGATTCAAATGCTGCTCCCCAGCCTCAGGGCTTTTGGCGGCAGGCTTGACTGCTCTTCAATGGGGGCTTATCTGATGGTTCTCAGGTGGGGGCAGGGCCGCCTCTCAGGCTCAGTTCCCTCAGGGGGTTTATACAGAGATCCTTTGTAGTGGAGCTGGGGTGGAGCTCCAGCCCTCTTTGGGAGTCTCTGGCTGAGCTGCCTCTGCCTCTGGCCAAGCTGCCTCAGCCTCTGCCACAGCGGCCACTTCCCAGAGGGTCAGAGTCCCGGAGATCCCCCGCTCCCCTCTCAGCCCATCTCTCTCACTGACCTGCCCGTCTGTGGGTGGAGGGACCCTCGCAGCCGTGGGAGATTCAGGTCCCTGACGCCTGCTGGGCTCTGCTCGCTCCTCTCAGTGCCGTGTGGCCGGGGCGGGGGAGGGGAGCGCTCGGCCCCGGGCAGGACTCCGCTCCCGTCAGGGGTACCTTTGCGGTCGGTTTTTCAGGGCTCTCTGCAGCAGAAATCTCCTTCACTGTGTTGCTGCGCGGCTTCCACTGTTCCAGAATTTGTCAGGAGTTCTTTTTACAGGAAATCTATGGGCTGTGGGTTAGGACCTAGCATAGGTGAGTCTTTCTACTCCACAATCTTGGCTCCGCCCCCCTGATTTCTAATATGATCTCAGACAGTTACCAGCTGTGTGACCCTGGGCAGGTCACATAACCCTGTTTGCCTAATGGGAAACCACTCTCGTATCTTTACCAAGAAAACTCCAAACAGGTTCACAAAGAATCAGACAAGACTGAAAAATGACTGAATGTGGAAGAGGAACCAAGTTTTTCATCTTGGCCCCAGAAAGCAGAACTATTACCAATGAGTAGAAGTTGCTGATAGGCAAATTTAGGCAAGACATAAAAGTTTAAAACTTCCTAATAGAGCTGTCTATATGTGAAAGGGGCTGCCCCAGAAAGTTGTGGATTCCCTTTACCCTGAAATATTCAAAAATATGCTGGATGTTCAAGCACTCATTATGTCTTTTGTAGAGAATGAGTATATTCAGGTCCAGATGGAACTAGATGGTTTCTATGGTCCTTTCCAGTTCTGTAATTCCATAGTTTCATGACTCCCCATTTTTCAAATGAGACAATGAGGCCCTGAGAGGTGATATGATTTGCCCATAATCACACTTTGAGTGTGTAAGCAAGAATGAAACTCAAGTTTTGGTGTTTTTCTATGATTTCATATCTAATAGTCTTTCCCCTTTTCTATACTGTCTTTTCCAAAGCATCAGCCTTTGTCCACATCAAGACAGTTATGAGCACAGTGGGTTACCACGTACACTGAGATCCAACTATTGACTAATAAAGATACTTAAGTGTATGCCATAAAATCACACAATCAAAAAATTTTAGATTTAGATATTTAATCTGCATTCAACTACGAATCCCTCCTCTAGAAAAGTGATCATTCAACCTTTATTTGAAGAATTCAAGGGATGATAACCCATCTCTTTGAGCTTGAATTCCATTACATCCCCAGATCTTTAACTCCTGAGACCCAAATAAAAATAATTTCAGATGGAAAATCCCCTCCTCCAAATCGCACACACTTTAACTGAAGAAATAAATTCCATGGCCAAGAAAAGTCTTTCCATGTATTATTTCTTCTTGTGCTCTCCCCACTTTCTACCTCTATGACTCAGCAACAAAGTCATCAATAAGCATTTATTAAGCATTTACTGTGTTCAGAAATTCTGCTAAGTGTTAGAGATGCAGAGAAAACTATAACCCCGATCTCCACCCTCATACTAATCAGAAAAACAAAATGCATTCTAGGTACCTGATGGGCATGTTTCAACACTTGGGGACTTAAGTCCACTTTCTGAGAATATTTCACCCCTATTTATCTGTTCTCTCAACTTTGCTGTCTTTCCTTTTTTTCTATTTTCCCTTTCTTGCATTTTTTCAGTTTTAAAAGGCCAACATCAATACTACCCATGACTCTATCAGTTATTCCCAAAAGCCATTCTAACTGTAGTTTCAATAGGACAAGTACCTAAGGCTAAGGTTTTCTTCATATTCCCCCATCCGCATTAGGGAGATGTGATGGAAATCTCAAATATGTTGTCAGTAAGAACATTTACACTTTGTATACAGATGTTTGAAAAGTCAAAGCAAAGGTCTTATCCTGTAACTGTAACTTCACTAAATTCTTCCTGATTGCACATGCCATTTAAAAACAAACAAATAAAAATGATCAGTTTGTAAAAGAGTGCAAAGTGGCGAGGACGTTCTTTGGGTAGTAGTATAATCACTCTGAAAGTGAAACTATCCATAAAAAAGTGAGACTATCCTAGTAATTCTCACATGGGAAATCCTAGGCAGCTTTAAAAAAAAATCTTTCCTTCTGACATATGAAATGCCATTGATGGTTTTGAGGATTTAAAAGACTTTACTGGGAAGGGGGCTTTTGTTTGCCATGTTACTGAATATTTGAGTATTAGAGTTTTAAAAACAAACTAAGAGAACTTAAGCATTCATTACAGGAAAAAGAAAAAGGATGCTCTTTGAAACTTCCCTATCCACACAAACCCTGTAAGGAAGAAGTTTCAATCCAGTAGTTGGGGCAGAAGCCAGATTGTAGGGGAATGACAAGTGAGAAGGTGGTAAAGAAATAAAGACAGCCATTTGGACTGGGAGAATGATTCATTTACAGCAATAAAAATGTCAGGAGAGTTTGGTGTGGGGTTGCAGACAGGATGATATTGAATTTGGCTTTAGATGCATTATTAAATTTGAGGAGTTGCCTACAGTGGGTTGGGCCCAGAATTGAATTGGAGGAAGAAAGCATATTGGATTGCATTTGGGAAATCACTCAGTTTGTTAACAAGCTCAAGTTTACATAGATGCACATAACATTTTTTTTAGCATCCGTATTCTTCCAGTTTTAAGAGGTTGTGTGGAAGACCTCATTTTCCAAAGAATCAAAATCATACATGACTCAATATCAGTGGATAGTGTGAGCTGCAGCACATTACCCAGCACAACTTGCTAAGGCAACAGGTCACAATGAAAAGATTACTGGTTTAATGTCAGAGCTCAAAATTATGTATATGTCATTATATGTGTGAACTTGGGCAACTATGTTAACCTTTTGGGGTTTAAGTCTCCTTATTTGTAAAATGAAAGGTTGAAATAGATGATTTCTAAGGTCTTATCCATTTACAAATTAATAATATTGTCCTAAAAAGTGTAAAAGGTATCATCCAGAAAATGTGATTAGGGGTATGTGGGTCAGATACACATTATTAAGTGTGGGGGACAATAGGCGGACAAGTTTGCAATAATACTGACCCTCTCTCAACTTTCATTCTTATTTCACATGAAAAACTGGAATTTCTCCTTGCCAAGGCAAACCCATTTATAGGTACCTCTTGATTGCATTGTAATGCATCTACTCTATCATCCTGTCTCTCTCACTTATATTTAATCTCTCCTGTCCACTGTCTCTTTCTCTAGTATTTACAAACATGTCCATGTATGCTTCCATTTTCAAGTAAATTTTCACTTGGGCCATCCATTCCTGCTAGCTATCATCTTATATTTCTCCTTCCTTTTGTGTCTAAACATCTGTAGAAGGTGGTCTACAATGGTTCACTTCAATTTCATTAACTCTTACTTTCTTTTTAACTCCTCTTTGCAGTCTGACTTCCCACTTGCTCATTATACCAAAACCACCTCTCCAAAGTCACTGATGATCTCCTAACAGATATAAATAGTTCCCTCTATGCAGTTCTCACCCTCTGAAGCCTTTGACACTATTGATCTGCCTCTTCTACCTGGTATTCTCTTTTCTCTAGTTTTTTGTGACACTATTTTCTCCAAGACCTTCTCCTACCTATTTGAGCTCTACTTCTCTATCTTTTCTGGATATTCACCCAAGTTATTAATATTCACCGTTGGGGCCTCAAGACCCTATCCTGTTTCCTCTCCTCTTTTCCATACATGCTATTTCGTGTAGTGAGTTCATTAGTTCCCAAGATTTTAATTATCAACTCTCAGATCCATTGTCCAGCCTTAACCTTTCTGCTGATGTCTAGTCTTAAAATGCCTATTAGACATCTCAAACTGGATGTCCTGCAGACATGCAACATATGTAACACAGACCTTATTTTACCCCTAAGCCTTCTACTCTTCCTAACTTCCCCATTACTCTTGAGGGAACCACCAACCTAAAAGTTAGATGTCATTTTTGACTCCTTACTCTCTCAACTGCTGTATTCAATCAGTTGTCAAATCCTGCTTTTTGACCTCTGTAAAACCTCTCTTATAATATCCTTTTCTTCTCTGAATTTGCAGTCACCCTTGTGTGACATCTTCACCTCCCTCAGACTATTACAGCTGCTTTCTAGTCAGTCTTCCTAACTCTAGTCTCCCCCTACTCCAATCCATCCTCCACTCAGCTGTTAAATTGGTCATTTTAAATGACAGGTCTGACTATGTCACTCCCTATTCAAGAGACTATTCAAAATCAAATATATAACATTCTTTTTGTCATTCAAAACCCATTATAATTTGACCCCTTCCTATCTTGAAGTCTTCTTATACCTTAGTACTTGTTCCACAAACTCTTCATTTCAGTGATACTGCCTTCTTGTTTATTTCCATCTCTTGACTGTGACCATTTTCACTGGTTGTCCTCCATATTCCTTCTGTTTTCTCAGTTAAAGCCCCACCTTCCTCCAGAGATCTGTTCCAGTTCTCCTTTCAAGACCTTCCCTTCAGCTCGACTCCTTCCCTTTGAGACTAGAATGGAACAAGGGTTGTATAATATGCTAGTTAGAGGGGGGAAGAAGGAGAAGAAAGGAGTTAGGGAGTGGAAAAGAGCTATAGAAAGGAGGAGGATATTATTATAAGATGAGAATCAGGATAGTGAAGTGAAATGGAAAACAAAGCAGTTCTAAGATGAAAGAGTCCATTTTCACTATTTTTCAATATCTTGTTCTTTTAAGTACTTTTAAGTACTTCTTTTCACATGCTCTCCCCCAAGAGACAATAATCCCCTGGAGAAAAGGTATTTTTGTTTGTTTGTTTTGCTTTTCTTTGTACTGTGCCTGGCACAAAGTAGGTGTTCAATAAGTACTAGCTGGCTAACTGATATGACATAATTTTGAGACCTAGAGTCAAGCCAAAACAAAGTCAAGTGCAAGTCATATCATCATTTCTCTGATGGCATGGTCTTCTTTGCCAATGAAGGACAAACACAAGCCCTCTATGGAGAACTTATAAGAGGATACAGAAAAGGTTCACACAGGAGGAGAAGTAGCAGATATGGGAGAGAGAACTCATGGATCTGAATTTGTTTGGCTTAACTGTGCAATAAGTTTGTTTGTTCACTTGTTTGTTCGCATGTTTTCCCAGGAGGAGACAGAGGAAGTTGGAGGAAAAGAAAGACTTGCTTGTTTATGAAAAAAAAATATTTTTAAAAAATGAAATATTAAAAGAAGATTTTAAAGAAGTATAGGAAAAATCAAGTTTCAATGCAGAACATGTAGTCATTAGGAGGAAATATAAGCATTCAGTCTACATGCTTAAGTAATATGCAAGTAAATTATAAGGGAAAATTTAACAGTATCATGAGGAAACAGTAAGACCAAACATTATTTCTGTTCCTTCTCCCCAAAAGGGAAGACATACAAATGCTTGAAGTTAACACAAATATTACTGTAGTTCCTAAGGAATATAGTTCTATTTAAAATAATACAATATGTGTGTGTGTTCATCCTTTGTTGCCATCAGAGAAATAATAACATGACTTGCACTTGACTTTGTTTTGAGGGAGGGAGGGCTGTGCAGGTCACCAGCCTCCCTTCTCCTCCAGAGCCATCTGAATCCAGTGACCATATATTCATCAGGATGACTGGAGATGACCCAGGATGAGGCAATTGGGGTTAAGTGACTTGCCCAAGGTCACACAGCTAATGAGTGTCAAGTGTCTGAGATGAGATTTGAACTCAAGTCCTCCTGACTCCTGCACTGGTGCTCTGAATAATACAATATAGCAATAAAGGAAACCAGGATCCAAGATGAGCATAGGGAGGTATATAGAAGGGAAGGAAATTTAAAATAAATTCTAGAAGATATAAGAGCTGGGTTTCCACCATAGGGAGGGCCTAGAAAATAGAAAACCTTGGCATCATTTCTTGTTCATGTATGCAAGTTTCCGCAGGGGTGGGGATCCTGCGGCCTTGAGACCACATGTAGCCTTCTAAGCCCTTGGGTGCAGCCTTGGGTTCTACAAGAACAAATCCTTTTATTAAGGGGATTTGTTCTGTGAAGTTTGGATTTAGTCAGAGTTGCACTTGAGGAAGTAACCTCAAGGCCGCAGGTTCCCCACCTCTTCTCTACCCTCTTTCTACCATAGTCCAACTCTCAGAGATTACCTGTTAACTTTTACCTTTTGTCAAACACAGTGACAGTTCTCATTAGTCTTTTTCATCAAAATCACTACACTACTGAAAATGTACTCTTTCATCTTAGAACTGCTTTGTTTTCCATTTCACTTCACTATCCTGATTCTCATCTTATAATAATATCCTCCTCCTTCTTTCTATAGCTCTTTTCCACTCCCTAACTCCTTTCTTCTCCTTCTTCTCCCCTCTAACTAGCATATTATACAACCATTGTTCCATGGTCTTCTCTTCTTCCCTCTTTATAGATGTGTTCAAACTGTGAGCACATTTACCTTTCTGTCATTTGTATGTGAATGACTCCAAAATTTCCATCATCAGACCTAACCTTGACCTACACTCTAATTCCATCTTCTCAACTGTCTATAGGAACATCCCACTTGAATTTCCCTATTCAACTTCCAATTATCCCTTTCCTGTCATGGAGTACCAGCTAGAGGCAGGAAGGCCAGCTAGAAGGCTATTTATCTTGATATCCATGACAAGATTATTCCAAAAAACTGGCCATGAGAATGTACTGGATTTGTTTTAGTGAAGGAGAAAAATTATTAACATACTCTAATATAGAAAAAGGAAAGGCTTGTGCTTCAAATCTGATGGTTAGAAGAATTGCAATTTTAGCTTTTATAAGGAGATTCATAATCCTCCCTTTCCCACACTCCCCAAAGTTAAACTATTCTTATTAGAAATGAGATAAAAAGGTACAAGAAATAAAATACTAATGGTTCTCAAAAGAAAATAAGCCATAACTAGGTAAAGTAGAACCATATTGTTAAAATATTTTTATTTTCCTAAAAGTAATATCTAAGCCTGTAAACAACATAAATGAAAGTTTTTTTGAATTTATAACTGCAACCAAAGTTGACTATGCTAGATTTGGCACTGTGATATATCACCAGAGAAAAACAATGTGTGTACATAATTCTTAGCTAGAAGCTGTTTGTACTTAAGTTTTTATGGAATGCACACATGATCATAAGACTTTGCACAAATAAAACCTTTTGATGATAAATCAGTGTAAAATATTGAGCCTTAGGGAGTAATTTTCACTGTTGTAATTAAATTTAATTTTGCTATACATGGGATGTAGGCATTAGAGTCCAAAAAGTATGATTGTTTTCATTTATTTTGGTTAATGGGTCATTTCATGCAAAGTCTCAAAAAATCCCAGAAAACCAAGCAATTTAAAAGATTAATTTAAATTTTATTTCTTTTTCTTTTCTATTTGAGTTACAGAAGAAGGATTCAGAATACATTTTTCCCAAAGAAATATGTAAGCATTAGCAAATGAACTGAGATGAGTTGCACATCAGAAAGAGAAAAAGTTGTTTGATGTTCCCACTAATGATTGTGGGATTCATGAAAAAAAAACCATGAATTTAATACTTTTATGGTAAGATTTTACCAGTTTCTTAGAAGAGCAGTTTTATTACTGATGTAAAATATATTGGAAGTGCCTCATCCTTATTTGTTATGTTTCTCAATCCTATATTTTTGTAGTGACTTTGCTAAATTTCATATCAATTGATTTCTTCTTTGGTCTCTGTATTTCTCATGGAATTAGAACTTCTGAGGTAACTATTTAAAGTTTCTTCTTCCAAAAAAACTTTGTTATTGCTGTTACTGTATTTGTAAATTTAGATATTCTGTCAATGTATTTGGTCTCCTTTTTCTGTTGTGATTCACTCTTACAAATATCTGGAGATGACAGAAAATTGTCCCACAGTAGGAATTTGCCTTCATTTGCCATGAAATGTCATCTTTTCTAGGTCCATGTCCTCCCAGCCTTCTGAGTATCACTTTCTTGGAGGAGCTCTAATTCTCCTTCTGAGGAAGGATAAGTGGTCACTTTAAGTATCAAGTCCATGCAAATAGCACCCATTGCATAGCACCCATAGCACCCCATCTCCCTTTGTAGAATATCTCTTTTTTTCTACATGAGAGCATCCAATACTGATTCCCCTTAATACACAGGGAGAAAAAAATATTTTTTCTTTTCTTTCCCTTTATTTCAATCCTTTCTTCTTTCTCACTCTTCTTTAGGCTTTCTTATTCCTGTCAGACTATAGGAGTTAAATCCCTTCACAGTTAGCTTTTGACTTGATTAGGGTACATCACGTAATCCCCTCTATCTCCTTTCCTTCTCTGTTTTTCTGTCATTCAGTCACAAAACCACCATAAACATTGTAGGTGGTTTGTTATGAGGTTTAATCCATGATGTTTCAATCTATTTCTTTACATTGACTTATATTTGACTTCTGATTTTAATTTTGTTTCCTTGTACTTTTAGAAAGAAATCTCTAATGGTCTCTCTGTCGGTTTTGTTGGTGTTATCTTAGTTGTTATATTTGTTTAACTTTTTCATATTTCTGTTGTCTGTGATGTTTGAAAAATAAGTAATTTATTCAGGACTGTTTTTATTTCTTGGGAAGTTTAAAATATATATTTTATTGGATGCCCATTTTTATTAATAATTAAACTCAGATTTGCAGAATGTTCCTTTAGGTTGCATCTTGAGCTCCCTTACTCTTCAAAATACATTATTCCATTCTTTCTTTCAGTTCCTAATGGGTCCAGAATAATCTTTTATTGTCCACATTTCCTTTCCTTGAAGATCTTTTTCCTTGTAATTTTCATAATTTGTGTGTGTTCATTGGAATTGTTAAATTTAGCCATCATGCATCTTGGGGTATGTAGTATACGGTTTCTGTTGTTATTTTCTGGAGTCAGTGTTTGGATTCTTTCAACTATCACTGTTTTGTGTATTCAGAAGTTTTCAACAGTTTTCTTGTGTTAGTACTTGCATTTTAATACTCAGGTTTTCTTACTTATCATGCATACTCTTCTGGGAATTCTATAATGCATAAATTGTCTTTCTACATCCTTTAATCATTAAGATCAATATGTTTTACTTTCATTGTGTGTATGCTCTCTTTGAATATCCTTCCTTTATGTTTCTCTTTTTCCAGATTGTCCATGTATTTGCATTCCAAATTATATATTCTCTCCTGTCCCTTTGGTAAAAAAAAAAAATTGTCACCATGTATTAAAGGGTTTTTCTTCTATTCTATGAATTATTTCTCCTGTGCAGTTCATAAATTCTGCTTTCAAAATTTTTATTTGTCTTTTAACCATTGAGGAACATCCTTCTGTAGTTACAAGTTCTTCAAAATCCACAGGGTCCTCATCAAGTATGGATTCCTTTTGTGTTTTCTTACAATATTTATTCATGGATGTCCAGATTCATTGAGCTTATGTGGAGGCTATATGATGATGATGGAAATAAAAATAATAGTAACAATATTAACTACAATTAATAATAATAACTACCATTTATATAGCACCTACTCTGTCCCAGGACCTGCGTCCTAAACTCCTTATATTATAATTGATCGCCACAATAACCCGGGGAGGTAAGCTATATTCCCTTTCGTTGTTAACATATTGGTTGGCTTATCTGTTTATGCTCAGTCTTTAACTGAGTTATTGTTGTGATGGTGGTTTCCTACAGAGATTTTTGGTAATTTCCATCTTTTCCCCCCTGTTGCTCACTTTGATTCCTTCCCCTTTAATGACAGTTTCTCTGAGAGCTTGACGTCAAAGCCATCTCTGCCTCCTCCCACACTAATTCACTTTTGACTGCCTTCAGCCTCTTCCCCAAGGGACATCTTGGAGAAAGAATTGGCTTCAGCTGGATACTGGGCCATTTGTTTTAGGCAGTCCTTATAGATCCACACACAATCTGGCACTTTTCCACCCAAATCCCTCTTTTCTTCAGTTCTCCAGATGAATGTAGTTGCAACCCAAAGCATTGCAGGTGAAGCCACTACAAGCTTCTTTTTCTCTTGGCATTGGGAGGAAGGGGGAGAAAATAGGATTGATTTCCGTTGCAAACCTATGAGTGACTTTATGCAGCCCAGTCAGGGCATGATTTGTCTTGGAAGACAGGGTGCTGAATGAACCCTTGGCTTTTAGTTCATTAGGTTTTTAATTCAGGATTATTGGTGTCAGAGCTGTGAAGACCACTGAAACAGCTTATCTTTTATGCTTAAGTCCTGCTTTGAAAAGATGTGACAGGTCCTAACGACCGGAGAGTCTAGTCCTCCATATTGTTGCCTTCATGACCTGGAAGCCCACTAGCCTTCAAAGGTGTCTACTTTGTTTCTTTGTTATCATATGCTTAAAATCAAGCAAATTGAATTTATTTAAAGAGCATCTGGATGTTCAAAGATATGAATTCTGTTATTATCTTAATTAATTATTAGTCAATTTTAGACAACTTTAACCACTCTATAACACTTTTGACATGGAAAAAATTATGTGCATTTGCTGGGGATGGGGGTGGTATATCTAGACCTATTATTTCACTGGACTATGGAATTCACAGTAAATAAACTTCCTCAAACAATGAAAATCGCCAAGTGCTGTGCACCTGATTATCTTGGAGAGTTAACTCTGTCACTAAAAGGTTAATTTACTTTCCCAAGGTCACATATCCAGTACATGTCAGATAAGGCATTTGAACGTCTTCCCGCTGAGGCTAGCTGTTGATCTACTATGCTTTTATATCTTATTTTAGGTCTATAACAAAAATAAGAAGTTAAGCCCATTCTTTGAGACAGTACATTGTATGTAATAATAGGTACTCCAAAGTGAATTCCTAAATCTGTGAGATCATTTGAGGAAATGTTTCATGTAGTTCCTTTCTAGGAGCTCCCAAACCACTTTATATTTCTAATGTACTTTCATATTCTCTTTATTAAATTCATTTCCATAATTTTATTCATCCCACTACAGTGTAAGCTCCTTAAGAGCAATGATCGTCTTATTAACCTTCATTTCTCCCACGGAGTCTAGCCCTATGCCTTATCGAATAAATGAAGAAATCACCTATAAAAACATGTCCTTATTCCATTTTTGTTAGCATGTAAAACTGACATAAAGTCCTTAGAACCATAGATGTCATTTGATTTTTATTCATAGTTCACTTAATTAGTATATATATATATATGATATTTCATGCCTAAATTTTAAATGTATTAAGACAACTAAGTAAAAAAGCATAAACATTTTATTTCCCTATTTAATTTTTAACACCTCTTCATATCTTTCCAATGAAATCAGTAACTCTTTTTGATTATATCAGTATTATATCCTATGTATCAATTTAAAGATTTCTTTTTTTGAAAACTCCTTACTTAGAGAATATTTTTATTCCATACTATATTTCTAAGGCCTATTTGTCTAAAGTCTTATCCATTTGTAATAATTAAAAAGAGTTAAGTATGAATGATTATATATACACATTCATATGTTTTTTTAAAAAAAGACAACTGGCAAATATTTAATAAACTATGCCATTAAAATGTGCTAGATACAATTGATACAAAGTAGCATTAAGATATTATTCCTTTCCTCAAAGAGTTGACAGTCTAATTCAGGAGAGGACACAAAAAAAAAACAAAAGGAAACAAAACAAGTAATTTCTAACAAGACATTGGAGTTCCCTCCATATCTAAATTCTGTAACTCTCTGGAAATAATTAGTGAAATCCTGCTTGGACACTATTTTGTGGTTGTGTTGATTTGAATCTTGAATGACACTAGGGTTTTCAAGAGATAGAATTTAAGAGGGGAAACAACCCAGGAACAGAAGAACTATCCATACAAAAACATAGAATGAAAGATGGAGGGAACAGTTTTAAAAAATTATTACAGGATTTTAGAATGACTAGAAGAGAACATTGGTAAGAAAGTTGGAAGAGTAGGACAGGACCAGGTTTTGGTTTTGAATGCCTAACATTAGATTCTTAAAAGGGCACTGATATAATACAACAATATCTAAGGAAGACTAGTCTGGTAGCAATGTGTGGGTTGAATGAGAGAGAGGAGACTGAAAGCAAAGAGACTATGTAGTAAGCTGCTGCAATACTCCGGTCATATTTATATACATCTGATACCAAATAATGTTCAGTAGGAGAAGGGGGGAAGGAGAGAAGAGAGAAAGAGAAAGGAAGGAAGGGAAAGAGAAAGGGAGGAAGGAAGTGAAAGAAAGAGAGGGAGAGAGCAGTGGTGGAAAAGAGAAAGAGAAAAGAGGGAGGAAACGTAAGGACTTGGTGACAGATTTGATGTAGGAAATGAAAGGCAGTATAGTACAATGGGAAAAGGCATTAGATTTGCGATCAAAAACTTGGACTTGACTCTCAGTTTGGCCATTGGTTTACTTCTATGTGGCTTCAGGTAAATTGCTTTCCTCATCCGCAAAATGAGGGGATTGTATGAGGTGACCTTGAAGGTTTCTTCTAGTTCTAAATTTGTGGACTTATGGAAAGGCAAGAATCACAGGATAACCCTGGGAAACCTAACAGAGAACAACCTTAATAAAAATGAATCAGCTCCAGTGGGTAGTGGTTTTGCAAGTTAAAATGCTGAACATAATGAAAGTTTGTGAGGATACTAATATATAAGCTAACCTATAGGTAAAGATTTTGAGGATGAGAGGTCTTTTGGGATATCATCTCCATAGAAATGATCTTTGAAATTATAAGAGGAAAATAAATTGCCACAAAAAAGTCTGGGTGTAGAGGGAGAAGAATAGAAGGTTAAAGACTGAGATCTGGGGAATGATAATCACTCCAGGATGAAAGAAGGAAGAGTAGTTAATGCTACAGAAAGGTCAAAACGTAGAAAGACTGAGGAAAGTTTCTTTGGTGCAGCTGATAAAGAAAACAGCATCAGAAAAGTGTTGAAGATGAAGACATATATTATTAGCAAATGAACAACTAATAAAATATTGTGGAATGAGGATCCATTATTGCATTAGTGCACAGAAAGAATTTTAAAAACATCATATTGTTTACACACACATTATTTCTGCAATGGCATAATGTTTATGAGTGAATGAAAACGACCTGAATTTTTAAGTAGATTGGTTATCCTCCTGAAATATTGCTTTAGTCATCAATTTAACAATTCCCACTTCTTTTAAAATAGATAATGCAATGATAAATTAACTCTGTATCTGAGAATTAGCACAGATGTCAAATTATTGCAATCAAATTTCATGATGTACCTTTTCATGTGAAGGAGTTTCTTTATCATCACATCTGTTTTCTTCCTAGTTTTACTTATACTTGCAATGGAAAATAAATGCAAATTTAATTATCATTCCGCTCACTGTCCCACTTAAGTCAGTGGACTTTGATTTTTGGGGCAAACTGCTAACTTAGGGACATCTAGATGGTGCAGTGGATAGAGCTCTGGGTCTGAAGTCAGAAAGAAACCCAGTTCAAAACTGTCCTCAAATACTTATTAACTATGTGAGACTGTGGACTTAACCCCTGTTTGCATCAGTTTCCTATCTATAAAATGCAATTTATCTATTTCCCAGGGTTGTTGTCACTTACCACTGTTCCTGGCAGATACTAAACGCTATGTAAATGTCACCTATTGTTGCTAGTAATAATATTACCTTACCCAAAGGCAGAGTTGGATATTTAATTCTTTGGTTTACCTTTGTAAGTTAACATCTTAACATTCTCCTACAAAGCAAAAGACACATTACACAAATTGTATTTCATGGAAACATTATGCTAATATAAAAACTCTTGCCCAGAGAACCTGTATTGATTTCTAAGTGACTAAAAGCAAACAAAAACAAAAAATTCACTGAGCTCAATTATAGTTACCTCATAAGGCATTACTTTTTATCACGATGACTATGGTGTTCACTAGTTATTTACCAGTACTTTTATCATTTTTTCTTCATTTGTAAGACATCTAGGTATTTATGGAATACTCATTTTCATCAAAAGATTTCTTTCTTCTTTAATGAAATTGCTCGTTATTGAAAAAATCTTCCATTATCTTTCTACAGTTGCTCAATCATTTTCTCAAGCCACTCTTGCCCTAGTGGCCTGTGGAATATTTCCAAATATTTTCATCTTTCCTCTGCATAGACTGTTGTGATAGAGTTGGAGACAGATGGTTTTACGCTTGTAAGACTTACTGTTTGCAGCCTTTTAGCAGCTACTGTGGCCGCCCCAAAATATCTTTAATTGATTCAGAGTGTATTATCCAATTGCCTTAATATTTAAAGCTATATTCTATTTTTGTGGCTTATATTCATTGAATATTTCTCAATGGTCCACTATCTGCTTTTTGTCAGTGGATAATTTTAGAGGAAATTTTACCTAAAGAATTGTGTTTCCTCATTTCATTTTTAAATATTGTTTTTATTTAATTAATTCAGTCCTTTTGTAGCTTTAGATTTGTCATTAATTTCCTATGGCATAAATTGTTTTCATCCTGACCATACATCTAAATGTACTTGCATCTAAAAGGTAAGGGCATAGCACCATATACAGAACAATTTAAAATGGCTAGTATTCAATAGTGTGTCAATGTTTACAAAGTGTCACACATGAATTTATCTCATTTGAGCCTGAGCACAACTGTGAAGTAGATACCATAATTTTCTTTTTCATTTGAGGTTTAGGGTCATTTTGGTCACACATCTAATAAGTATCAGCAATAAGTTTTTAACTATATACAAAGACAAAGATGAATCAATCCCTGCCCTCAGGGATCTTACATTCCAATGAGTGAGACAACCATGTACATACGTTGATATGTATGTGTATATACTATATATATATAGTTCTAAGTTACCCTGGGGATAGAGGCAGCAGTAGCAGTTGGGAAGCCTTTGCTAGGTGAAAGGGAGATTTAAAAGTTCAAATAATTCCATTAAGTTCAACTAACATTATTGAGTATCAACAATATGGAAAATGAGGCATGTAAGTGGTTCAGTTTATAGAATGCTGAGCCTGGAATCAGGAAGACCTGAGTTCAAATTCATTCTGAGACACTCACTAGCTATGTAACACTGGGCAAGCTGTTTAACCTCTGTTTGTTTTACCACACTGAAGAAGAAAAGGCAAATCACTCCACTATCTTTGCCAAGAAAGCACCACACAGTCACAGAGTCAAATATGACTGAATGACTAAACAACAACAATGTGAAAGGTACTAAGCCCAGGGGATAAGAGAGTTCCTGTCAATCAGTCAAGCAACTAAACACTTATTAAGTACCTCCTATTTGCCAGGTACTGTGCTAACCACTGGGGTACAAAGAAAGGTAACAAACAAACAACATGCAGTCCTTGCTCTCTCTCCCTTGCACGATCTATTTGAGGAAACAACATGCAAACAAAGATCCCTACATGATAAATTGGGGGTAATAGCAGAGGGAAGGCACTAAAATTAAGGAGACTAGGTAAGGCTTCTTGCAGAAGGTGAGAGGTGAACTGAGATTTGAAGGAAATTATGAAAGCTACGAATTGGAAATGAAGAGGGAGAATGTTCCAAGCATGGAAGACACCTAGCAAAAATTCTCTACTAAGAAAGTAAGATACACGTGTATATAAACTACAAACAAAAAAAATTAATTGATATTTACATTAAAGAGTTGAAAAACAAAGTACCATATGAAGTCCAAGGGGAAAAGTCAATAATCACGGCTGGGATCACAAATGGCTTCAAGGGGGAAGTGACATTTGAGCTGGGATTTCAAAGATAAGTAGAAATTCAGCAAGCAAAGGGAGAAGACAGGGTGCATTAACAGGCACAGGGAATGATGAAAGCAAAGGTATAGAAGTGGGAGGTTGTTGCATTTGTTCAGAAGCAGGTAGAAATCACTTTATCCAAAGTTCAGTGTGGAAAGGGGTGTATTCAGGGAAGACTAGTTGCTCTGGTGTAAGGGCTGCTGAGCTCTTTTAAGACCTGCTTTCTATTTTTGATGTGCATCTGATCCACCTAACTTTCAACTATGGTTCCAAGAAGCTGTAGCATGCACAATGGCCATACCCTAGTAAGCTGTTTCAGCAGACAGACTAAACCAGGTTGAGGGTAACCAAGACAGCTTAAACCCATTGGTGAGTTAGGAGGGTGTCTATCCCAAGCATGTGAAGACTTCCCCTGGTGGAACTGGAAAATAAGAACAGTTTGTTCCAATGGCCATGAAGGCAGCTGAAGCAGGCACTGTGGAGAGTTTAGAGCTTGATTAAGCATTGAAGATGCCAAGGTCATCCACTACATTTCAAGCCATCAAAAATAAAGCACAAGTGAAGCTGAGTGATGCAGAATTCTTGGCTTAGTAAGAAGGCAGATGAAATTCAGTTTTATGCTGACAATAACAATCCAAAGTGCTTTTATGATGCTCTGAAGGTTATTTATGGTCCAAAGACATATGGTACATTTCACCTGCTCATTGCTGATGGCGCCATATTGGTTAGTGATAAGGACATGCTTCAAGAGAGATGGGCTGAATACTTCCATAGTGTTCTGAACAGGCCACCATCAATCAATGATGAAGTTATTGACTACCTCAGGTTGAAGTCAATCCCTCCCTAGCTGAAGTTCCAAATGAGGAAGAGGTTCTGAATGCCATTAGGCACCTTTCATATGGCAAAGCACCTAGTGCTGATTCTCTTCTAGCTGAGATTTACAAAGTGGGGGGTTCATTGCTCACACAAAAGCTGACTGAAATTTTCCAGGTTATATGGCAAGAGGAGGTTATCCTCCAGGAGTTCAAGGATGTCTCCATTGTCCCTCTCAATGAAGGTAAAGGAAGTAGATTGTCTAGGGACAATTACAGGTATTTTCTGTCTTAGTCATTGTTGGCAAGATACTTGCCAGAGTTCTCCTTAATAGGCTAATCCTTCACCTGGAAGATGGTCATCTACCTGTGAGCCAGAGTGACTTCAGAAACTGAATAACAGTCAATGTGGTGTTTGCTGCCCAAAAACTCTAGAAGAAATGCTAGGACTAAAGCTGTAGATCTGACCAAGCAAGGCCTTTGATATGTCGGTCATTAGGGCTCATGGGAAATGATGTCAAAATTTGGTTGCCCAGAGAAGTTCATCAATATCATCAATTTCACATGCTTGCTCAGGTTCTGGATAATGAATGATGCTCCCATGGTTTCTTAGTCACCAGTGGAGTGAATCAAGGCTGTGTGCTTGCTCACATGCTTTTTAGCCTGATGTTTTCAGCCATATGATCAAATGCCTTCAATGAGGAAGAATACCACATCAAGGTAAGCTACTGCACTGATGGTAAATTCTTCAACTTGAAAAGGCTGTAAGTCAGGACTAAAGTAGGAGTTCTGGTACATGACTTTTGTTTTCAGATGATTGTGCACTCAATGCAGCCTCTGAATCTGAAATGCAGCAAAGTATGGATCAATTCTCTCTGTTTGATCTAATTTTGACCTAACCACACCAAGAAAACACAGGTGCTCCACCAGCCAGCACCACACCATCCATATATGAAATCACCAGTTATAGCAAATGGAGAAGTTTTTTAAAGCTGTGGATAAGTTCATTTACCTTGGTAGTAGACTTTCCTGGCATGTACACTGACAATGAAGTAGACCCACATTGCCAAAGCTAGCTCAGTGTTTGAGAAGCTCCAAAAGGAAAGTGTGAGAGAAAAGAGGTATTAGACTGACTCGCAAATTGAAGGTCTACAGAACCGTTGTGCTGACCTCATTGTTGTATGCCTATGAAGGATAGATAGTGTATCAGCACCATGCCAAGAAACTAAGTTGCTTCCATTTGAACTGTCTTAGGAAGATTCTGAAGATCACCTGGCAGGATAAGATCAGACAGTGAAGTCATTTCTCGAACTAAACTGCCAAGCATTCAAACTCTACTGCAGAGTGTGCAATTTCAATGGGCTGACCACAATGTTGAATATCAAACATATATTTGCCAAATAGACTATTTTATGGAGAACTCACACAGGGCAAGTGCTCACATGGTGTTCAGAAGAAGCGATACAAGGACAGTCTCAAGGTCTCTCTTAAAATTTTGGAATTGATTATGTGACAGGACCACTCACCATAGCATGCCCTCATCAGAGAAGGTGCTGTGTTCTATGAGTAAAGCAGAATTGAAATAGTCCAAAAGAAACACAAAATGCACGGATTTAGAGAATCCACACCAAATGTTTACATTTACTATTTGTGTCTGATCTGTGGTAGAGCAGTCCAAGTTTGTACTGGTCTGATCAACCACACATTTACAGTCAGTTACTTGACTGTAACTTGACTCTAACATAGTGATGTCATTTTGTTCTTCTTCTACAAGGGAGGACAACAACCAACCAGTGTGGAAAGAGTTTGAAATGAGAGAGAAAAGATAGGACTGCAACAAATTAAAGACTTTGGATTCAAAAGAGGTTGAATTTTATTCAGTAGTCATTAGGAAGCTATACAAGATTTTTGAGCTGAGAAGTGATAAGAATAGATCTTTGTATAAGAAAGATTGCTCTGGCACTATGAAGGCAGAATTGGTGGAAGAAGTGTTGAGCAGGAATAACTGATGAAACTACTCAAAATAAAATAAGCAAGTGCTGGTAAGTAACAGTTTAAAGTGATGGTGATGAGAAATAGGCAGAGTTTATAGCTGCTGGAGGTGTTAGGGAAGTCAAATGCTAAGATGCTAAAATAGAACTCATTGATTTGGAAGGTCCTTCCAATAATGTAGATTCATGCTTATCCATGTCTATCTATTCTGTATGGTTCTTTACCATGTCCTCCCAATGGTTTAACACTGCATCCAGCCAAATTACTAGTGGTCTTCTTTGCTTTCTCTTTACATTACAAGGGTACCAGTGCCATACTCTGGCTGTCTTCATCCTCATTAGGTGACCATTCTATCTTATTTTCCGATTATATATACATATATATATATATATATATATATATATATATATATATTTCCTTATTGAAATATTTTTTAATATAGATTTATTTAGCTTTTTACATTCATTTTCACAAAATTTTGGGTTCCCCCCCACCCCAATACACCGAGCATTCTAATTTCCCCTATCATCAATCTGCCCTCTCTTCTATCATCCCTTCCTTCCCTTGTCCCCATCTTCTCTTTTGTCCTGTAGGGCCAGATAACTTTCTATTCCCCATTACCTATATTTCTTATTTCCTAGTAGCAAGAATACTCGACAGTTGTTCCTAAAACTTTGAGTTCCAACTGCTCCTCATCCTTCCCTCCACACCCATTCCCTTTGGGAAGGCAGGTAATTCAATATAGGCCATATCTGTGTAGTTTTGCAAATGACTTCCATAATAGTCGTGTTGTGTAAGAATAACTATATTTCCCTCCATCCTATCCTGCCCCCCACTGTTTCTATTCTCTCTTTTGATCCTGTCCC
>CM053773.1:47968463-48013340 GCA_028658325.1 Potorous gilbertii
ACCCATTTTTCATGCTTTTCTTGCATCTCTCTCATTTCTCTTCCCAGTTTTTCCTTCACCTGTCTAACTTGAGTTTCAAAATCCTTTTTGAGCTCTTCCATGGCCTGAGCCCATTGGATATCTATTTCAGATGTTTGGGATACAGAGATCTTGACTCCTATGTCTTTCCCTGATGGTAAGCATTGTTCTTCCTCATCAGAAAGGAAGGGAGGAAACATCTTCTCACCAAGAAAGTAACCTTCTATGGTCTTATTTTTTTTTCCCCTTTTCTGGGCATTTTCCCAGCCAATTACTTGACTTCTGAGATTCCTCTCCACCTCTGCCCAGATCTGCCCAGCTAGTGCTTGGGGTCTGAGATTCAAATGCTGCTCCCCAGCCTCAGGGCTTTCAGCAGCAGGCAGGGCTGCTATTCAATGCAATTAAGTTCAGGTTCTCAGGTGGGAGCAGGCCACATCCCAGGCTCAGTTCCCTCAGGGGGTTTATATGGAGATCTTCCATAATGTGGACCTGAGGTCCTTCCTGCTCTGAGAGCCTCTGGCCACCTGCTGCCTCTGTCGCTGCCTCCCGAGGGGGCCTGAGTTATGGAAACACCCTGCTCCCCTCTCAGACAGCCCAGAAGTCTCTCTCACTGACCTGTGGCACCTGTGGGTGGAGGGGTGGCCAGTGGAAATTCCATCCCTGAAGCCTACTCGGATCTGCTGGATCTGCTCCTCTCAGTGTGGTGTGGCCAGGGAAGGGCTGGGCTCTCCTCCTGTCTAGTGTGCGATGGACCCTTGTGGTCGGTTTTTCAGGGCTCTCTGGAACAGAAATCTCCTTCACTCCATTGCTGTGTGGCTTCCACTGTTCCAGAATTTGTTGGGAGTTCTTTTTACAGGAAATCCATGGGCTGTGAGTTCAGAGCTAGCATATGTGAATCTTTCTACTCTGTCATCTTGGCTCCTCCCCCTCTCAAATTGAAATATTTTTTTCTGATACTTATTTTAAAGTCATTGGATTCTATTGCATTTCATATGTCCTTCCCATATGGAAACACCAATGCAATATTGCTATCAAAAAGATAGACTTTCATTTCTGGGGGAAGTTCAGAGACATTAAATAAAATCTGCAGTTCCCTGAAAGCAATCCAGTTTGCTTTCCTCCTCCTGTCCAATTCCATGCCTGACTTACTGTCCCTCTGTGCAGTGTGTCCCAAAGATAGATAGAGATGGACAAGCTTTGTGTCATAATCTGGACAATTGATTTCATTCATCCCCTTTACATCGTCTTTACATCATGAATAGCCTGGCTAAATATTATATATGGTTATATATCTATTCCAGGAGTCTCTGCAGTGTTTCAGATTTTGACATACCTCACCATCCATACCAAAATCTCATCAATTTGACCTCTGGACTGGATCTTCTCCATTACATTGACAAAGAATTTCTGATAGCTAGATCTTCTCTTGTAATGCCTTACCTGATGTTTATAATCAGAAGGTCATTGAACTAGGTTATTTTTGGTGTTATATGTCTAGAGGAATCTTGAATGATTTTTGTGGATGGATTGGAGTCTCACTATTTCAGAAAATAGCCTTTAAATTAGCATTTTGTTCTTCCAAATTAACTTTTCCATAATGAATAAACAATAAGCATAATTGGATATTTTATTCTCTATACTTTCTAATAAGGTTTGAAATTATAAAGATAATATTTTAAAATTTAAAAAAATTACAAATTTTTGAAATTGAAAAACTTTCTAATGTTGAATGTCATTTGCAAAAACCTATTTTGTCATTGTTAATAATCATATTAGGGATACGCTCAATTTATGTACATATGACTCATAAAGATTTCACATACATGGAAAAGTCAGAATACAGTTCAGTAGCTGTTGGTATGTTGTTGTTAACCTCTTTTGAGAAGGTATTAATAAGAGCCAATATGTTTTACATATTTTTGATATCATTCCCTCCATCGAAGTCTTTGTATAGCATTCCCTCTACATCCTCACAATTGTATCTCCATCTTCATTGAGCTCCTCTGTACATGATTCTTTCAATTTGGATATTTTCCTTATCTTTGTTCTCTTTCATACCTCCAATATAATTATATCTAGGACTGTATTATTTAAAGAGAGACAATAAACATTTATTAAGTGCTGATTCTGTCCAAGAATTGTACCCAAAGAAAGGCAAAAAACATACCCTACTCTCAGTTGGTTGGCTGGTCTTGAAGAGGATCAAAATGACATCACTATGCTAAGGTCAAGTTTCAATGTGTCAGGACAATGCCTGAGAAGGAGCAGACCATCTAATGTAATATATAACAAGCAAATAACTGCACAAATAAGTGATATACAAGATGAATTGGAAATTACAGAAGAAAAGAATTAGAATTAAGGGAGATTATGAAAGGTTTATTTTAAGAGGTAAGATGGTAGCTGGGACTCAAAGGAAGTCATGGAATGCAGGAGGTGGGAATGAGGAGTAAGACAATTCTAGGCATAGGGGACAGATTAAAAATGAATATTCAGGAGTTGAAGTGACATGTTCAAGAAACAGTAAAGATGTCAGTCTAATTGGATAGCAGAATATGTGGCCATGCGTAAAGTCAAAAGACTGGAAAGGTGGTGCAGGCAGGTTATAAAACAGTTTGAGCAACAGAGAATGTTTTTGTTTAATTCTGAAGATGATAGGGAACTGTGGGAGTTATTGAGTAAGGAGATGACATGGTCAGACCTGCACTTAAGGAAGATCATTTTGACAGCAGAGTTGAAAATGGGGGAGATTTGTGGCAGGCAGACCAATTAGCAGGCTATTGAAATAATCAAGACATGAGGTGATAAGGGTCTACAAAAAGATGGTGGCAGGATCAGAAGAGAGAAAGGGATAAGAGATGTTAAAAAGGTAAAATCAATAGACCTTGGCTAAAATAAAATGAATATGGAAGGAAAGAAATGGTCAGAGAGTATGCCTAGGTTATAAAAATGGGTGGCTGGAAGGATGGTGAAGCTCTTGACAGTAACACAGAAGTTTGAATGAGGTGAATTGGGAAGAAAATATGAGTTTGGTTTGGTACATATTGAATTTAGAATATCTACAAAACATTCAATTCAAAATGTCTAAGAGGCAGTTGGAGATACAAGTCTGGAAGTCAGTAGAAAGGTTAGGTCTAGATAAGTAGATTTGAGAATCATAAAGATTATATTTAAATCCATGGGAGATGATGAGATCACCTAATGAAAGAATACAGAGGCAGAAGAGAAGGGGTTGGGTCCACAGTTAGTGGGAGTAAGGCAGAGAATGAGCAGAGAGTAAAAGCCATGAAATCCTACAGAGAAGAGAAAATCAAAGAGAAGGGGATGATTTTCAGTGTCAAAGATTATAGAGAGGATAAGAATTGTGAAAAAGCCATTGGATTTGGCAATTAAGAGACCATTAGAAACTTTGGAGAGAGTAGATTCAATTAAATGATGAGGTCAGAAGCCAGACTGTTGACAGTCAAGAAGAGAGTTAGAAAAAAAGAAGTAAAGACATCTGTTGGAGACAAACTTCTCAAGTAATTTAGCCACAAAAAAGATGTTTTTTCATGACAAAAAGTTTAATGTTGTAATAGTTATAAGTATGTTCCATTTTCCTTCTTTTTGTGGTTTCCCTTTCAATTTCATCCTTAAAGGCTCTTGAGATAACATTGCTTATTAGTTCTCTTGCCAAGCTTAACTTCAAGTGTATTTGTCTTCTAATGTTTCTGTTTTATGAGAAGATATTACTCATAATAAAAATCCCTCCATCTTCATAAGACTTTACAAATGAATTTATTTTGTAAATGAATTTTAATACCCCATCCATATTTCTCAGACTGTGACTCAGATGTTTGCCAAACAGGTGGTACAGTGCCTGGAATCAAGAAGACCCAAGTTCAAAATTAGCTGCAGACACCTGCTCTGTGACTATGGGAAAGACATTCAACCTCTGTTTTCCTCAGTTTCCTCTTTTTATGGGAAAGATAAGAATTACACCTACCTTGCAGGATTATTATGAGGATCAAATGAGGTGAAAATTTTAAAGCACCTAGGACAGTTCTCATAATAGGTACTATATAAATATTAGTTAATATGATTATAATATTTTCATCTTTTTGTTTTGGAAATAGTATTACATCTATTTAATGCCTATATAAAATTATTAAAATTAGTAATTTGTTATCCGTTTCTAATTTTTCAATACTAATTACTAGTTTACATAATTCAAGACTTAATTTTTCAATTGTGTATCATTTCATTTACTTCTTTTTTTTCGAGTTCTTATCATTGCTCTGACAAATCAGTGGTTTTATGTCACAAAGATAACTGTAACAGAGGTGTCACACTGTAAGCATGTTGATGGGTATGCTGCCTGAAAAAAATCCTAAGTGGGTCTTAACCAGATTAAGATGTAATTAGGAAAAGTTTAATAAAATAAAATACAACATAATATAGATAATGTTAATTTGCACTGTAGTTTTTTGCACAGTATTTTTATTTGAGTTTGACACCACTGCTGTAGACAATCCAATATCCAATCAATTACCAAGTCCTGTGGGACTTAAAGAGAATGCTAAAAATTTCACAATATTTGGTCATTTACACAACAAATACGAGAGTGAGAGAGCAATAAAAGTTAACCTCCAGGTTTCAAAAGTTAGAGATACAAACAACGGTGCTTTACACAGAAGTAGCAAAATCAAAAGGGGTAGCAAGTTGAGGGATAAAGATAACAAGCTTTCTTTGGTATGTATTTAAATTTGATGTTTCAGTGAAGTATACAATCAAAGAGATCCACGTAGGAAGTCGGATATGTGAGAGTGAAAAAGAGCACAAGTCTAGAGATATATGCTTATGGGAATATAGAGTTGTTCAAATTGTGGGAGAGAATGAAATAGACAAGGAAGAAACTAAAGAAATGGAGGTAAAAAAGGATTATAAATGATGCTTAATAACACCTACATTTAGGTACCACAATGAGACTATGGTATCGTTGACAAAGACCAAGATCAGCCAAGGTGGTGCAGTGGATAGAGTGGTAGACCAGGAGTCAGGAAAACTCATCTTCATGAGTTCAAATCTGACCAGACATTTACTAAGTAGGAGATCCTGACCAAGTCACTTAACCCTCTTTGCCTCAGTTTTCTCTTCTACAGAATGAGCTGGAGAATAAAATGGCAAACCACTTAGTATCTCTACCAAGAAAACCCCAAATGGGTACACAAAGGGTCAGGCATGGTCGGAAGGAGGAAACAACAACAACCAGATGAGCAATTAGAGATCAAGTTGTTGTAGTGTCTCTAAACTTAACAGAAGAGAGATGCTACATCAGGAATTCATAAAGAGTGTGGGGTGTGTGTTTTGTGTGTGTGTGTAGGTGGGTGGGTTGGTGTGATAGAACCCACTGGCACTCTGGTGAAGCCTATAGGCCACTTTTCAGAAAATAAAATGGTTTTAAATGTATAACATAAGATACATGGAAAGATAGTTATCACAATGTAAAACAAAAAAACATATCCTAGATCCCAGTTGAGGACCCTTTCTACAGTAACAGGGAATGATCAAATATGTCAAAGACACAAAGAAGTCAAGAAGGATGAGAACTGGGGAAAAAAAAGGCAAATTTAGAGATCAGAGGTAATAGTTGGCAATTTCAGAATGATGGCTCACTGAAGTTGATGATATGTGCTTTATAAAATTTGCCCTTGTTGAAAGACTTACCTCATATTGTAGAAAAATGCTCATTCAGAATATATTAATGCCTTGAGACTTGGATAAAATTTTAGGAAAAATATGAAAATTTATTCTTCCATTAACATCTAACTCTTGAGCTACTGGCATTGGTTCTAAGAATCTAGGGTCACCTTCATACCAGGGTTCTAGTAAAGGAATAAAATTCCACGTTTTTATTAAAATACTACCAAACACTCAAAGTATTAATATATTCTGAAGTGGATATTCTAAAAGGCATGTCCCGAAATGGTCCTTCCAAGTTAAGGAAGCTTAGAGTAAATATCCCAGACTGACTATATGCATGCCTAGAATCTGCAGACCTCCCTAAATCCCAAAAAGGGCCAGCCATAGGCTAATGGATTTTTAAGCTATGGACAAGCAAGAAAATAGTCTATTGAGGTTCACAGATGCTATGTTCTTTACAAGAGTTAGGTGCACCAGTATGGGTAAAATCCTGGATTCAGGAGAGATTTGGGAAGCACAAAAAAATTTTAAAACATTTCTAATACAACAGCAGTAGCAATAATAGCTCATTTCTAAAATGCTTAAAGGGTTTACACAGTCTTTTCCTCATAAAACTGCGGGGTGTCTATTTCAAGTACACAGACTAGGTTTTTGCTATTAATTTGAGTAGTCCAGGCATACGTACAGTCACTCTATGCCAATACTCTAAGCTTCCCTAACTTGGGAGGATGACTTCATAGTATCCCTTGGAAAATATCCTTTTCAGAATACACTAGTACTTTGAGTGCTTGGGTCTAGAGTCAGGAAGATCCCAGTTCAAATCTGACCTTGGGCAAGTCACTTAAATTTTCTTTGACTCAGTTTTCTCATTGCAACATGAAAAGAATAATAGCTCTTTCCTTCCAGGGTTTTTGTGAGGATCAAATGAGATAATTGTAAAGTATTTAGCACAGTTTCAGGCATAGTAGGTTCTATATAAATATGAACTTGCTGTTGTTGGATAGAGTGCTTGCCTTGGAATGAGGAAACCAGGCTTTGAAACTCATCTCTGGCATCAAATTTGCTTTCAACTCACTTACCCTTTTAGAACTTCATCTCTAAAATGGAGACAAAACTACTTGAATTATCTACCTCCCAGACCTTTTGTGAGAACAGCACTCTGTAAACCCTAAAATACTATATAAACATGTGATTATGTTTCCTATTTTATCTTATCATCCTTGTGACCCATTAGATGATAAATCCCTTGAGGAGAGGGACTCTGTTCTTTGTCATCTTTAGAACCCAGAGCTTTGAAGCTCACAATAGGTATTTAATAGCTATTTGTTGAATAGAAAAATAAAATTTTTAAATGAGTTCCTCACCAAATGTAAGGTGGATTGAATAATCTCTAATGTCCCTTTCCAAGTACACAATTTAATGATTGCATGAAGTCTACTTGATTTTGTTCCCTATCAGTCATTTTTCTCGATTGATTTGTCAAAAGCAACATAGCCAGAGTAGAGGAATTTATCTTACTTTTGAAGCCCTCTTACATACCCACTTCTCCCTTTTCTGTACTCAGTACATATTAATAGTTGATTTTCAAATAGATTTCAAAATGTGGGTCTATGATACATGTGGATACAGAAGTACAGTTTGAAATTAAATATATGTGGAGGTACACAAACCTTACAGTATTTTTATATTATATATATTTACTCAATCCAAAACAGGGCCTGACATGAAATGTGGGCAAAGCTAGTCAAATACTCCATTATGTAAAACCCCAATCAAATTTTTTTAAGGTAGCATTGGTTTTTATTATATGCAATCTATGATTATACATTTGCTTACTTAAACTGAAAAACATAATTTAAATGTGCATTTAAAAATAAATGTTTAAAGATTTAAAATCTTAAAATTTTAAGATGAGTATGTGAGGCAAGAGCTTTGTCTTCTTAATGTGAAGTTTAATTACAATAGAGTTAAGAAAAAAGTATCTGTCCAACAAGTTATTCGGCAAATCAGAGCAATAGCAATAGAAACATATTTTAAGCTCTTCTAAATTAGTGTCTAGTAAAGAATAAGCTTCCAAGATCTAGAAGTCACAATATAATGAACACTTGAATAGACCATGAAATATGATTCTGCAAAACCTAGTGAAAATATCCCCTAAAATCAGTATCTTTCTACCATGAGGATGTCTACCTTTAACAGCTTATATTAAAGCATCTTATGAAAAAGCTATATGGAAATACTAAGGGAATTTTCAAGTCCTCAATAATTCAGAGATTTTAAAATAATTTTATTTCCACATAATAAATTACTTCTTCTCCATCATAAATTTATATTTTCAATTTATCCTGATTTTCTAATTTTTCACTTATATTAACAATTAATCAGTTTAAAAGTGAATTAAACCATTCTCATCTGTTCTTTTCACTTAGCACATAACTTTGTTATTTCTCTGCTCATAAGCCTGCAGTGTTTTGTATTTCTGCCCTTTACCTATCATTAAACTGTTTTATCTTGGTGTTCAAGGTCTCCCACCATGTTTCCAGCTTTATTTCACAGAATCATAGGATCGCAGAAATGGAAAGGACTTCAGAGGCCATCTAAGCCAACCTATGTCTGAGCAAGAATTCCCTGTATAATATATCAAAGAAGTGGCCTTTCAGAGCTGTTTTGTTTTTTGCTTTAAGATCTCCCAAAGGAGAAAGCCGCTAACTTCCAAGGAAACCATTCCATTTCTATGTAGCTCTAATTATTAGGAAGTTTTCCTTTGTGCTATGCCTCAAAGTGCTTCTTTGCCACACCCACCAGTTTCTATTGTTTCTTCTTTCTGGAAGAAAGAAGTACAAGCCAAATCCATTTTCTATCTGTCACTCCCGTCAAATACTTAAAGACAGCTATCATTTATTTCATGCCATTTGTCCTAACATCTGCTATATTGGCACAAAACAGAAATATATGCCATCCCTTAAACACATAACATTCTTTCCTGCCTTTGTACTTTTTTTTGCTTTTTCTTATGTTTAAAGTGCCCTTTCAGAAATACACACACACACACACACACACACACACACACACACACACACACACGCATCTCCAAATTTCACTTACTGAAGTTGTTTGCCTTCAAAGGTCCAGATACTTTTATTTTCCCCATGAAGCCTTTTTTGCTATTGCCAAAGAAAAGTGTCATGAATGAATGAAGACTTCAAGGAGGGGAAGAAAAGAAAACTACATAAAATGAAAATTAGCTGTGGTGAAATTCACTTGCAAAGTAGAGTCAGTTGACAAAAACTAACCTCCAAGAGCTAAAGGCTTAATATTCATTCATTAATATCAAACCCTGAGGAGATATCTCTCCTTCCTGTGAATTCTCGTTGCACCTGACAATGTCCTTCTCCTATTCTCTTATCACATGAATTTTGCTGCACAGCTATTTGTCTATATAATAACTGCCTTATTAAGCTCCTTGAGGTCAGAAATCCCATTCATTGTGTTGACCTTTGTGTCTCTTGCAAGGCCTTGAGTATGGCCTAGAATTGGTCATATTGTGGTGATTATTAGCAATTTAAATGCATATAAAAATATAGATAGATAGATAGATAGAATCCATACAGTCTAAGCTATGTTTTTTCCAATCATAATGTATGGCTGTAAAAGTTGAATTATAAGGAAAGAGCATCACAGAATCGCTGTTTTCAAATTGTGATGCTAGAGAAGACTTTTGAGAGTCTACTAGAAGCAAGGAGATCAAATTAGTCAATATATAAAGAAATTAATTCATATTATCCATTGGAAGGACAAATACTGTAGCTGTAACTTAAATATTTTGCCACATGATAAGAAGATAGGACTTATTAGAAAAGACTCTGATGTTGGGAAAGGTTCAAAGCAAAAGGAAAGGGGGATGGCAAGAGGATGAGATGCATAGATAGGAGTCATGGAAGCAATGAACATGATCTTAGAATTCAAGAGACAGTAGAGAACAGAAGGGCCTAGTATAGTATGGTCCATGGGGCCATGAAAAGTTAGACATGACTGAATGACTGAAAAACAGCAAGAAATATATATGTGTGTATATGTGTATATATATATATATATATATATATACATACATACACACAAATAATGCATACACATACATCCATACATACCCCTTCCTTGTGTATGTGCATAAATATGTATGTTCATATGCATATTTACACATATGTATGTACATAAATATAGCATTCGTTTATACATGTGCATGTATGTATATATAAATGAAAATATATAATAGAGTTTAAAAATAAATCTCAGGTTATCTTCCCTTGCCTTCAAATAAAATCAAAATACTAAGTATGGGACAATAATAAAAATTATTTATATTTTCATAATAATCTTATATCTTGTCAAAATATTGTCATGTAGCGACTCACTTCATCATCCAATAAATAGGCAATTAGGGGAGATTGAATTATTTCCATATTACAGACTAGGTAACAGAGATGCACAATAAGTCTTTTACTTGAAGTTCCACAGTTAGATAGAAAGTCAGATATAGGATGCAGAACTCCTGACTAATTCCATTTCTGTGTCTACTAAGTCATAATTTATTTTCATGCGTATTACCTTCCCCTGTGCTTCTACCTTCCTGTCTAGGCTTACACTTCCTATGTAAGTCTTGTGTTTCCATCAAAATGACTGTTTCTAACTGTAGCTCAGCCCTTCTCTCATTTTTGTCTATCTGCCAAAGGAAATGGGAAAGTCTATGATGACCATTATCTATTTAACTAAGAAAATATGATGAAGTATAAGAATTGTTAGGAATTATGGTGACTAATGTTCTTATGACATGAATCCCTCTGGTTCATGGTCATGAAATAACAGTGCCACAGCAAGGGCAACTATGGAGATAATTAAATTTTCAATTCAATTAAGAGGATATGCATTCCTAGATCCCTCTTCTGTATGCTATCAATTTTTTTCATTAATTATTAATTCAGTAGATATTTGCTGATTAACTACCACATAGAACATTTTCTGCTAACTATATAAAATACAAAAATATGTGTCATGGTTCATACTTTCAAAGAGCTCATAACTGAGAGAGGAACATAATATCTACCATTTGACATTTAAATATTAACTTGCATGCATCGTTCCATAGTTGCTTCCTATTGGTTTTTCCCCAATTACACTACATATTGCTCAGAGAATGAGGAGTGTATATTATACTTCTTGTGTCAACAGAGAGAATAGCAGAGGAGATAAAAAGAGCTTTGGAGTTTGAAAGACCTGAATTCAAGTCCCACCAATTCCACCTCTGACCTATACTAGCTGTGACAAAGGACAAGTTGTTGAACCTCTCAAAGCAATTCTCTAAAACCATAACATAAAATGGGTGCTCACCATTGGCAGAGGGAATTTCCTCACCAGATGTTTCTTATTTGAATGAAATCAGAAGTGAGATTTTTTTTCATATTTCAATATTTTCTTTATTTTATGAACCAGGTATAACTTCATCAGTATAGGGAAATTCTAATGAGGAAATTGGCCCTACCAATGGAGATTAGTGAGCATCTATTTTTAATTAACATTTTACATTTTTTATTTATTTTATTTTTAATTTATGAAATAAAAAAGCATTTCCATAACAAATTAGAATTTTTAAAAGATAATTGCAAATGGAATTTTTTTCAAGTAGGTAGAAAGCTAGACGTGGTTTTAGGAGAACATAAACACAAATTCTGACTCCAACACTTACCTGTGGTACTATGAGAAAGTGATTTAACCAAGAACCTTAGAGTCATGGAATTTAAGATCACACTGTAAGGTTAGAGCTGAGACTTTAGAATCTTTCCAACATCTTCATTTCACAGGTGAAAAACTGAGGGTCAGATAGGTAAAATGAATGTCCCAGGTTATCCAAGTGGTAAGTAGCAAAGAGGGATTAAACTCAGGTCCTCTGACTGCAAATCCAGTGTCCTTTTCCATGATTACACCTTGCGTTTCTGATAAACAGTTTTCTCATGCACAAAATGGAGCTTGTGGTTTAGTCATGTACAACTCTACATGATCCCATCTTGGATTTTCTTAGCAAAAAATGCTAGAATGGATGAAAAACTCTTTCCCAGCTCATTTTATCAATGAGGAGACTGAGACAAACAGGGTTAAATGACTTGCCCAAAGCCACATAGCTAATAGGTAAGTGTCTGAGGGCAGATTTGAACTCAGAAAGATGAATCTTCCTGACTCCAGGCCTGTTACTCGATCTACTGTACCACCTAGCTGCCCCACAAAATTGAGCTATAAATAATGCATATCCTTATAACAAAGAGTCATTATAAGACTTTACTCAGCCAATATATGTTAAGTCCTTTATAAACCTTAAAGTGCTCTACAAATGCCAATAACATACATAACGTCAATTTTATGACAGTTCTTGGCATATTGCTGTATTCATTGGAGGACACTCAACATATATATATCCTTGTTCATTGATTAATCCAAATAAAAAAACTGCAACTTCTATCACTTATATGTTTTCTGAACTCTATCTTTGCCTTTTCCCTCATCCAGCTATGTAATGCCAGATACACAGGGGCATTTTCAGATGGTGTTTGAATTTCCATATCTCACAAACTTGATTTTATAGTTTTCTAGGCAGTCATCTTCCACTAAAGGTTTACATCCCAGGAGTGGGCAGCTAGGTGGTACAGTGGATAGAAGACCAATGCAGGAGTCAAGAGGGCATGAATTCAAATCTCCTCTCCGACATTTGACACTCACTAGCTGTGTGACCTTGGACAAGTCACTTAACCCCAACTGCCTCATCCTGGGTCATCTCCAGTCATCCTGATGAATATCTAGTCTTGGAATCAGATGGCTCTGGAGGAGAAGTGAGGTTGGTGACCTGCACAGCCCTCCCTCACTCAAAGTCAAGTGCAAGTCATGGCATCATTTCTCTAATGGCATGGTCTTCTTCAGCAACGAAGGATGAACACACATAATGTATTCTCCCAGGATCTCAGTGTGATATGAAGGCAACTATAAGTTCTCAAAGGCTCCGTCAGCAGAGCCCAAATGATAATAGAGTAGAAAGAGCACTGGAGTCAGAGAACTTAAAGTATAAATCCTTCTCCTGATGCTTACTACTTAGGTGACCTAAGTAAGTAACCTAATCTCCCATGACCAGTTTCTTGTAAAATGAAGGGGTAATATTAGATGACATCTGAGTTTTCTTCCAGATTTAGATTTATGATATGACTAGTTGTAATTAGTGTTAGTATTAATAGCAGTAGATAGACAGAAAATGCTATAGGACTGAGAAGGTTACATAAATTGTGATTTGATCATGGATTTGCGGAGTACTGAATCATTAATGTTATAAGAACATCATAGATATTTAATTTTGGTTCTGGTTTGTAATGAATTTGTTAATATTTACTAAATATGGATTCTTTGTAAAGATATTTAAAGGTAGGTAAGGTAGAAACAGATTGATAAAGCTCATGTTCATTTTATTTTCATATAATCCATATACTGCATCACTTAAATTCTCTCTTGGACTCAGCTGCCTTAACTATAGGAGTTGAAGCAAATTATTTCTAAGGTACCTTTCTACTCTTCAATTGTCAACAAGTAATTTCCTTGGGTATTTTCACTCTAAAATGGAGTAGGAGTGAAGCATCTTCATACTTATCCATAGTCATTCTCACCGTAGAACAACAAAGCCTTCATTAAAAGGAAGGCTTTGTTTTTTGTGGGCAAATGAACAAGGGAAAGAAAGGAAGGGAAGGAGAACAGTGAATACAAGATACTCTGAAAGACTGATTGAAAGTCATCCCTTTAAACCTCTTTGATAGTTCAGTTTTGAGATGTCTATGCGTGGTCCAGGAAAAGGAAGACTAGGCAGATGCCACAATCCCAGTTTGCTTCTTAGTGACAGCCCAGAGAAGGTGTAAAAGAGTGAGAAGGAGCAGTCATCAGTAATGGGGAGGGTAGGCATACAGAAGAAGGATGCTGATTTGATTTCCCTAAACCAACTAACACCAATAAAGTAAATACTAAGCATTCAATAAGTATTTATTAAGCAATAATATGTGAAGAACATGCAAAGATAAAAATAAAGTAGCCCATGCCTTCAAGTTTATTTTTTATTGGGAGAAATAGCATGGACACATTGGTCAGTTGGTTGTCCTTCCTTCTCAGAGGACCAAAATGACATCACTATGTTGGAGTCAAGGTATAGTGTATCAAGCTGTGGCTGATCAGACCAATATGAGCTTGGAATGCTCTACCACAGATCGGGTACAAATACTCCATATGAACATTTAGGATGGAGATGTCTCTAAATTTGTGCCTTTCATATTTCTTTTAAAAAAAAGTTCATATGGACACATAAAAGTCTATACAAAATACAAAGTAAATACAAGCTTATTTTGGTAAGAGGCATTAGTAATGGAGAGAGAAAGGACCAAGAAAGGTCTCATTTTGGGGGGGGCAATAAAATAAGCCTTGAGGATGAGAAGGAAATACATTCTAAGCAGAGGAAACAGCTTGTCTAAAGGCATGGAAATGAGACATGAAGATGATTAGTAGGAAGGCTAGACTGTCTAATGTGTGAAACAGAGTAAGAGCAAATGAAATATAAATCTTGTGTATTTTGTGTATGAAGTTTCCAAAGGATCACAGATCTAGAGCTCACTTAGTCATTTTATAATGTAAGAAAACTGAGGGCTATGGAAGTTAAGTGATTTGTCCAAGGGTAGTAAGCTTCACGGCTGAAATTTGAACCTTGCTTCTTTGATCCTGCTAAAGCAAAGCTCTGGCCATGTCATTATGCTTCCTCTTCCTCTCTCATTCAGAATACTCCAATGGCTCCCTATCCTCTCAAGGATCAAATATAAAAGCCCTCTGCTTGGAGTAAAGTGAGTTGGAAAAGGAGATGGCAAACCCCTCCAGTATCTTTGCCAAGGAAACCTCAAATGGGCAAAGAGTCAGGCAGAGATCTAAAAGGGACCTTAAAAGGGGATCAAGTTCACTCTCCCTCATTTTACAGATAAGGAAATTGAAGCTCAGAGAGATTAAGTTATTTACCCAATCACACATCTAGCAAGATGCGAATAAGATTTGAACTCTGGTCCTCTTTCAAATCCTACAATTGGTTCAAAGTAGAACCTTAAAGTATTGAAGGAGGTACTTTAGTCTCATTTCATTGGTATATGAAACTCTCCAAGAGGATTTTCCCTTTACCAATCTAGATCAGCACATCCTGCACAATTTTTCCTTAAAGAGTTGCCTGGGGGCATGAGATGAAGCAATTTGTCCAAGGTCACTCAGTCTTGTCAGAGAAGGATCTGAACCCCAGGGATTGTAGTTCACAGGCCATCTCTCCAACTATTCTGCCATGCTTCTCTGAAAGTATAATAACAAGGTAAAAAGACACTTTTCTTTCCCTAGAAGCATCTTCACAAAGCAAGGAAGAAAAAACAGGTAGGAAGAAACATAAGCAAAAATAAATAAATACCATCTGTAAGCTACTTAAAAAAAGAAAAAACAATTCTAAAATTCCAAATTTTTTTTGAGAATTCTAAGATTTACCATCCCCACTGTGAGATTAGATTTCAATTCCATCAGTTTCCACATTATACATATCTGCCATTTCCAGAAAGCAGATGGGTGCAGAACTGACCTCAAGAAACTTACAATCATAGCAAGGGTGTATCTAGGTCTATACAAAGAAAACAATAACAAAACAGGCCATGAGAAGTCCATTAGAAACACAAAGTATTGTAAGAGATTTGAGGATAGATTCCCTTCAGGTTTTTCTGGTTATAGGCTGAGCAAGTGTAGGAGCAGTTAGAGTTCACCAAATGCTTTAACTTGATATCTGACTGGAATTCCAAAGAAAGAATTTTGTCTGCTGGAATGGCATAGCTTGCTATACATAAAGCAGCATTATTCCAAGTAATTTACATCTCCAATAGTCTTCACTTCTTCCAGAGGCTTAGAGGCAAACTGAGTATCTCCAAATAGGTATATTTTCCCATTACAACTGACCTTCAGCTTTGCTTGGGGCAACTCTGCAGCTTCTGCTGCCTCACCTTTGTTTAATGAGAGTCATTTTCGAATGCCAACTTTGGGTTAATGGACTGAGATCTAAGAAAATCTCATGTATCTCTCTATTTTACACCAGATTGCCTTTCTGCCTTGTGGCTTTAATCACTCAATCCTACTCACATCTGCCATAATAACAATTAGAGGTTTTCCACTGCCTTCTGCACCCAGGAGGATGTGTCAGATACAGAAGAGCTACATTTCTCAGAGAAAGAGAGAGTAAATTCTTCATCTCTATCCAGAAGCCTAGGTAATAATTTTCTCATTTAAATTCCCCCAGGATTACTTGTATTGGCTTCCACACCCACTATTCCCCTAGGTTCATAGCTCTAGTCTGATTTATGAGTTTTCTTCCATCCCTTCTCTTCTGAGATGAGTTTTAATTATGCAAACAGCAAGAGTTTAAAGATCTCTTCTTTCTTGAGTGGAATTATTTAGTCTTTAGTAGGAGAATCTATTTGATTGGTTGCCTACTATTTGAATTTTCCTGTCCACTTCACCTATTATTTCTGTTCAATGTTTAACTTTAACTTCTATGCAAGAGAAAGTTACCTTCGTTTCATGAAGTTCCTTGAGGAATCTGTCTTGGAAAACTTCAAATTTCAAATCTCCCTTGTGGGCTACACTGTCTTATAAGTACTTGGAAAACTCATATTCCTCTGGCTTTAATTTAATATGGTAAGATCTGTTCTATCATATGAGCTCCATGAGAATAGTTTCAACTCCTTTTATTTCCTTAAAAACTTTCTCTGCTACCAGAGCCAAGATTAACTGGATTACAAAAAAAAATTCAGAAACACAAACAAAAATGTGTTCCTCTGACAACAGTCCCATATGCAGTTATTTCTTCTGTAGAATTGAATTTTCAAAGGGAATCTTATAGAGAAGAGGAAGGTTAAAATTTCCTCCAAGTCTTGAGGTTAGCGATTTGGGTAGCTGTCCTTATGTACTAACTTGAGTTAGTCTATATTAGTCTAATGTTTAGACTTTTCCCTACTGTAGTTAACTAAAAAAAATATAGGTTAGCATATACTCCAGTCATTTTTATTATTTTAAACACTTTAATTTTATTAAAACAGCATGAAATATATAAAATAAAATTATGCAAGTTATTAAAAAAATAAAATATATCAGTATAGAGGAGTGACCTTTGTTCTGGAACTCAACTATTACCTATATGCCTTCTTACCTAAATGGGGATGTGTAAGGTTTGTTGTCGTTACTATTTCTGACTCTTTATGACCCCTATTTGGGGCTTTCTTGGTAAAGCTACTGAACGGATTTGCCATTTCTTCTCCAGCTCATTTTATAGAGGAGGAAACTGAGGCAAACAGGGTAAAGTGACTTGCCTAGGGACACACAGCTAGTGAGTGATTTGAACTCAATATGAGTCTTCCTGACTTCAGACCCAGTATTCTATCTGCTGTACTTTGAGTTAAAAAAATCATTTTTTTATGTTTTTGAAGATTGAGAGAAAAAATAAGAAAAACCTTGTACTTTCTCTCATCGTATTTCAAGTGTTGAAAAGGCTATCAAAAAGGCATTTTTTCCTGTCCAAGGTCTTCTATAATACTGCCTATAGCTTTTCTATTGTTTCCATTTTACCTGAGAGACCTATCTCATGTTGTTCACTCATACTCAACCCTATTCTGCTGGTTAGTCTCTTCCTCAAAAGAGAAATGTCTTGCTTAATCTCAGGGAATGCTTTAAACTGTTGCTCCTGTTTCCACTAGAATTACATCTTTTCTCTTTTCTTTCAGAAATAGGAAAGATATAGAGAAGCAGCAAGGCCTCCCTAGTGTCGGGAAAAACACTAAAATTCAAATTCCAGTTCTATTATTATGTATGTGAGGTTGGACTCAACCCCACTTTGGGGATCTTAATTACCTTAAGAAATTGAGAGAGCTTCTTTAAGAACACTTATGCCTCTAAATCTTTGATCCTACAGATTGAAGCATACTATTTTCGCTATGTTTTTCATGCTTTTTTTCTCCTTTTGATCTATTTCTTCTTTTACAACATGACAAATATGGAACTCGAAATTTTACTTAAAAAAGAATATTTAAAAAATTGTCTTTACATGTAATTTGAAAAAATCAAATGCTATTTAAAAATAAATCTTTGATTCTATGAAAGTATAAATCATATCCCTGCTTTAAATCTTTACAAAATCACGTCTTTTCCCAAAATTCACAGACATAAAACATAACTCTGACAGCCATTTCTCTTCACTCATTCTTAACTTTCTCATAGAATTATTAGAATTTCGGCATTAGAAGGTTCATCAGTGACTCTCTAGTCCTAACCATACTAATAAACCTGACAAATGGTCATATCAACTCTTTCAGACATTGATAGAAGGAATACAGCACTTCTTAAAGCCTCCCATTCCACATTTGGACAGTTTTCTTCATTAGGAGGTTCTTCCCTGTCCTCAAGCCTAAACTGACCTCACTGAAACTCCCACACTTTGTTCCTGGCTCTGCACTCTGAGATCAGACAGAACAAGTCTAACCCCTCTTCTATGTGACAGCTCTTCAGATGCTTGAAGATAGCCCAATTCTTTGGTAGGGTAAACATTCTCAATCCCTTTAGCCTTTCCTCATGTGACACAGACTCCAGTCCCATTCCTCTGCACATTGACAAGTTCATCAATGTTTTCCTTAAAGTGTGATGCCCAGAACTGAACAAATACTCCAGATGAATTATCTCTTTATTCTTGGAAGCTATGTCTCTTTTAGTGAAGTTGAAGATTTCATTGGCTTGTTTGGCAACCATGTCACATTCCTGATTCATTGAGCTTGTAATCCACTAATACTTGCAGGTATTGTTCAAAGAAATTGCTGTTAAACAGCATTTCCTTCTTCATGAACTTAAAAGCTGATTTTTTAAAACAAAGTCCAAGTCTTTACATTTATCCTCATTGAATTTTATCTAATTAGATGCCTGAATTTTATCTAATTAGATGCCACACAGTCCTGTAATCTGCTAAGATCTTCTAGAATCCCAACTATCATCTAGGGTGTTAGCTGTCCTTCCCATCTTCATATCATCTACAAATCAGATGAGAATGCCATCTATGCCTATACCTAAATAACTGATTTTTTTTAAATATCAAATAACCAGGTGCCAAGAACATATCCCTCATACACTTCACTAGAGAATTTCTGCCATGTTGACACAGAACAATAAAGCAATGATCTTTGAGTCATGTCATTCAGCCAGTTCTTATTTCATCTACTTATATTGTGATCTCGTCTATATCTAGCCTTCTTTCCCATAGGAAATATTTTATCAAATAATATTTTTGTTCAATTATATCCAACTCCTCATGAGCTTTCTTAGAAAAGATACTGGAATAGTTTGCCATTTCCTTCTCTGTAGTTCATTTCACAGATGAGGAAACTAAGGCAAATGAGGTGAAATGACTTGCCTAGAGTTACACAGCCAGTAAGTGTCTGAGGCTGGATTTGAACTCAAGAAGATGAGTTTTTCCAACTTCAAGCCCTCTATTCACTGTGCCACCTATCTGCTCTATTTTATCAAATACTTGACTAAAATAGAGACAAAGTGTGTCTATAGCATTCTTCTGACCTACCAGTTAAAAAGAAGAGATTAAGTGAATCTGATATGACCTATTCCTGATGACAGCATGCTAGCTCTTTGTAATCACTAGTTCCTTTGTTGGATTTTCATTGTCTGATGATCCACTCTGGAATTTACCTCAGAATCAGTGTATCTCATTGACCTACAATTTACAAATTCTGTTTATTCCCTTTTTTAAAAAAATGTGCCAGCATTTGCCCTTTTACAGCATCACCTTTCTCCATCATCTTTCAAATACCACCCTTGCTTAGCAATCACCTAGACCCAGTTCTTTACTATCCGAGGAGGTATTTATTGTATCTGGGCCAAGTGACATGAATTCATCAAGGACAATGGGGTGCTCTCTTTCTATCTCCTCACTTATTTGGGGCATCATTTTTTCTTATTCCTTTTATTTTTCTCCCCATTGGTCTTAGAGGCTACTGTGAAAATTAAAATTCATATAATGCTTCAATATTAACCTTTTACCAGTATGACCAACTCCAAGAAGTTGTCATTTTGGTTAGGTTGTTTAATCATTTATTGATTTTTGAACTTGTATTTTTAACAGAGGCTTATTAAGGGCTCTATCTTCTTTTGTTTTGAAAACATTTGAACAAAATAGAATAATTTTAAAATAAAATGATGGATTGATTTCTTCATACAAAGAACATTTGTGAGATGGCTAAAGATATTAGCAACACATAATCTTGTGCATCCTATTATGAATTGGAGCATCATGATGACATCAGTTTAGTAGTCTGCTCCTAAAACTACAGTACGTATTTGACTCTGCTATAAAAATAATGTCATCACAGTACTTCTTAAAACTAAAATTCTTTGGACAGGATCCAAGGCAGGACTGCATTTGATAAAAATAGGTCCTTTATTTTAATATTAATTGTGATTTTGGAGAAAGATTTTGAATAATACTTTTAAACTATATAGAATAGAAGGTTCCTTTCATATATATATATATATATATATATATATATATATATATATCACATAAATATATATATATATATATCACATAAATATATATATGTATATATATATAAATCACATCTTAGGAAAAACTCCATTTCCTTGGATGCCACATTTTTAAAAATCTTGTCATGTTGTACAAGCCTATCTTTCAAAATTTACCCTTTATCTTAAATGATTCTGTCTAATTATCTAAATAGAAAATATGTGTTGTCTCTTAAATTGAGATTGAATGCTGAAAAGATACTCATGGGATTATATCTAACAGAGAATTGGATATGGGACTGACTCTCAGAAAAGGGCTCTTGGGTAAAGATATAAATTTTACTAGTCACCTTATAGAGTTTTGTGATTGAAATTGTAAAAGTAAAGGAGATCACCAAGAGTAAATGTAGAAAACGACACAGAAAGAACCTTAGTGTAATATGGCTTAAAACATGTTTAATTGGCAAGAGAAGGTAGGGATCCAGCCAAAGAGATGGAAAAAAATCTAAGAAAAATAGGAGAACCATGTAAGGAGAGGAGATGGTCAATAGTGTCCATTGCTGCAAAGTAGGTGGATACAAATGATGAGTTATTGTATTTAACAATAAGGAGACTTTGGAGAGAACCAGAGGGGTCAGAAAGTAGACTTCAAGAGATTGAGAGGTTATAAAGTTAACATAGTGAGTTTAAAAAAATTTTAACAACGGAGAGTAGACAGATAGGATGATAGCCTGATGAGAAAATGGATCCAAAGTTTGGTGGGTAGGGTAGCTAGGGTGAGTGTACTTGAGACAATATAAAGGAAAGATTCATCTCATCATTGATTTATTTAGACCTTGCTTAAAGGCCATCTAGCAGACTTAGAGGCTATCTAGTCTACCCTCCTTTTATAGTTGAGAAATAGATGGATAGATAGATATAGTTTTATACTTGAGAAAATTAGGCTCAGAGAGATTAAGTGACTTGCCCAGTACCACATAATGATCCGGTGCAGGATTTGAACTCAGGACTTTCAGCCTCCAAGTCCTTTACTCTCTCTCCCTATTATGTCAGTATGCCTTACTATTGACTAGTAAGAAAAAAGACTTGGTAACTCTTGATGCAAGTTCATGAGGATATGAGAATGGAAGGAATTAAGGATACATTGGAGGTCATGACTTTGTAAAGGATTAGGACCACCAAGTCCTCTGAGAAAGGAAGGGAAAAGAAGATAGGTGAGAAATTTGAGAGGTTTAGAGGAGAAGAGTTGAAAGATTTCATTTCAAATGACCTGTCTTCTCATTCAAGTAAGAAAATGGCTTCCCTACTAAGAATGAGAGGAAAGACAAGGGAGTAGGAGAAGAGAAAGTTTGCAACTAAGAGGGAAAAACATTTTATTGAGTGTAGTTTTTTTCTCCTTGTTGGTTTGTGGTTTTTTGTAACATACTTTTATCATAACTACTTGAGCTCAACTTTCAGGATACTATATACTGGAATGTCAATAAAAGATCTCTTGTTACTTAAAAGTAGTTTAAGTTGGGATATGCATCCTTCTTTGACCTTAACAATTTAGAAAAGATTAACTCAACACAGTGGTTTAATTTAATGTTAAAAACTTAGTCATTAACTGCAGAGAAACAAATTTGTCAGGTAAGCCTGAAGTGTTTGGAGTGTAACAGGACATCTATACCTTGAGGAATGGATTTCTGAAGGTCATCAGTTCCACAACACCAGTGTTAATTTAAACATTCAGTATTGGAGATATTCTTCAACTTCACAGAAAACCTTACAGAAGCATCACCCAAGAATCACAATGCTTTATTTGTCCACCTTCTAGGATACTGGAAAAAAAGATGCTGAAGAGAACAAGAATAAACTGAGCATACGTAGGAGGAAAATCATGTCGTATTCACAGAGGAGCAAAAATGCAGCCATCTGAAATGGTCATGAATTTGAGACAAGTCTTTCTGTCTGTGCTGATGTTTGGAGTAGCAGGTCTACTCCTCTTCATGTACCTACAGGCTTGGATGGAAGAGCAACCTACAGGTAATAGTGCATGGCTATATACACTCCTTCTCTACAAGTAAAAATGCTTATAGGAATTCAGAAATTTTTTTGTTGAATTAACCAAGAAAATAGGTTGAAATGTTATTGATCTTTCTTGACTGCCTTTGATGTATGCAAGGTCACACAAGATCTATTTCTGGACACATTACTTCTTTCCATCTGGCTGCCAGCATGACCTCCAGCTCCCAGACTTATATTCACTAGTCTGTCTTTTCTAAGATCATATTTTTGAGGAGGGGGCTCCATTAGCATGGTGATGATCGCAAAAAGATAAAGAAAATTCTGTCACTATTACCACTATGTGTAGCAGTGAAAGTGGGTGCCTGGCATCACCTCTAAAGGAAAAAAAGATATGCACACAGATGTGTGTGTGTGTGTGTGTGTGTGTGTGTGTGTACATATATATATTTATATACGTACATATCCTATTAGTCTTTTCTGTCCATCAAAAAATAGGTGAGTCATTCTCTTTTTTACTCTTCTGTAATTAGTTTCTCTAGGAATAATTTTCTGATAAGTTGGGTAAATTGCATAGATACATATAGACGTGTAAGACTGTTGTTTTCCATTGTTAAGGATGCACCATGGATTATAATACTACAGAAAATTGATGCAATCGGAAAAAATGCTTCCCTGATACTGTCCCACTGTTGACTTTTAAAAACAGAATTACTTTAAATACATAAGACTCTTCTTGTGGAACTACATAGGACTGACAAAAACCCAGAGAAGATAATTTAAATCATTATCCCAGTTGCTACATTTTTCCCTGAGTCTTTGCTCATGGTAACTAAGTCTCATGGGCAGAAGCTTGGCCTAATTCTATTTTCTTGATAGTATCTATCATGAATGAAGCTATGTGATATTGTTTGGAGTTGTTCCTGTTAAAACACATAACTTAAAGTCAATAATTCACTGAGGTTCTGAAAGAACCTGCTCATAAGGTAACTTAATCTGGTAAGGCAGCCCGGGGGCATCGGTCTGATACACTATTATTGCCTTATTCTGACATGTTAAATAAAATGGGTGAATTGTTGTTATTCAATCATTTTCAGTCATGTCTGACTCTGTGACCCCATCTGGGATTTTCTTGGCAAAGATACTGGAATAACTTACCATTTCCTTTACTAGATCAATTTATAGATGAGGAAACTGAAGCAAATAGGGTTAAGTGACTTACCCAGGGTCACACAGCTAGTGTCTGAGGCTAGATTTGAACTCAGGAAGATGAGTCTTCCTGATTCTAAGTCCAGCACTGTATTCACTGTGCCTCCTATCTGCCCCAGAGTGTGTATTCACAGACAACTCTGTTGTAAAAGGATATAAGTTTATACAGTCAATGATAGTTATCATAGATCAGATTTGGTATTGAAGGATACATTATAGAAACATTACAACCCCTTCCCTCAAAGATATTGCAGTTCTATTGAAGTTGAAAAAATGATAACTAGGAAATTCCTAATACGAGTTTTGTCTTAATTTATAGAAAATCTTGAAACAGAGGGACGGTCAACTAGGAATTGTGAGACAGTTTTGAAGAGTGTCTTTCCTCATGTTAGTTTTAAATATGGGGTTAGGAGAATGTTATTATTTATTCTTTTGTGTTTTTTTATGTGTATTTCTTGGGGGTCCTTTACAAATCAATCAAATACTTTAGAAGGAATTCTCCTCTATTTTACAAACAACTCAAAAGCCAGAGTAATCAAATTACTCAGCTACCCAAAGCATTAAAACAGAAATTGTGATGCCTTTTGTGCCTATGTTAAAGAAGAACAATTTTCCTAGGTTATACTACCACAATATTTTCATATAAAATGAACCATATACTTATACCTAGATTATAATTCCATAAATTCCCAATTTAACAAATCCCTACAAATATGTAAATATGTAATTTATATGTTTCAAATAATTTTAGAAGCAGCTTAAAATAGTCTTCTTTTTAAACAGAAAATGCTTCTGTGTCATTTGATGAGACCTCAGGTAAAACACTTACCCTTTCTAGGTCTCCATTTCTTTATCTGTAAAATGGAGATAATTATATGTACTACCTATCTCACAGTTTTGTTATAAAGGTCAATAGAGATGATAAACATGAAAGCATTTTGTATCTCTAAGGGTTATATCCACTGGTGCTCACACAATAATGAAGATATTGAAAGGCTCCCACAGCATATTGTTTCAAGATTTATGAAATGTTGTGGACAAGTCATGAAAGACAACAGAGCATAGTAGAAAGAGAAGCTGCGTTGATGCTAGGAAGACTTGAATTCATTCTTTGACAAATACTGGCTGTGTAACCTTGGCCAAGTCACTTAACTTCTCAATGCTTTTCAATTTTTTTTTTTTTAGTGTCCAACTCTTCAACTCTTTGTGACCCCATTTGGGATTTTCTTGGCAAAGGTATAGGAGTAGTTTGCCATTTTCTTCTCCAGCTCATTTTACAGAGAAAGAAACTGAGGCAAACAGCATTAAGTCACTTGCTTTAGGCAACTCAAAAAATGCAAGTTGTAGAGAAGGTGATCACCTACATTGGTAGAAAGAATTTATTCACCCAGGAGTTCCCTGTATCAATGAAGTAAGAGATGTAGCCTCTGTTCCTATAGACAAGTAAAGGAAATGAGAAGTCATGAATAGGCTGTGAACTGTAACTTTGGATGGAGAACCCATATCAATTAAATCACAAATTCATTGGCTCTAATAGAGTCTATGTCATTAAAATACAATCTCTGTGAAAGGGAAAAATCACCTCATGTGCATATCCTTTTACATATAAATTAAATTGTAGGTAAGCTCTCTGTTCAGTCACATTGCTCTATTTAATAGATATCTTTCCCTGTTCTTTATCAATCAATCAATCAATGGAATGATCTATTATTTCATTGTCAAAGTTGCATACTCAAGACTATTCTAAGCCACTTAAGCTGACTTCTATTTTATAGTATTAAGTTTTTGGATCATTCCTAATCTATCTTTAAACTTTGACATTCTCTTCCCTAAAGACTATGATACATATCAAATATTGACAAGAGACAGTTTTCAGTTTTTAAACTGAAAAATGCTTTATTATTCTAAGTATAAACAATATTTTTGCCCAAATTGTATGCATTTAGTGCATTTAATAAGTGCTGTATTTCTGTGTATACACACAAACACACATCTGAATAATGTACATATATACAGTATATAAACAACAAGGTAGTACAGTGGATACAGGGTAGAACATGGAGTCAGGAAGACTTGAGCTCAAATCCAGTCTCAGACACTTACTAGCTAGGTGATCCTGAGCAAGTCACTTAACCCTTTTGTCTGTTTCCTCATCTGTTTAAAAAAAACAAAACAAAACACTGGAGAAGGAAATGTCAAATTGTTCCAGTATCTTTGCCAACAAAACCCCAAATGGAGTCACAAAAAGTCAGACATGACTTAAACTAATGAATAATGCCAAGAACAGCACATGCTGAAAAATAGCACTAATTTTATATAAAGAGAGATGGGAGGTATCTCATAGAAGGTCCCAATGATCTATCCTTAACCCTTAGCTGCTTAGTAGTTTTATCAGTGACTTAGACAAAATTAAAGGTAGCCTACTTTTCAAATTTTGAGATGACCTGAAGAGGAAAGAGATAAATGTCATGTTGCATATAAAAACCAGACTCCAAAAAGATCTTCACAAAAAAGGAATGATGAGCCAGATGCAATAAGACGCAAATTGAATTTTATAATACTTCAAGGTTTGCAAAATTTCTTATAACATTTTAAGGCTGTTATCCTTATAACAACCCTGGGAGGTAAGTGTTGTTGTTATCCCCACTTTACAGAGGAGGAAACTGAGGCATACAGGTTAAATAACTTACTAAACTAAGGTCACATAGCTGATGAATGTCTGAGGCAGAGCACTGACCTTAGCGTTCAAATCTAGCTGTCTTCAGACCCTTACTAGCTGTAAGATGCATTTGAGTAGAGGGCAGATTCAACAGGTATCATTCTTCTGATGTGGTCAGCAAAATGTTATTGTGAATTTAGTCTGCATGAAAAATTCCAAATGTCCAGAACAAAGGTGCCCTCTGCCCTAGCGTATTGTGTACAGATGGAGCTGTTCCGTGTTAGGACAGATGAGAGGTGAGTTCCTCGTTGCTGTTGGTGTTTAAATAATGGCTGGATGACTTACAGGGATGGTATTTTGTAGAAAGGATTCCTATTTAGGTATGGGTTAAATCAAATGACCCCTCAAGTCATTTATTATACTGGAATTCATTATTTCTATAACTCTTATGAACCCTCATTCAAAATACCTAAAGACATATGCACTTTTTCTGGGGTAAAAAAAAAAACTAGCCGAATTTTGGTTTATGAGATGCTCTCTAAGTGGTGCATTCAACCATGTTGTGATTTAAAAAAAAAAACTAGATACTCCTGAATATGTGAATGTTTCAGTTTTAGCTCATTAAATTCTTAAGTCCTTCTAGTCCATTTTACCTGAGGCCTTGAAAACTTAATAAAATGTGGAACATTTACTGAGTCTTGCCAGTTTTACCTGGGTTTTTCTAATTAAAATCTCTTTACTATTTACAGTTACCTTCCTATACTCCCTTGGCTTATTTAATTAAAAGATAAAAATAGAAGTTTTTTTTTCAGCTGATGAGGGGATATCTAAAAATAAAATTGAATTCTTCCCACTGATATTTAGTTTTTTTATAACCAAATCCACATTCTGAGAGACCTTAGACATCATATAATTCAGTTTCTTCATTTCACAGATTAGAAAACTGAGTCTCAAGGAGGTTAAATTATTTGAGATATGAAAAAAAAACATTAAATTTGGAGTCAGAAATTGGAATCCATGTGTCAGAGTAGCTAGTTCTAGGATAGCTATGGCAAAACTTTTAATCTCCATGAGCCTTAGTTTTCTTGTCTGCAAAATATATGTAATAGCCTATTCTATCTATTGCATTACTTGCCTCAAGAAAGTTTATAAGAAAAGCAACTTGTGAACCTCAAATAGATTTATGTACATTATTATTAGTGCCTAATGTCTCATAAGTGACAAACAGCTGAGCTAGGATTTGAATTATTAATGCATCACATGTATATTACATTTTTTGCAAAGCATTTTTCCCTGAATAATGTTTTGAGATAGGTGGTACAAGTATGATTGCTATCCCCTTTTTGCCAAGAGGGAACTAAAGTTACTGGAAGTTTAAGTGCCTTGCCCATGATCAACCAGTAGTAAGTTTCTGAAGTGAAACTCACATCCAAGACTCTTCACTCTCAATCAAATGCTTTATCCCTTCTATCACTGCTTCTCCCCTACTTTTCATTCCTAATTCAGTAGTCACATATCACCATACTGCTTCAGCTGATCTTAATCCAGAGATGACCTAACCCACTATAGACCAGCTCAAGGACTAACCGGATCTCTTAGACTTCAGTATGACCTAACCAAAGCTCTAATCCTCAGGACTTTTCTAGTATCCTGAATATTCACCAGGCGGACCTGGTCTATGTATTCGTCCTCACATCTCCCTACCTCTTGGGACATGTTGTCAGGGGCTATTCAGTCCTCCAAGGCAGTCACCTCTGTGCGTGACTGAGAGATAGAGAAGGCAAAAGGAAAGATATTCATGAAAGTAACACTAATCAATACAATTTTCCCCATCAATATGAAAAATTTAGTCCTAACCATGCAATCTAAACCATGTCTACATGGTCAGTGTCTCAAAGAAGTTAGCCTCTCCACCCCTTAAAATTATTTTATTAACTTTCCACATGAAGATCTCCAAGTGAGTTTATTATTGGAACATAAAAATATTTTCTAGGCCCAACCATAGGTTGATGTCAACTTGCTTAGGTAAGGGAGAGATCAAATTGGTAAAAGGAGATTTTGTCTCATTTTTTGAAAGTCTATTTGTAAAGCTATTACGGATTTTTCTTTAAAACTAGTAACTCTTAAGCTTTCAGTTTATCATTTTCCTGACTTGGATAACTTTAAACTGAAAGACAATTTAGGGATCCCCAATTCCTATTTCTCTCTAATTTCCATGAAGTTAAAAACTTCCATCTACTTCTCACCAAATTCAGTTAAAAATTTGTCACCATCATAGTCAAAAGGGAGCAATGCATTTTATATTCCTGAAAAATAGAATCTTAGTTGAAAAAGGTCTCATAGGCTGTCCATTCTTGCCATGTTTTGCTGGAAGTCTCTCCTCTCTACCAGCTGCTCGACCAGCTTTAATCTAGCCTCTACCTTGAATGATACCAATCTTTGGATGGTATCTAGGATAGTGCTGTATTCAATGAATTGCTGAAATAGTGCTTTTTGGCAGTGGAAGTAATGTGAGACTATTTACCAAAAGAAATCCAGCCAGACTAACATGTCCTTTGAACTAAATATTGTGTTTTGTGTGATCAGGGAGGTGAGAAGTCACTCTGACAGTCATATCTTTCTTCAGTCCGACCCATCGTGCTACTGTCTACAGCAACGGAGACCAAAAACAGATCTAAATAGTTTGTTGTTATATTTTTGAATGCAGACTGAATCTTAATAGCTCCAGGATGTGTTCTAACTGTGCTATTTGAGTTTCATAGTTGAGGGAAATACCTTCACAGCTTCTCATTTTAAGCAAGAATTAAGCTCTCCCTGTTGCTTTTTCTCAAGGAAGAGATGGTGGTGCTCAGAATCTAATCAGCCTCCATGCTTAGGGAGTTCCTAACTAAATTTTAGTTTGCTCTTTCTAAAAAAACTAAGCAGGTTTGGAATTCCAGGCTGATACAGACATGCCTTTGTCCTGAACCTTTCCCAAAGGTGTTATTTTCTTTTGAAGTCTCCCTATTAATCCTGCCAAACTTTTGTGTGATATTGCTTTAGTGAAAATTATGTATCTGTGTATAATCAAACCATAACAAAATAATTTTTAATGAGTGAGGACTTCTTGTATTCTTTTTGTCTGTCTTTGCATGAAAATTTAATGGAGTTTTTATGAAAAACACAGGGCTTCCCCTTGAAGTCCACAATTATGTGAGGTAGTATTTAGTGTATTGGTGTGTGCATAGATGACATGATTTCTTACAAATACATGAAAATTTGTCTGTCTGTTTCTAAAGTCAAATACTTCATAGATAGTCCAGGCACCAATAAAATAGGATACAAGACTATGTGATGAAGGTTTGGGAAGTATTTTTTGTTGTTGTTAGACACAGTCTTTTCAAGTTAAAAAATAATAATTATGAACTACAGAAAGGAAACTTATGGATATGATCTTTTCTAAAAATTATACAGGGTTAGAAAGTTGATTTTTAATCTTAAATCAACTTCTGTTTATATTAATGCAAAAATAATGAAAATTATGTATTAATATATGTGTCATATACCGTGCTGGGTACTAGGGATACAAAGACAAAATTAAGGCACCCCTGTCCTAAAGGGGCTTATGTTCTAATTGTATTTTAATAGAGGAAAGGAAAGTAAGAGGGGAGTCATGGCAAGGGAAGGGAGATAATGGTCTGGTTAATCACAGAAATGGTAAAAGGAGTTCTGGGCTGGGTAATTGACATGCCTTTCTGGAACAAATGGCACTATTTATCTAACTATGTTCCCAGAGCAAGAGGGAGAGAAAGGGAAAGAGGGCAGGGCAGATGGCAAGATCCCTGAGTTGGAACCTGCTAGATGTAACGATTTTGGTGAGTTTGCATTTGCTTAGGATAGTTAACCCTAAGGTAGAGAGTGGGGAGATATGGGAATTCCAAAGTTGACTGAATTAATTTCTTGGGGGGATATGGATACTGGAGACATAATTAAGAAGAAACATTTCCAAATATAGACAATGTTCTTTAGGAGGGGGAGCAGGGAACAGGTGAACAATAACTTCTGGAAACCCCTTAGAATGGAGAAGTGTCGTGACAAACTTTCTCTTTGCCCAGGAGTAGAAGACAAATTTAGCCATAGCTCCTTGAGAACCTTCCAGAATTTAATTTATGTTAGCTAACATGATTTCTAATCATAAAGAAATATCTATTAATATAACTGAAAATAATCCATTCACTTAACAAATATTTGCTATAATACACATGTGACATCATACATATGTCTGCCTCAGAGATGGACTTAGAGTGATAGTACCCAGTGATGATATAGAATCGTATCATAGTGTTTATTATATGAATTGTTCATAATACGGATCATATGTGTACATACGTATACATCTATATATTCATATTTGTGTATATATGTACGTATGTGTGCCTATATCCTAAAGGATGAGAAGAGAGTCTGTGAATCATAGTATCACACTTCCATAACTGAAAAAGACGTCAAAGACCATATAACTCAATCATCTTTTTTTGCAGATGAAAAAAATTGAGGGTCATGTTGGTTAAATGACTTACCGAAGCTCATATGGTATTTAACCTCAGAGATGGAATTAACCCCCGGGTCCTCTGATATCAGAGCCAGGCAGGGCTCCTTCCACTCCACCGCGCAGCCTAATAAGAGAAGTAAGGACTCATTTCTTATTAACAAAATCACTACCAGTAAATATTACTCAGCATTCCAGGAAAATGTAAAAAATTGGAGATTAAGGATCATCATGTTTTGATCTTTGTACGGCCAGTACTTACCAAACGCCTTATACATAGTAGGTACTTAATAACTACTGAACTGAGTTGGAAGCAATTTGGGGGCAGGTTTGTGCTTAATACTTTTGTGTCATCATTAATGAATACTTATTAAGCAATCACAAGAAAAGAAACATATCATGGAATCTCCATTAAAAGGCTCCCTCATAGGTTATGCAATCTAACCATTCTCTAATGGAAGTATACATCCCCTCTACACCATAACCATCCAGTGTTAATCTAGCCACCATTGAAACATCTTCAATTTATCACTCTAAATGTTAGGTAGTTCTTCACCACACCTTTCTACCACCATCTTCAGTACTCCACCTGCATTAATACAAAAGAAAAGGATGTTTATACCTCAATTAGGAATTGAAATGGACCATATAATGAGCTCAGATATTATTGTTTCCTTAACATGGTACACTTGACACATAGTATTCAATATTTTCTTTTTCATTCATTGTCATTCATTCACTTGTCAAAGAAAGATGGGTACAAGAAGCACTCTATAATGAAGAAATCATTGAGTCCAGTTTAGAAAGCCCTGAGATGACAGTCCCAAGTGGACATTTTAAGTCACAGTCACCAGTGCCACATTCATCACTCATCCCCACCTGGGACATTCTCTTATAATTCCCAGAAACACAATACATACTGGGTGTTGCAACTCCAGGCTAATTTCTCAATTCACTGTCTCAGAAAGCCATAAAGAAATAAAGAAAGCACAGGTTCAATAACGTTTCACTGAGGAGACACTGTGGCGAAGTAGAATGAGTATTGAATGTCAGGAAATGTATCTGCTCATCCCAGATCTGTGATTAACCAGCTGTGTGAAGTCTTTTAACTTTTCTGGGTCTTAGTTTCCTCATCCTTAAAATGAAGGAGTTGGGATGGAAGCCTTCTCAGATCTTTTCCATCAACAAAACTCAATGGTTTATAACCACTTTTAGCTTAAATCTGACACCCAGTTTTCCTGGCTTCCTTCAATATTTAGTTCAAATCCCACCTTCTCCAGGAATTGTTTCTTAATACCCACAACTGCTAATACCTTTCCCTGTAACTCTGTGTGTGTGTATGTGTGTGTGTGTGTGTGTGTGTGTGTGTGTTCATCTTTTGTTGCCGAAGAAGACCATGACATCAGAAAAATAATGACATGACTTGCACTTGACTTTGTTTTGAGTGAGGGAGGGCTATGCAGGTCACCAGCCTCATTTCTCCTCCACAGCCATCTGAATCCAGTTCATCAGGATGACTGGAAATGACCCAGGAAGAGGCAGTTGGGGTTAAGTGACTTGCCCAAGGTCACACAACTAGTGAATGTCAAGTGTCTGAGGTGAGATTTGAACTCAGGTCCTCTTGACTCCAGCACTGGTGCTCTATCCACTGCGCCACCAACTCTGTATATATTTTGCATATGTCTTCCCCATTCGACTGTGAGATCCTTTAGTCTGAGAGCAATGGTTTTTCCCTTTCTTTGTTTCCCCAGAACTTAACACAATGCTTAGCACATAAGGGCTTAATAAAAAAAACAAAAAAACAAAAAAAAAACCTGGTTAACCTCCCACCTGAACTGCCCTCCCTCAATCTTCCATCATTTACTCAAGACAAAACAAAATCTTTAGAAAGTTAAGTTCCTCAAGGGCAGTTAAGAATTTAAGTTACTTTTTTCATTTGTTTTATAGTTTGGGGTTTTGGTTTTGGTTTTTGCCTCTCTTTATGTCCTTAACACTTAACAGAGAATGTAAGACTTATTGATCGAAGTAATTTATTGATGTGGTAAGCAAAATGTACCCAAAAAATGAAGCTAGGTGGAGAAATGGAGAGAGTTCTGGGCTTGAAGTCAGGAAGACCTGAGTTCAAATCTGACCTCTGTCATGTACTAGCTGTGTGACCCTGGGCAAGTCACGTAGCCCTTTTTGCCTCAGTTTCCTCATCTGTAAAAGGAGCTGGAGAAGGAAATGGCAAATCACTCCATTGTCTTTGCCAAGAGAACCCCAAAGGGGTCATGAAGAGCTGAAACAACTGAACAACAGTAAGTAAAATGTACCCAGAAGCACATGTTCACCCAGTAAAAGGGATTTTAACAAAAATCTTTGCAGGTGAGGCTTCTCAGTAGAACACCTGCTCTCACAGTACTACTAAATATTGATATGCCAGCCAAGTATGTCACAGTTCATTGAAAATCCATTAAAATAATTACCAGGTCTTTAGTACGAACTTTTGAGTACAGGTTTCAAAACCTCACTTGATAAATAATTCACTTTGATAGACCAGTTAGCTCTATTAGCATGTTCTGATTTGATATATAATACCACCTCAATTGAACCTGATAATTTTTCTAGCACAGAATTTTCAGAGCTAGATATAAACCAACATTTTTATTCCATTGATGTTGAAGTTGAGAATCTAGAGCTGTAATGTGACTGGCAAAAGAGCACGTAAATTCTGATGTCAGGATTGGTTAAAAGCTTACATCATCTGGTTGGATTCCTCATCCATTAGATCCTGCGTGTCTTTATTCCTCCAGTATCACATTGCCTGTGGGAGGTAGTCTCCTACAACCACTTTATCTCACAAAGATAAACTCCATGTGAAAGATATCTATACTTAGTGCCTTCATTTTCTTTTATTTCACTCAATTCTAAAACTTCTTAAATTTGGCTTCTGACTTCATTTTTCAACTAAAACTACCCTTTCACAAATTACCAATGATCTCTTCATCTCTGAGTGAAATAACATTTTTCCTTATCCTTCCTAATGTTTCAATTCGTTGGACACTCTTGATCAGCTGCTCTTCCTGGATATATTCTCCTCAAAATTTTCATGAGACTGTTTTCTCCTGGTTCTCCTCCAATTTGTTGACCATCTGCTCCTCCCCAACATACCCTCTACTAGGTTTTCATGACCCCCTTCTCTCCTGGTTCTCCTCCCACACTATCTGACTGTCTTTTCTCAATTCTCTTTTTCTCAGTCTAGAAAAACATCCATCAATAATCTACAATATTGATTATCTAATCTATGTGGTTCTTCCTTTTAATGATACATACATATCACGTAACCCACATATCTCTCATTTCCATCCTTTCTCATAGCAGTATCCCACCTTTAAAAGCCTTCGTCTTATGTTCTTAACTTTTCCACATTTTTTTGTCAAATGGAAAAAGCCAATAAAATTCAAGTTACTTTTAAAATGTTGGCCTGTTTCCTAAACTGACTTAAATGAACATTCCAATATCTGAACCAGTACATTAGCACTACAAGCACCAACAGGAGTAAAAATGTACTTTTGATACTCTCCATTGGCACTTCCAGCTGCTCAATGAGAGAACTGCTGATGTAGGAGGCCCAACTTGAATAGAAATGGTGGAATATTGCAGAATCATGTCCTTGGGGACAGCTTAGACTGTTATTTTGTTTTTCAAAGGAAGCTTTCAAATGTAAAAACAAGCATCTAAGATGTTTAATGGGAAGTTTCAATATCACTAGCTTATTGCAGAGTAAAGAGAAGTAAAACCTGAAAACTTCACATGGATTACTTTTAAATAATTACAACTCACTTTTATGTCCTGCTTGAAGGCTCACAAACAGTCTGTGTGTTTGATAGACCAATTTTAAAAAAACCTTGTGCCTGAGACAAAATGACGAGAAGGCAACATGGGATAGTGGGAAGAGGCCTGAATTTAGAGTCAGAAGTCGTAGGTTTGAATTCTAACTCTGTTCTACTCTGCCTATATGACCTTGGACAAGTCAGTCAATTAACCTCTATAGACCTCAGATTACCATTTAACAGAAAGAGAGGTTTGGACTAAACAACCTCTAAGATGGATTTCATCTCTAAATTCTATGTTCCATCTATTCCCACAACCTACGATAGATAGTATACAAAATTTTACTAACCTGTGTATTCATAGTTGAGAAATGACACACATTAATAAGAATATATGTGTATATATACATGTATGTATATGTGTGAATAATAGAATCATTTTTGTAATCTGTTGGTGTTTAGTTGGTTTCAGTTGAATCTAACTCTTTGTGACCCCTTTTGGGGTTTTCTTGGCAAAGACACAAGAGTGGTTTGCCATACAGATGAAGACACTGAGACAAACATGGTTAAGTGACTTGCCCAGGGTCACACAGTTAATGTCTAAGGACAGATTTGGACCAAATCTTCCTGCCTGCCGACCTGATACACCTAGTTGGTAATATTTTTTTGGTAATATTCAGACTGTAATTAGCCCTAATTTTCAGTGATGTCATTGGATCACACTGCTTCTTCTAGGTTATTCCTTTATTACCAAGCCTGTACCTAGTATTATTTTCATATTTCTCGAGAGGTCAGATACTATGTTCCACTTTCTGATTGTATGATTAAATTAAGCATGCAGTCATAATGTCATGGCATCAAAAAGAAAGATAGCCCTTGCCCTCAAGGAACTTATATTCTAACAGAGCAAGACACCAAGTAAAAGCAAACTAGAAAGTATGTGTGGAAAGTGAGGAGTACATTCACAGGATCCTGGTGGTAAAGACCTGAGAGCTGCAAGTACACTCTGGCATGTCCATTTCCAGAACTGAGGACCTAGAAGGAATTTACCAATGGGAGAAGAAAACCAGCAGGGCAGAGAGACGATCCAGGGTGAGAAGGACCTGAAAGACCTTCCCAAGTGAGAAGGCAGCTTGTGGATTCAGAGGACAGATAGTCAGAAGTGCACCTAATAGGGGAATGAAGTATGGCTGACCTGATCCCCAAAAGGGAAACCCCTAGAAGAAACTCAACAAGGAGAAAAGGGTTAAGGTTGAAAAAGGATGGCTGCAAGGGCGTGATGAGTTGAGGACGGAGAATGGGGTTTGAATATCAGAAGAAAGGTGTTTAGAATAATTGGGATGGATCAAGTATAAAGGGATGAAAATATGTTCAGCATTACAGAGTAAATCCAAGCAGAGAATCCATAGGTGGAAAGAGGCCTGTGTAAGGAGTAAACTGTGTAAGACTAAACTGTCTAATAGGTCTTTCCTAGAGGTTCAGCTTCCTACAATGTGCTGCTATTGCTATTGCAACATGTGTGACATCAAATTAGAAATGACTTAAGATTCAATAAGACTGTTACAGATATGCCCATACTCTGGATCTTGAGCACCTTCTTGTCAGCACTTAGTAATATTCCGCTTCTTTGCTCATGAACTATGTAACTACCACTTATCATAATTTTTCATCATTTCATCATTCCATATGCCTCATGGCCCCCTTAACTGTGTTCTTAGTTCTCACCATGATCTCCATTCCCTTCACTCTTGCCTCACCAAAAATAACATTTTTGGAGAGCTCCTTTTCTCTTCTTCATCCCTCAGACATATTCTGCCATCAATTTTTTTTTCACTCTATTCTCAGATAAAGAAGTCATGCCTCTCCTTGCCTTCTATAGCTGTTTTTAATCCATCCCCTTTAGACTAATAGAGCAAATTGTACCCACTGTCCTTTCTACTATCTTTTATTCAATCTTTATCCATTGACTCCTCCCACGATGTCTATAAACAAGTCTGTGTCTCCTTTGTCTTTAAAAACAGAACAAAACACTACAGTTGAACCCCTGTAACTGTTATATTTTATCTCCTCTCCCATTTGTGTATAAGCCCATGGAAGATGTCTACACTGAGCATCTCCTTTTCCTTTCTTCTCAGTTCTAAACTCTTAGCAATCTGACTTTTGACTCCATCATTCAACTAAAACAACCCTCCCTCCAGTTACCTTTCCAAATCTAATGGCCTTTTCTCAGTCCTCATCCTTTTTGATCTGATCATGTACTCTTCCTGGATACACTCTCCTTTAAGTTTTTATGAGATTGTTTTCTCCTGGTTCTCCTCAAATCTCACTGTCCCTTATCAGTCTCCTTTGCTTAATCAACATCTGCATCATGCCCACCAACATTAGGTGTTCTCCAAGGATACGACTTGGATTCTTTTCTCTTTTTTTTTACTTTTGAATTTGTTTCTTTTCTCTTTTACTACAATCTCTTAATATTTTTACACTATGATGTCATTAACTCTTTATGAGGTCAATCATCATCTCTGTCAAGATGATTTCCAGATTTCTCTTGAGCTCCAGTCCTAAATGAAGAGATGGAGCTTGGGTTTCTCAAACCAAATGTCCTTTTAGATTCTCAAATTCATCATACCCAAAACAAAACTCATTTTATTTTCCCTAAAACTCTCTCTCCTTTTGAATTTACTTGTTACCATTGAGAGTACCATCATCATTCTAGTCACCCAGGCTCAGAATCTCAGTATCATCCTTGAGTCCTCAATCTAATTAAAACCCCCCACATTTTGTTGTTATTGCTCAGGTGCTTCAAACTCCTCATGACATCATCTTGGGGTTTTCTTGGCACAGATATTGAAGTGGTTTGTCATTTCCTTTTCCAGACAAGGAAGCTGAGGTAAACAGAGTTAAGTGACTTGCTCAGGGTCACACAGCTAGTAAGTATCTGACACTAGATTTGAACTCAAGTCTTCCTGATTCCAGGCCCAGTGCCCTATCCGCTGTGCCACCTAGCTGCCTGCATAATCCTTGCCAAGTCTCATTTTTATCTTTACAGCTTGTCTTCTATAGGTGCCCTTCTCTTCATTCACACAAATGCCACGCTAATTCAGCCCCCATCACCTCTCACCTGGATAATTGCAATAGACTTCTAGCTAGTCTTCCCACTTCATATCCCTCTTCATTTCAATTTACATTCACTCTTTTGCCGAAGTGATTTTTCTAAAGTATAGATCTGATCATGGAGGGCAATGAACTCCAATGACTTCCTTTTACCTCTAAGATCAATTGAAACTTATTGGCATCTAAAACTCTTCATAATTTGGTCCCTTCTTAACTTTCTGGTCTTGTAATATTTTACTCCCCTCTTTGCACTCTATGATCACTATGCAGTGACCTTTATGCTGGTTATCTCCCATGCTGAGAGTGCCCATTAATTCTGCCTTGTAGTTTCCCTGACTTCCTTCATTACTCAACTCAGGTTCCTCCTCTCCAGCAGAAAGCCTTTCCCAGTTCCTCCAGCCTTCCCAATTCCTTCCCCTCTTTCCATGTACTCTGTATATATTTTATGTGTACCTAGTTCTTCTTATGTTGTACATAATCCAACAGCTACTCATTACAGCAATAAGCATTATTTTTCACTAATGTGAGCTATAATGTAGATGAAAGACTTCAGATATATTTTCTTGCAATGGCACACCTATCGTCATAACAGTGTGCTTTCATATGCAAACTTAAAATCTTGCAACTCCAGTTAAGCTACTATTTCCATATTTCTCTGAAGTTTCCCTTCTAATGAATCCATCGTTCTAGAAACCTGTACATTTATTTAAATACAATTCTAATCCACTGTGGAAAACTGTTCTGTAGCTCATCAGTAATTTTAAAAACTCAAAGGAAAGCATTTGGAGGATCTTTTAGAAAGAAAATCTTTCTAGGGGAGTTTACCGTTTGGTTGGAATTGTCCCAGAAAAAGAACCAAATATAAGTGTTTTTGCAGATGCAGTTTTCTTCTTAAATGCTATTTAACGGATGTGTGGGTGACTGATGGGTGCACATTTAGAGAGGGAAAAAAGTCTTGATGGAGAAAGATTATTCCTCATCAATTTTTTTCAAAATTTGAGAATGCCGGGATTTGAGAGCAAAACCAGGTTGAATTAATTCAGAGAAGAAAGATTTAGAAGGTGAGATATTCTGCCATCTTGTGCCATGACTAAATATAAACATATTTACTTTTTAAAAAATATTTCAGTATGATTTGTACAATGAGATAAATAAAAGCTACTATTCTTATCAGGTACATTATGGTTAAGATTGAGACAAATAGTCATTTTTAAATGAAAAAGGGCATACTTTTTTTTAATATTTTTTAGCTTTGGGAACCATATACTAATCTTTTTTTTACAGAATTAGAAATTCCTTTAGATTAGGCATTCAGAGTTTTGTTTTAATTGTAATGTGGACCAAAGCAAGGGTTTGGGGGGTTTTTATTTGGATTTTTAAGAAAAAGGTTAGATAATTTTCTTAGATTTTTACTTTCTACGTAACTTGAAACTATATACAAAAAGATGGTGTGAAATTATGGGATATTCTTATTGACATTTACATAATCTCTCTCAAGTTCCGTATCTGAAGTAGAGAGGAACACAAAGAAAATCCTAATTTCCCACCTCCCTTTAACTACATAAAGTCAAAGCAGAGCTAGTGACAATTATGAACTAAAATAGCAGCCAACGTTCATAAGCTTAATAAGCAATACAGATTTTACTCAGTCTTTTTTTTAAAGTTGGCTCAAGAGAGAAACAAATCCATAAAGCGATCACATCGTTTATTGTGAAGCTGCCAGATGTACCCTGTAAACAATGAAATTGCTTTAGTATTTTGGGCCCAGGGTTTTGTGATTGACATTAAGGGTCAATGCCTGCATTTCAGATGCATTCCCCAGAAGCAAGCCAATAATCAGCCAAAATCAAGAATCTATTCACTAAGCTATCTGTGTAGGCCTGGAGTCAAGGTACCTTGCTTTGCCTAAGGTATATGTAAATAAATGGTAACTAAAAATATAGTTAAGCAAATGTCAGTAACCCAAAAACACAAAATAGAAATTGAAAAGCTGTTTTTGTGGGAGAGATATGAAAAATGATGAACATGTGAGAGAAAAAAAAATTTAACAGAAAAAATTAGGTTCATTTAGAATGGGTTAAACGACAAAAAATATCAGTGAAATAAATTTTATTTTTATTCCTTTTTCTACTCTGACATTTTCAACTGAGCTAGAATAAAGTTGTAAAGACAATGATATACTTTTTTTAAAAAAAAATTAAGCTATTTAAATTCCACTGTGATGCAATTTATCATCCTTTATGAAGCAAAAATAAATAAATGAAAACCAGGGCAACAGGTAGGCGGCTATTTTTATTCCCAGCCCTAATACTTAAATTTTAAGCATTGTTTACAGCTGGTGAGATGAAGGTTAGCCTTGATTTTTGCCAAGATACCAAGTCAACTTGGCGTATGCTGAATTCCAGAAGGCAAAGAGTCTTCTTCCCTGAAGCAATTTCTGATTTAGAAGAAAATGAGATCTCAGGTGTATTTTTAGCATCTGGAAACCTTAAATATTCATTTATTCAGTTTTGACTTTTTGGATCCTTTGAGTTGCTATATTTTTGTGCATGGTTTGCAATATCACTCTGTGAAATAGATTAACTTATAACAATTGCATTTCCACCCCACTCCTTCCCGCCATCTCCCTTGTAAATCTTACTAGCATGGCTTTGCTAGGGGCACAAATCTATCAGCATTTGTAGTCTTTGCATGTTCATGATAGACATCAACTGCCAAGCACTGCAATGATGAGAGATGCATTTTCATCAAAAACTATTTTGTGAAAGCAATAACAGACTGGATAGGGCTCCATCTGCCTGCCCTGGTGTGGAATACACAGGTCCAACTTTTTTTCCAGAAGTAGCCTTATTTCTAACTTCCAAGTACCTCTTCAGAGCCCACTGTCCCATTTCTTACTCTTAGTCCATAGGGCGTTCAAATCTATTTGGAGCAAGCTGTTCATCACCAACCCAGAGAAATGATTGTACTTCTTGAACAAAAATATTGTTACTATCAATTTTTAATACCTCCTTCCATACCTTTGATATTCACTTCTATGGGTTTGTTTGGTTTTTTTCCTTCTCACTCTCCCAAGCTTTCCTCCCAGGGAACCAGATATCATGTGTTATCTTTATAATGTATTGCTTTATCTTTACTATAAAATACAAGCTATTTACTGAAAGGAAAATTTGTCATATTGACCAGAATGAATAGTAACTTCAACAGCAACTAGTTTATGTATAATAATAAATATAGTATAATAATAATATGTAATATAGTGCTTTAAACTTTGCAAAGTGACTCAAATAGGGTGTATCATTTGATTCTCACAGTAATTCTGTGAGATAGCTGCTGTTATTATTCCTATTTTACAGATGAGGAAACTGAGGCAAAAAGATTCAGAGAGTTGTCCCAGGATAAACAGCAAGTATGTTTTTGAGATGGGATTTGAACTCAGGTCCTTCTGACTCCAAGTCTAGCATTGTATCTACTATACCACTTAGCTTCCTCTGCTTTATGACTCCAACAACTCATTTCAATTTGATTTAATAAGTATTTTTTGACTGTCCTGCTTAGCATGCCAAAAAAATGTTAAAATCTTTCTCTAGGACTCTCATATTTTATTAATTAAGAGGAGAGGGATGGGGCAGGGAAAGCAAGTATTTATTACACACAGTTTCTTTTCTTGGATTGACTTAAATTTGGGCATCTCACAGTGATAGGAGCTGCTTTATTTTCAAAATCATCACATTACAGGAAAAATGTCAGAAAAGCTGCCCAAAGAAGTCTGATTAGCAGAATCTTATTGCCTAAAATATATATATTCACAATACCCAAGTGATAAGGCACCAAACACACTTGTATACATGCAAACACACAAGAATATGCCCACATTTGGCTAATCTTCCATTTGTAGCATCAAACCCAACTCACACCCATTGTCCTCATTAGCTAAAATGAGGTAAGAGATAAGAGGAACCAGGTTTCAGAAGGAAGTTTAATAGGTTCAACCTCCTTCCCTCTTCCTCCACCAACTCCCACTCTATCTTCAACCAGTTCAGGATGGAGAGGGCTCTGAAACTTTGACTATAACCTGGTCACTGTTCATTAATCAAGCCCGGGTTCACCCTTTAATTTTTTTTTCTTATATCCTGGAGTAGGATATCAACAGTAAACTCTCACTCTTGCTCCCTACCCCAGACTGAAGAGATAAACCCAAGGAGACCACAGTGCATTCCAAAGTCCTGTTTGATTGAAACAGGATTCACTATGGAAAAACTTGCTTGCTGTTCTGACATTTTAGTGAGTTGCTTTGGGGGAAAAAAAGATTAAAAGGAAATCAAGGACCTGCTATGGCTCTTTCATCTATATTACTTGCTCAACTGTGATCAAACCTCATCTAAAGGTGACAGGAGCTCTAACCAGGAGATCTGCCAACTCTCCTGGCAGTTCCAAATAAAGTCAGAAATCTGGGCAACAACCAGACCAAGCTTGCTGCTAACAATACAGTCTCATCCTCTACTAGTGACTCAAGGCCTGCTTTCTATCTTTCATAGTCATCATCGCCACAGCCTGGGGCTTGTGAGCCAAGGACCAAGAGCACCTGGGGAAGCGCAGAAGGTGACAGAAGATCAAGAAAACAATGGCCATGCAGACACATCTAGAGCAGGATTCTACTTACTGGAAACAGAACACAGACCTCCAGGGTTTAATGCAGCAATGTGCAAAATGCAACTATGAGCGTAGTAAATTCTCCATCCAGCAAAATTTCTATGGCAAAAAACAGTGGGCTGCCATTGAGGGCTCTGCTGAACACCCCCAGGTGTGCAAGAATTGCCTAGGGATATTGCTTACTTGTTTCAAGGAAGTTCCCTTGGGAGAGCCGAAATTTTCCCCAAACATTGATGTGCACACTGGTTACTTCAAAGGATCTTCACAAAAACATGGGGCTTTTGATACCCATGGCTCACACATAGTGACACACACACATGTACAAGTCATTCAAAAAGTCAGTGTATTTTGATTTTTTCACCTTACTCAAGATGGACGTTGGTTTTATGAAATACAGTCAGGGGTGCTTCCTCACCTTTTTTCCCCATAAGGTCCATGATCTAATCTGAATATCATGTGAGAGTGGGAGTGAAAAAAAAGCAAACCCTTTTTCATATGCACAGGGGTGGGTCAGGAAATGTTAATTTCAGCTTTTGGTTTGCCTTATCTGCTCAGATTATTCTTAACAAAACTCCCTCAGTTTACCTGATGCCAAACTTCAGTGATAATGCTCTGATTAGGCAGTAGACCTCCCACTCCTTCAGAAGGCAACCATTGAGACCTGACACGGGCACATGGCCATACATAGGTGATGCTAGCACAGCACTGCCATTTAACATAGAGGGCGTAAAGCAAACCACCCCAAATAATTATTATAAATCAGTTATTTCTTCTTAGCAGTCAATTAAAAAAAAAAAAGGATCTTGGAATGCAAGGTCTTGGGAAAACCCAAATGTTGGTACTTCTCTCTCTCTGATAGCTATATATATGTATGATCAGACAGTTGGATTTGTCTGTTGAACTGTGATGTATGGTCAGACAGTTGAAAGTCCTGTCTACTGCTCTTCATTTCTGTTTGTATTTTCCCTGAAGATCAGTTGCTAACTTTTTCCTCTGAACTAAGTGACCTTCCTACCTAAGGAACAGATTGAAGGGCTGGGGTTGACCCTTTCCAGTGGCCACTCAGCCTGCATGCTTTGTCCATTTCTTCAGCACATTGGGAAGGTGTGAAGACCCAAAGGCCATGGGCTGGGGGAAAGTGAAGATGCCAAGATGGGATTGGAGGGAGGGATGCTAGTCATCGCCTTAGTAAAGGTGCTTTCTAAAAATGAAAGCAAGGCCCTCCTCTCCCTAGAGCAGATGCATCTCCCTCCACCCTACCATAGCACTGCCACATGTTTGCAGCAACTGCCACATCCTCTACAACACTCCAAAAATAACTTCTCCCTGCACCTTCCAATCTTTCTAGCTTCCCTCTAGCTCAGGTGCAGTCATGGTCCTCAGAGGCCTGATCCAGAAAGGGCCTTCCTACAACCTGCCCCTTATTGAAAACTAACTCTTCTGCTACCCACTCAGAAACAGTCATATTTTTTAGTTTAGTTTGTATGAGGTTTCATTTTCAAGAAAGAACAAGGCAGAACCATTTCAAACTAATCCACTCCCCCCCATCCCTGACTTTGAAAACCCAAATGCTGGTACTTTTCTCTCTCTGATAGCTATATATGTATGATCAGACAGTTGGATTTGTCTGTTGAACTGTGATGTATGGTCAGACAGTTGAAAGTCCTGTCTACTGCTCTTCATTTCTGTTTGTATTTTCCCTGAAAATCAGTTTGCTAACTTTTTCCTCTGAAATAAGTGAATGATACATTTGTTTGATTAAAGTAGACTGTTGACTCCTCGAAAGTTGCAAACCTACACAGCAGGCCCTCAGGTGTATCCCGGGGTCCTTGCTGTTAGGCCCTTGCTGTTACACTCCATCTAATAGTTAAGGAAATTTATTAAAAATTAGAACAACATTTAATTCCTATGTTTCAACATACTATACTAAAGTAGTTGAACAGAGGTTGTCTTAGTCTCAATAATGCTGCTTATTTTACTGAGATATTCTCTTTCAGTTGTGTGATTATCAATTAATGATGGCTTTGGTTTAGGATTAACAGGCTAATATACTCCTACCCATTTTGGTCTCCATGTGTATGAATTTGTTCTTCTGTTTCCTCTCTCATTTGCAGCCTAATCCTTTCTCTCCAATGAGGAGGAAATTAGAGCTGGAAAGCTTTAGAGGCCACCTAGCACCACCCTCTTACTTTGCCAATGAGGAAACTAAAACCCACAGAAGTGAATTTCTTTGTCCAATGCCCCTCAGGCAGTAAGAGGCACAACCAGGAGCTGATCAGAGGGAAAGATGACCCAAAAACAGTTATCTGTAAAAAAGGATCTCTAAAGAAGATGAACGCCACTGCCCTGATTGATTAAAGTAGACTGTTGACTCCTCGAAAGTTGCTTTCCTTTTAGAAAAGCAGATCTAAAAACCTATTGACTGACATTTTTTCAAGTGCTTTGACTAGCCTTAAACACTTTTTGGTCTATAGTTATGATGGAAACTTCCTCTGTCATTACAAATTGGCTACATAATACACAACTATGTGGGAAACTGAGGAGGG